>VWPU01005268.1:0-53119 GCA_013398955.1 Callaeas wilsoni | reverse complement strand
AAAAAAGGGAAATAACAGATGGGGAGACTTGCAGGGTTTTTTTCCCTTTTCTCAGACTGTACAGAGGCGAGCTTGTTTAACATCCATGGTCATTTCTAATTGCCCCGTGCTGCAGATAAGCAAGGCAGTCTTGCTTATGCTTGAAAATAAGACTTTTTTCCAGCTTCCATGATGTGGTGCACTTCTCAGGTAATACAAGACAATCTGTTATGAAGTGTTTAAGGCTGAATTGGTTATTTGTTAAGTCCTAATGAAAAAAGAAAAAGAAACACCTCACTGCAACTATTCGATACATGTTGCAAAGTGAAAGAGGGACGAGGAGTAAGTAAAGTTGGATTGAATTCTCTGACGTTAGTTAGAGATTTTATTTTTAAAATCTTTTTTTTTCCTTTCTGAAAAGCAAAATATCTCTCAATGTAATATTTATGTAAAAAGCCAGTTATGTAACTCTTGCCTGCCTTTCGCTTTTGTTACCTCTCTGGACTGTACAGCTCTGCTGTTTTTCCTGACGACAGATTGTATTAAAACCTGAAAATCCTGATGAAAGGAAAGAACGATTGGGTGCTCACAGCATAGACTTTAATTCTGAGCCTTTTTAAGGGCTTCAGGCTGGAAGACAATGGATCTATTTAAGATCTGGTTTTGGCTGGAGGAATTCTTATTGAGTATTTTCTTGTCACAATGTGCTTTGGAACATCCCTGGCTTCTGCACAGTGTTTCTGCCTCTCTCCTCCTCTCTCTTCTTCTACCCCTCCCTCCAACTTTTTGGATGTATACAATGAAAGCTTTTTCCCTTTCCTCTCCTGACCTTAATGCAAGTGTCAGGTCAGTCTCTGTGTAAGAGCAGCAAGTGCAGAAGAACAGTGAAATTTTAGGTTCTGTTGACCTTTATTTATTCATTTCTATTTTAAGTGATTAATGTCCATAAAGGTCCAGAGATTCCTCTAATCAGGATTGGTTAGGATATTTTAATTTACTTCTGTTAAATGCAAGAAAAAGTACATATAGCCCTGCTAAAATAATAATTAAAAAAAAAAAAAACCAACAACAACAAAAAGGATTCTTAGCCTTCAAGAAAGGCAAGAAATGGGTCAGTAATAAAGAAAAGTTCATACTTTTTTTCTGTTCGTACTACAGGAGGAAATTATTCCTGTAGCTATTGCAACCAATTTATTTCTAGTTGTATCCTCTGAGGATCTGACCTGTTTGTGGTTGCGAGCATTGTGTCAGGTTTTGTTTTCCTTTGCCCTTTACAAATCATTCTTGTCTGCGTGCACGTTCTTGGACAGGTTCTTCCCCAGTGTAATGCTACTAATTCTGTTGATATGATGTCAGGAGTCTATTAGGTCAATTATAAAGTTATAGGGCTCAATCCTCAGTTATTTTAAAGTGTTTTTCTGGCATTGGAGAAGAGACATAAAATGAGTCTGCGTGTGAATTATGCCCACTTCAGGCATAATAGAAAAAAAATTTGAAGCTGACATCTTTCAACAGTGATCCCTGAGACAAACTTTAAATGAAACAGGGTTTTGTGAAAACAGGAAGTGGAATATTTTAAGCTCTGTAAGTGTGTTTTAAGCTGTGTAAGTATATTTCGCCAAACTGCTAGGGAGTACACATATATTCAAAAATGTATTGGAACACCTGGATTCTGAAACCAGCTCTTGCTTTGGCTCTGGGCAATGAAAACTTCTTCTGCCTCCATTTGTGTCTCAGTAAAGAACCACTTAGGGATTATACTGGCAGATACTGTTTTATTGTGCCCTGCAGAAATATTCTAAACCTATTTTATCAATGTTTTAAAAATCAATTTAGATTCATAGGGAGAAGACATTGAAATAATTTGTAGAGGTCAAAAAATTATTTAAATTCCAGGCCGGTCTTGCCACACAGACCAAACTGGATACCAACCATATATAAGATTTAATAAGCCTATATAATGTAATGATAACATATAAATGAAAATAATCTTGGTCATCAGATGATTAAATTCTGGAAGACTATCCTATAGGAATTATAGGGCCTGAAAACCTATGTAATTTTAAGGTGTGGCTGAATCAACATAGCAATAGCAATCTATAGCATAGTTGCATGCAGTGGAAGAGAGTAACCTCCTTAAAATCCCTTATCCTGGTGTCCCTCATAGCTGTCAGCCCTTTATAAAATGCTTGGAAGATGTAAATGGTGTAACTTTACAGAGAACATGCTCAGTAATGAGTCCAGTGTTTGACTTAATCAAAAGAGCGATCATTTGTCTTTGAGTGAAAATTACTTTCTGCTTGTCTTTTCAGAGTCTTAGTCTGTAAGTTTTTTGTCGGCACTGATTGCAATGGGAGACTTACTTGGAACAGGTGTACAAAACCTGATAACTTTTAATGGCAGACAAGCAATTTTCCCTCTTAAAGGCATCTGCCTGCTTTTCAGTTGCTGAGACATTTCTCTGCGTGTCACTAGGTTACCCCTAACGTCCCAAGTCTTCAGTCCCCGGCTTTGCTTTGTATGCTTGGGTGGACTACTATCAAGACACTAACCTTCCTTAATGGTCAAACAAACATTTAATTATTTCCTGAGTATTTTCTAATTTAAAAAGGGAAAAGCCCTTGTAAATGCCTGCTGCTAAAACTCTGGTTATATATGCACGGTTGAACAGCAACCAGAACGAGGGAATTTTGTGTGTTCTGCAGAATGGAAATCTAATTTTAATTTATGGAGGAGAGGGTGATTTGACTTGACCAGATGCTAGACATGCAACCTGTGAAACTTCTGTCTGCCTAAATTCATAGGCAAAATAGGCAAAAGGGATGGTTTGAACAGTTTCTGAAATGAGATGTTAATATTCAGTTTTAATGAATAAGTCTTCACTTCACAACTTAAAAAGACTCTGCTATTTTATTTTTAAACATAAGCTGTTTGAGTCCTGTCTCTGTGAAGATCTGTGCCTTAGTTTTCTTAAATTCAAGTTTGTTATTTTAGAGAAAAGGTTAAATATGAACCCTAAAGATTTAAAAACAGCAACAAAAATGAAAAGAGCTCTACATTAATTTTTATTTTAAAATTTCATTATTTCTCTTCTTTGACACATACTTGGGATTGGGTATATTTGAAAAATAGCTTGCTAAATTATTTTGCTGTATCCAGCAATGTGCTGAATTAGCTATGGTAGGCTTTTTATCTAGCAATTATTCTGCAAGGTTTCCTCCCTCCCTTCCTCAGAACAGTCATTTTTGCAACTCTCACACTTTGGTTGAAGTTTATGACAATTTTGTGTCCTTCACTATCAGTAATTCATTGCTAGCGCCGTCAGTAGTTTCACTGGTCTTTTTCCCGTGCAGAAGTCCCTCTGAAATGATGCAAGAAGCAATGTGCTTGGAGTAATTGTAACAAAAGTATCAGACCCAGCTACGCCAAATGTTCCTGTGGTCCTCCTTTTCAAAGCTATTATCTCCCACATTCCCAGCAGGCAAGGCAGCTGGTCCCTTCCTCCCGGAGAGAACCTGCGTGTTCTTGCCCTCGCTGTTTAACCCGTGCGTGCAGGTGGGCCGTGGCACCTGCTGGGAAGCAGCGCTGGACTCCGGCGGGGCGGCGGAGTTGTGGGCGTGCGCGCAGTGCTTCGAGCAGGGTCGGCACCTGCACGCTCCTTGCTTTTTGCTCTCTATCCTGGTTAATGTCTCCCTGTTGGCACTAAGCGAAGCAAGGGCCCTGTTTGGACTGAGGGCCTCCATCAGTGAGCCCCACGGGAGGATGTTCTGTGCTGTCCGTCAGAACCGGGGGGAAGGAGCACATCCTTGTTTGCTCATCGGTTTGTTCCCTGGATGTCTAGTCCAGTCACTGCCAGCTACTGCATGCTGGCGGCTGGGGTGGGAAGGACGTTTAAGCTCTCTTCACCTTGTTGATGCAGAGGCTTAAAAACAACTTAAAAACAACTCTTTAAGAAGTGACCTTTAATATCTGTAGTAGAAGAGAGCAGGGAACTGGACTTGATGATCTGGAAAGTGTGCTCCAGGGTAAAATCTTGTAAAAAACCTATTTCAGTTAGTTCAGTTTCTGTGGGGACTTGATTTGAGGTATTACTTCATAATTTTAACTGAAGAAACCTCTGACTTGTGTGACTTTTTGGACGCGTGATGAAACTCACCCCTTTGGGGAAGTTCTTGCAGAGACAAGATACAAAGAGAGTTTGTCTGTGTAAGCAGCAGAGGGGATTGCTCGCTCTCGAGTTTGTGCTGATTTATTTGTGACTGGTTGCAGCAGAATAGATGGACTCGCTGCTTTGACTGTACTGTGAAAAAGAGAAAAATACACTCAGTTGATAATGTTTTAAATCACAGTAAATAATAATGCTCTTTTTCGTGGAAGGACTGTGAAAAGATTTTAACAGAAAACAGTGCAGAAAGCATCTGAAACCACCTTTGTCCATAGTTTCCACTACATATATTTCTTAAACTGTTTTTTCTATTTGCATTTTTTATTAAATATCCTGGTTGCTTTTGGCCCCTTACACCACTGGAACAAAAAAAAAGAGACAGATTTTCAATCCAATCTTCTAGGTTCCATCTAAATATACATTCCTGATTAAAAAGTGTCAGTCGCCGCTGAGGCTGGAAATGGCCTGTTCTGCTTTGAGGAAGGGGGAGGCAGATCACTAATGGTTGCTCAGGCTGTCATGTTTCTGAGAATCAGCTGTTTTTTCTTTATACTGCAAAGATTAAACAAAGAATGTTAAACATTTCCCAATTTAGCATTTATAATGGAAAGCGGCTGTAGGGCCACAGCTTGCTGCTGCAAGGGCAGGCGTTCATATGAGGAGTGGCTTAAAAAGGCTTTTATTTTCTTTGAAGGCCTATCCATTCTCCCAGCCCGGCCGCTGTGCTTTGCAATCAGGTGGAGGCAGCTTTAAATTTTTACTTTCATTTAAGTTAGGAGCTAATTTACGTTTGGAAATGAAAGTTAAAGCATCTCAGCCATCTGCAAAGTGGAGGAGGAGGCAGTGGGTTTCTTTAACTTTTCAAATCTCTACAATTCTTCTTCACACCAACAGGCAAGCAAAAATTATCTTTCAGAGCTCCTATTAGTAATAATATGTAGTATTAATGATCTAATTTCTTAGCTTTAATTCTTTATCTTAGTTTCTAAAATATACCTGTTCGGTAAGTTTAGTCATCTTTATACTTGCATCCAGCTCAGGAGTTTAGAAATAAAAAGTTGTAGTCTTGAGTGCAGCAAAATCACATTTTTTGACCTCCAGACAGCAGAACTTTATCTGTAGCATTTCGTTAGGGATTAAGTGGAGCACTGTGACTTTCTGTTTGTCATAGTAAAGGCAAAGGACACTTAAGGGTGACTGGTAAATAAAAAGAAGAAAAAAAAAAGGAGTGGCATTTTCATATACTGTCATCGTATATACTTTTATCATGTTTGTTTATCACCCTTTCTTATTTTTCAGTTTTACTTGAAGAGTCGTAGTGGGGACAAATAAATTGTTCAGTCTTTCTTAGTTAAGAATTTCAGTGTTATGCTAATATGTATTTTATTTCCTGTCAGAATGAAATAAGTGTTAATACAGTTAGTTGGGTTTTATTAACAGAGCAGCTAAAAATGTCCTTTGCCTGCCTCTCCTTTGGCTAGTTTTCAGAAATTCACTAGTTCTCTGTCATCTCATAGGGACAAGATCTAAACTTCTTATATAATTAAACCATTTTCAGAAAAAAATATTTCTGGTTTCTTGTATAAGTTGTAAGCACCATAAAGAAATCAGATATCCATTTTCTGCCTTCTCCAGCCTGCCTGCAAGTAGGTTTTGTCTAAACAAAATAGCCTTGTACTCAGCTGTCACAAACATTTGTGTATTACTTAGATGTCTACATGAGTAATTTCATTTGCCTCCTTCAGTAGCTTAAATATGTTTGTAGATGCTTGCCCACCTTTTTGTCTCTTAAGGCAAGCTTTTTGCAATTTTTTTTAAATAACTCAAAGTTTGAGTATAAAAAATATTTCAATCTTCTTGTGATTACATTTCTTACAGAATGTTGGAATTTTTGGACTGTGCATCTGTTTAGGCACGTGGAGAAAGACAAGACTGAGATCATGTAAGTCATGAAACTGAGGGTGAATAATTCATACTTTGTTCTTTCACCATTTTTACAATTTATACCCAGATGCGAGTAATAAACCAAAAAGGAGAAAAAAAAACTAGTTAGCTTTTATTTTTAAAGTGATTAATGAAAAGCAAAGTTCAAATGAGGCCACAAATCCTGGTGGTGCACAATGGGTTGATTTATTTTGTAAATAGACCATGGATAATTAACCATAAAACAAAACTTTTTTTTTCTTTTTTTCTTCTAAATTGCATAATGACACTGGTTTCTTTTAGTTGCTGTGAGTTGCACAGAGGGATAACGACTTATTCACAACTGGTTGCAACTAGTTACAGCCAAGAAAGGAAAAATCCCAGAGCAAAGAGAGGAAAAAGGCTGTTAAAACCCTACTGCACTTGCAGTTTTATAGTAAGGCATTGGCTAGTGGCTGCAGACTGGGAAAAGCAAAAGAGTAGATATTTACATACTCTGATGGTGCTTGCCATGTTATCCCATGTTTTGGCTCAAAACTCACAAGAAAAAGACAAGCCCTGCAGCTGGCCTTGTAGTCCACAATTTTGTATTGACTTCTGAATAGAATTATTTATGCTTTGGTGCAAGTTTCCATTATGTGTCTTCCTACTCTGACACTGAGGGAAGAGTCTTCTGGATAGTCATAGTCTGACTTGCTGCCAAGTCCTCTTGTGAGCCAGAGAGTGATGCTAGTTTTTCAGATATGTGATATGAGAAAACTGTCTGCCCAACATCCCCAAAATTTGTCTCTTCATAATCCACAGTCATCTGTGGAAGGGATCTCTGATGCCCAAGAAGGGGAAGGTCCAATTTGTTGTGAAAGTACATTCACTACTAATTAAAACTACCAGCTGGGATTACAGCCCTGGAGACTGTAAATAAAGTAGAGCATGAGATGTTCAGATGATAATATGGCCACTTTTGTGGTGGTTTGTATTAGTTGCCAGTACTTAGATTTGCTCATCTCATGCCAATTTATTAAAGAGAAGGATCGTGTAGGTAAGTCAATATGCAAGAGGTCGGAGTTGCCACACAGCAACTGACTATATGGACACCTTAGTTTGCTCTCACATGCCACACGTGCCTTAAAATGCTTTTGACTATAATATGTAAGACCTGCAATTCACACAAAGCTAAAATCTGTGTTCATGTCGCCTGTTGGTGCAGCTGTGCTGTGTTTCACAGATGGTGACTCTAAGGGACTTGCAAAAAGCCCTCCTCACTCCAAACAATAGCCTGGGGCGGCAGAGGTAGTGGGCAAAAGTGATTAAAGCCGGTATTGTTTTAGCTGTGTTGACTCGGTTTGTTACAGCAGTGGTACAGACTGGTGTTTGTAAGGGTTCTCTATCTGACACTGATTTGTGGGCATGCGGTTTCTCCTGCAAATTTGGAGTATTTCTTTGTCAGAATGGACTGTGAGACTGAGGGGAGGAGAAGCAGATTATTAACATCAGACCATCACCTCTACCCACTTGAGCTTGATGCAGATAACTGGGAATAAGGGTTCCGTGCTTTTAGTCTAGATCCCAGTTACAAGGCAGGATCTTAGATCAGCCTTTTAAACCCATAACTAAAGAACTGATGAGTTCCCACTGTGTTACTGACACTGGTAACTACAACACATGGGCTGCCACTTCTAATCTGTTTTTAGGTCAAAGAGTGAAGTTAAAATAGCACTTAGTTTGAGCAAGAGGCTTCTGTTGTGGGTGGGAGTCGTGCCGGGGGCAGCATTAGCATTGTACTTACAAACAACATTGCAGTGAAGACAAGACCCCAAAAATAAGTTAACTCTCCAAGGCTCAATTTGGTCTTTGGCTTCTCTACAGGTCCTCTTGGAAGGGAAGCCAGGCAAGGTCCACTGTGGCAGTGCTAAAAGGATGAGCCTGGCCCGTGGGGTCTCCCTTGAAACTGCTTGTTGTCAGGCTTGTGCTTCTGGGAAGTGTGGCAATGTATGGAATCTGCTACATACTGTTTATGAGTTAGAACTTGACTTTATTGACTAACAGAGTCCTTGTATCTTGTGACAATCTTTTTCTGTGCTTTGCATCATGCCAAAGAGACAGGGGAGTGGTGTTGGCATGTCTTTGTATGAATAGGTCTGTCATTAAATATTTGAAATAGAAACATCTGAAATAGATCTTGCCTGAGAAGAACAATGGGATAACTAGAGAAAGCCAGTTTTCTCCAAATTTGCTTTTGGGGCTGGGAGTTTTAAGCAAATGGAATGAAAAAAAAAATATAAAACAAAGAGAGCAGGTTAGTGCATGGGCTTAAAAACAACAAACCCAGGGACGTGTGAAGGGAGACACCAGGAAAGTTAAAAAAGAAGAGTGGAGGGATGCTTAGCACAGGGAGGTTTTTCTTGTTTGTTTATTTTAATAACTGAGACCAGCTAAGGGAGAGGCAAGCTGCTGGTAAAAGAATTGAAAGTCCTTCGTTCAGAAGAGGCACTGTTTGGTAAAGAGAACCTTTTTTACTTGATGTGGATCTAAGCCCTGAGGACCATTGACTGCTAGTGATGAGGATGCTGAGGCATGGACATGCATTTGGGTATTTCTTGTTTTCTCTGATCTCTAAATCTGTATTTTTATTTTGTGCAGGGTGAGGATTCAGTCATCTTCCTCAGGCAGTTCCTCTGAAATCTTACTGCTAGGAAAGGGTTACAGGCAGCCTTTGCTGCAGGCACATACAAGATGAAGGGTAGAGTTTTCAACTCTTTTCAGATTGTGGAAAGTGTCGGCACATAGGTCCAGTAGGCAGAACAGAAATTCAACAGTCTGCCTGGTGTGCAGCAGGAAAAGCTCTGTTAGAGGTAATTGTAGTTCAGGCTTTTGAACAAGCCTTTGTATTTCTCTCCTGTGGTAATAACCTATTGGTGAGGATATGCAAGCCAAACTCTTTTTATTTTAGCCACTCTTATCTCCTCCCAAATACCTCTCCCCAAATGTAATACCTAAAAAACCCCACAAGCAAGGTAATCCCAACAGTTCTCCCCAAGATTTTGCCCATCTCAGCCTTGCCAAGTGTGGCATCTGATGTTGTAGTAGGCAGGTTCAAGTTCTGGTTAAAAATGCTTTCATGGGGGTCTGAGCAGTACGGTCGTTTGAATACTTCTACAAGTACTGCATTCAGAAACTCACTTTATAAGAAACAAATTTTTTTTGGTTCTTACTGAGATTCTGACCACGTTACAAAAACCCCTCACCAAATGGCTTGGGAGACAACCACTTCCCATAAGCATCTCAATGCTGAAACAGCCAGAGATGACTGGGAATGATGTGCTGTCGTGGCTAAAGGCCGAGCTGTGCTTCAGCTCTCCTTCTGGTCTTCCTAAATGAACGCTTTTATGCGTTGGCACTCCTGCTGCTACCTGATCTGGGTGAAAGCCCTCAGTTCTTCTCTGCTTAGGCCGAGATTTGTCTTATAGTTTCAGTCAAGCTTCACATGACTTCATGGTATTTTGCATTTTAGTAATTTGCAAATGTATGAGCAGTGATCAAGAGCTTTCTTAGCAGGTGAAGCAAACAGTTAAAGAAAAAGGAATTTTAGATGTTAAATATTTTATTAATCACAACTGCTCTTACATTTTTCTACCGGTTAAGTTTAAGGTTAAAGGGCAGAGCAGAAACCCCTCATTTCTTGACACCTCAGATTCTTCTGTAGGAGTAGGACTCTCTGTGACTCTCAGTCTGCTGCTTTACCCTGCTCAGAACTGGTTCTGATACTTCCCCAAATGGCAGTAGTAATTAATGGTACTTGACCCAACAAGATGTGTGTTAGTTGTTACATAACTGGCTGTCTGAAAAAGCCTCTTACCTTTCATACATGGGTAAGCTCCAGCACTTCTTGGACAAGAACAACATGTCAGCTGGATTATTAATAATAATTAGATTGTCACTGATGTAGTGGTAGTATTGCAGAGGTATCACAAGCTTCTGATGCTCACTAAAGTGTACCAAAGGTTAGGACCAGAAGCACTAAAAAATGCATCCTGGTATTCTCTTCTTGTGCAAATACCAGTTCATTTAAAAAAAATATATATCCAAGACTCTTATTTGTTTTTTCTATTCATATTTCCAGATAAAGCTTTTTGGAATTTGTGAAACAGAAATGCATTTGTTTCAAACTTTTATTTCAAAAATGTATTTTATGTTCTAATATAAAATTCAAATCAAAACTGAAAGTAGCAATCAAAACAAAATTATTTTGTCAAAACAATGTTCAATTGATTGAAATGATTTTTTATTTTTGTTTCATGGGTAACTTTGCAATGCAGTGTTTAATTCAACTGTGAAACAAAAGCACATTTCAAAGTCTAGCTATCCTGTGAAGCAAAAATGTTGGGTTGTGTTTGGGCTCTTCTAGGTGGTGCTTTAGTGAGTGCTTCATCAGAATTCTACTGAATCTGTTTAATCAAAAAAAAAAATTAAAAAGTGTGAAGACCTGACAGGACAAGAGGAAGGAGGCCTCAAGCTGTGCCAGGAGTGGTTCAAGTTGGACCTCAGAAAGATTTTTTTCACTGAAAAGGTTGTAAAGCACTGCGATGGGCTGCCCAGGGAAGTGGTGGAGCCACTATCCCTGGAAGCACTCAAGAAACAACTGGGTGTGGCACTTAATGCTGTGGTTTAGTTGACGTGGTGGTGTTTGGTCAAAAGTTGGACTCAATGATCTTGGAGGTCTTTTCCCATCTAAGTAATTCTATGACCCTTAGACTCCACTGAAATCTTAGATTGATGTTAATGTGGGACTTTATATCTCTGTAACAGTTGATCAGAATCCATCTCTGCAACTGTATATAAATCTGCCCTGAAGATGTATTCTGTATTTCTGCTCAGCAAATTGGGAGGCCTTCGATACTGTTTCAGCTCTCATGACTTCCATCTCTTTGGGCTGTTATGAATCAATTTCTGGGTGCGTCTCTGAGTCCAGCTGCTTGTAAAGGGAGCAAACAGTGGAAGGTAATGATAGTGTGAGTGTAAAGCCTATACACAGTAAATGTTAGTGTATTCACTGTGTTTGTTCCTTCCTAGGTTTGATTTAAAAGGGACCTTCCCGTAGAGGAAACACATTCTGGTTATTGCTTTGCATCTCCCCTTGTCCCGTATAACACTCATAACACATTATCTTCTTCTTCCTCGTGTAGAATCTGTACACTTAAATAGTGAAATTCTTCTGGCAGCAGTCTTGTCAAGGCCCACAATGTGATAGATGCCTCGGGGGCATTTTACTTTATAGATTACCACTTCAGCTAAGTTTAAATTCTTCAGGACTGGCCTAAATCTGTTTCAGTGAGAGCACTCCACAAAAGAAAAACATGAATATAAGGGGGGTATGTTAGACAAATAGGGCAAGAGTGAAGATTAAAAGCAAAGAACATCATTAAGAATTGCTCTATTGCTGGAAAATGTAAAGCATCTGACCTTGTCTTAACAGTGTGATGATCCTTATTTTTTGAAGGACCGAGCTACTTAACCCACTCCTGTGATACCTTGGTTATTCAGGTCTGTCTGCCTTGAGCTTGGATAGATACAACAATCTCGTATTCCTTGAGAATATCAGCACTGCAACTTTTGTAAGTTTGGGATAGATCAGTGAACATCTGATCACTCATTCAATGGAAGTTGTGGTTCTGCAAACTTTGGAGTTCTCACTCCCGTTGGAGGTAAACAGAAGGTGACAAAGTAATACCAATTGGAAAAATTTTCCATTCATTTGACCACCTAGCCTATTGTTTCTGTTTTTCAAACCAGAAAAGGGGTATTTTGTGATACAGAAAAGCTGCTTTAAGTAAATATATACTGGGGCAATAGTGCAATAGTGTTGTTGGTTCAGTATTTCTCAGTAAACAGGCCTGTGACAAGACAGACAGAAAGGTATGCTTTGTCCAACAGCTGTCTCCTGTATTCAGTACCATTTTTTTTACATGATTAATCATGTAACCTACTATATCAGTATAAATTAAATTTACTCTTAAGAAGACTGATTTAATCTGAAGAATATATTTTGCACTGATCTTGGACATGAAAGGTTGGGATATTAATGTATTTAGGCCTTAAAAAGTATAAAAATAAAAGCTCCCTCACCTCAGAGCCCAGTAAACAAATAAATAAAATAGTTTATGTTGTGAACACGCTCACAGTATTTCCTGCATGCTGGTGGAGCAGAGCACATCAAAAAGATAATAATATAAGCAGTAAAATACCCCAAGCAAACAGAAAGCATCTGTAGGTCTTGCCTAGCTGGCTGATATTATTGGGATGGTTGTTTTTAGCTTAACATGCCATTAATGCTTTGCAAATGTGTATGTGCATGCTGAGGGTTGGTCAGGAATTGAACTGTGTTTATAATGGTTATATTCAATTGCTGCATTGTGCCTGGATGCCTGCAGACACGTAAGAGCACAGGAAAGGTACTCGAGAAACTGTTAGACCATGTAGGAGCTGGTCTCCCAGCCATAGTCACAGGAGAATGTAATGGGCCATAAACAGGATGTAAAGAAACATTTGCAAAGATGTTTGGAGAAGTCCTGGCATGTAACTCATGAAGTGTTTGTTAGCTGATGTCCCCGCATTTCTTGTAGAAAACAGATGAAGTTCCCTTGGAACATGCATTGAGCCTCATCTAAGTTCTCTCCTTGGCTTTGGCAACCTGGGGATCACGTTTGTGTTGGAAATTCTCAATTCACACGGCTGGATGCAGCCAGAACCCACGACTGCAGCCCCAAATCAGCACTGGCAGTACAGCTCTCCTGGCTGCAAATACAGAAGTTAGAAAACGTCTGATGTTAAACTTGGTTTTAAGTGTTACTTGATGGAATCACGTCTGGGAGTATGAGTTTGGGGAACTCTGAGATCTCCTGATCTTTTTGTTCAGTCTTTACTTATAGAGGTAAATGGGCCATTTTGCTGGCAAATGACAATTGTAAGCATAATTCCAAAAGGGTTCCTAATAGGAGGATTTTAGCAACACAGGTGATAAAGCCCCACTGAGAAGGCAGGCTCCCTTTCTTCAGGTCAAGAAGCCAGAGACTTTCCCAAAAGTTAACTTGGGCAAAAGAAATTAGTTTATCCCACCGGCTCCGACAAAGCTATTAGCAGTAAACCGTCCATAGAATTGTCTTCCTGACTGTGTGCATTCAGGTTTGTTCTGGATTCCCTTTTCAGACTCAACTCTTTAACAGAGATACTGCAGTGGCTTCAGAAATTGCTGATTTCTGTCTCAGGCATGACAAATTTCACAATATATTCTTTAATTCCTATTTCTATAGCAGTTTGTAAAGTGTCTTCACTTACAGGTTTTTAATATTCAGCGAGAAATAAATTTGGGAATAGAGTCCTTCAGTAAGGGGCCTGTTGCAGAAGTGTGTAAGTCCTTTGGTCATTGTGTTGTACAAGAACTTCAGATTTTTGCAACTGAAACTTCTGAAAGTTTCATATAAATATAAGATTGCTGTATTTATGGGGAAATCTTGATGTCATCTTGCTGTTATGTGAGGCATTTCAGAAATCCTGAAATATCTTTAGAGATGAAACAATGGGAAGCTGCTTACCTCATGACATAATAAGGCAAAATAAGGTCACAAAAAAAGTCGTGGTTGCAGCTTCAGCAACAGAACTGAATGAGTTATTTGTAACAAATAATTTATTTGCCAAATACAGCTTTTCTTGTCCCATCAAATATACACAAGCTGATCAGTCTCTTTGATTCAGGAATCGTTGGAATTTATTCGATGACTGCTTTCAAAACTTATATTCTATGGACTCTCTGTAAAGGGAGGTGAAAGAAGGATGGCTGTGGTTTTAATACTATTTGCAGAAGCCTATTCTGTAATTTTCCTCTCTGGCATCCATCTTATAAATTTGCATTACATGATGCCAGGCATTTAGGAGTCTATAGTTTTGATGAAAGGGGGTAACAAGTTCAGCTTTCATACAAGAGTTAATGTTCATACAGCACGAGTTAATGGTTAGCAGATAGGAGACTTCACACAGGTTTCTGAATCCTCACACATCCTTCACATTACATTTATTTTATTAACCCTGTGACTGAAGTGGTAAACAATAAATGGAGAAAGGAGGTCCTGATGTTGCATGGATGAAGTGAGGAATGGGGTGTGATTATTTCATGAGTGCACTGATTCAGAAGCTCAGGGGTGAAGCTAGATGCTTCTTTTCACTGCACGTAAGGACAAAAACATGTCATGAGTAGTTGCTGGTGTGCTGCATTCATGAAAGGAGCATAGCATTCGCTTTCCAGCCACCAGAGAGTAAAGGAAAGACAGAGCTGCAGACATCTGTTACTGTGTTTGCTTACCTACCCCTGTTCCTGAAGGTTTTGAAGTAGGATTTGAAAAGTGCATGTGACAGTCATTGTTTCTGGCCATACTTTACAACGACATACTGACTTTAAAGAGCCAAAATCTGGACCTGCATTATTTAGCCAGCGGTACACACAGGGCACTATAAGTGAAAAGGCTGGGAACAAGATTTAGTTCCTGGTTTCCTGCCTATTATTTAGTACATATCTGATTTGAAATCTATTTTCTGCATACCCTTGCGTGCATATTTGTTGGCACATGTGCTTCTTGCCATTATGGGGCAGATCCCATAGATTTTCTGCGTCATTAGTATAGAGAGCCAGTCATTAAAAAAAAAAAAAAAAAAAGCTTATTTGCCTGAGCCGTTAAGATTTTTTCTCACAGTTCTGCCTGTGGCGCCTGTCACTAGCAGTCAAATAAGGACAATTTTACCATTCTCTCCTGCTGCTCTAATTTTTTTTTTCAGTGCCAGTACATGTATTTGTTATTCTTTATAACTCCCTTTGAAGTTGGGAATCCAAGGGGAATCTAAAACCGACCAGATGTTTCTGCTGCTGGAGACACAGAAGACAGCAAGGATTAAGTTTAACTGAAACTTAGTTCTCTACAAAACCCCATTACAGTGAGAATTCTTCCTCAGTTAGTTTTATTTATTATTTATATTTGCACTTGCCATCCTGGGTAGGTGATACCTCAAGTCATCTGGCCCGGGAGAAAAATGGATGATTTATCCAAGTAAATAGTGTATCAGCAGCTGCCTGCGTTGATTTCCCTTATGGGGTTTCAGTTCCATTACACTGCATATTTCCCACCCACACTCTTTATACAGCATTTCATGTTGAGGAAAATCATTCCCATCTCTGTAACTTCAGAGAACAGATACGTGGAACCATCCAGGGAGAGGGCAGTGCAACTCCTGTGTGCGTGGGGAGGGGTGACATACTTAAGAAGGTACTGGCCAGAAAACAGCACGAGATTTTTAACTCCTTCTCCTGTCATGGCTGAAAGATGAGAGAAAGGCATAAAAGCTGACGTGGGAGACTGGCTCTGAGAGAGAAGGGTTGTGCTAACCTCTTCAAAGTGAGGGCAGAAGTCATCCCTCAGGTGGGAAAGGACAGGAAGAAGTGTTTTTGTTTACTTCTGAGTTCAAGTGAGATGCTTTTGAAGTTGCAAGACAAGAAAAAAGTTTTAAAACAGTCTGTGGTATGAAATATGTGTAGTCCTGTGCGCTATCCATGTCCAGATTAAGCAGTGGGCAATCCTGCTGGCCTGCTTCTGCAGTCATGAGAAATAACCCACGAGAGAAAGGAGTGCATGTTCAGGCCTCACAGAGGTCCGAATGGGAAGGCAGAAACAGAACAAGACCTTGGTCTCTCTTTACCTTAGGCATGGCTAAAGACAAAGTTTGGATCCACTTTCAGATTTTAAGGACCTCAGATTTCTGGAGTACTGGTTGCCAAGCTACCTCCTCTGAGTTTGTGGGACTGCCTGTCCCCACGCCCGTCTGTCACACCCATACGTAGCTGTTGAGCGTGCTGATATCGTTCAGCCGAGTCGGAAAGAACTGAAAAGATGATTTGTTTTCTACAAAATGGGTATCTGAGGAGAGGAGAAAAACTCAGAGTTAGTGCCCCTGCTGAGGGAAAAACAAGCAGAAGTTATCAGCTAAGCACCTTTGGCAGAGGACAGTTGGCTGGCCAGCACAGAAGAGCCACAGCACAGGCTGTGTTCTGCTCACCAAGAACATTATCTTTGTTCTGGGAGAGGAGAATGAAGACAATTGTAGTCCTCTTGTCTGCTGCTCACAGGCTCTGATTGCAAATCTATGGGAAGACAGACTTTATCAGTATCTGTTTCATGTCTGAGCTGTTTTGGTTTTTTTTGAAGTCCAGCCCTCTTTCATGTTGATAAGTCAAGGTAAATCTCTGGCAGATAGCATTTTTCCTTTCCTCTCTGCTGTAGGACTACAGCAGCTCTTCCTTGATTTTTCTCTGTATGGATTCACTTGATTGTTTCACACCAAATCTCACTGCTTCTCAAGTCTTGATGTCACAGCCACCATAATTGAGAAATAGTATCGGGCTCTGCCTAAGTTACTCTTTTAATTGGCCAGATGGATTGCTAACATCTTCACCGAGGCACTGCCCTCCATCATTAGCTGTTGGAGTTGCTGCCTAATATTGCAAGGCCTTGCACACCACCCTAATTTGTTTTTAAACAGGAATATCAAAAGCCTGGTAATTGTATAGAGCCTCCTAATAAACACCAGGTAAAATTCATGCACTGTAACAAGCTCTCTTCAGAACAGCAAAAGGGAGTGGAGCAAAGGATTTGCTAGCGCCTATACTTACTTAAAGCTGCTTTTCTGATTTCAAAATATAAAAAGAAATCAGGTCCTGGAAACACTGGGTGATTTGGGATGTTCTGTAAGGTTTTGAGGAAAGATAAAAAGAAAAAAGTAATCACGTGTTTTTCATTTTATATTTTTAGGACCTGAATTTCCCAGCTTTGTATTAAAGGGGAACAGGTTAAAATCATAGAATTTGGGACTTACGTATTTTCTGTTCTTTATTTTTTTGTCAAGGCATCAAGGCAGATGGTATGAAAAGCATTTATATTGGTCTCTCTGCTGATGGAGCTTAACCTAATAATCCAGGACTTGGAACTGGGTGCTTCGATAAAAACACTTTCTGAGAGATTTTTCCATTCAAAACACCAGGAGAAGTTTTTTAATTGACAACATCAAAAATTAGTATCCTGCCAGGACTACATTTCTTTGCACCTTATTACTCAGAACAAAAGATTAATATGTTCTCATTCTGAGCATGAGAGTTTTCAATAAATTTTTCCTTAATTAAACCAAAGATGAAGTGAAATGGTTTACCACAGGATTGTGAGACTGGAATGAGGAAAAGCCCAGTTCCGTGAGGAATGGGCTGACCCTGGCTGATCTATAGGGTCCCACCAAAGCTACTCTATCACTCCCCTCCTCACCTGGACAGGAGAGAGAAAGTATTACTCTTCAGTCGAGATAAAGACAGGGAGAGATCACTCAACAATTACTGTCATGGGCAAAACAAACTCAACTTGGGGAAAATTAAAATAATTTATTACAAGTCAAATCAAAATAGGATAATGAGAGATAAAATCTTAAAAACACCTTCTCCTCACCCCTCCTTTCTTCTTGAGTTTCTCTTCACTCCTGATTTTCTCTAACTCCTCCCTGCAGTGACGCAGGGGAATGGGGAATGCGAGGTGAGGTCAGATCATCACAGTTGTCTCTGCCAATCCTTCCTCCTTAGGGGGAGGACTCTTCACACTCTTTCCCTACTCCAGAATGGGGTCCTCCTCATGGGAGACAACCCTCCATGAACTTCTCCAACACGAGTTCTTCCCACAAGCTACAGTTCTTCACAAGAACTTCTTCCAGCATGGGTCCCTTCCACAGGGTTCAGTCCTTCAGGAACAGGCTGCTCCAGTGTGGATGTCCCACAGGGTCACGAGTCCTGCCAGCAAACCTGCTTCAGAGTGGACTTCTCTGTCCCCGGGGTCACAGGTTGTGCCAGGAATCTGCTCCAGCATGGGCCTCCCATGGGGATGTAGCCTTCTTCAGGAATCCACTTGCACTGCTGTGGTATCTTCCATGGGCTGCAGGTGGATCTTTGCTCCACCACGGACCGCCATGGGCTGCGGGAGCACATCCTGCCTCACCGTGGTCTGCACCAGGGGCTGCAGGGGAATCACTGCTCCAATGCCTGGAGCACCTCCTGCCCCTCCTTCTCCAGTGACCTTGATGCCTGCAAAGTCGTTTCTTTCACATGTTTTAACTCCCTTCTACCACTGCTGTTCTGCAGTTTTTTATCCCCCTTTTCAAGCACATTGACCCAGAGGAGATGTCACAGTCACTGATGGGCTCAGCCTTGGCCAGCAGTGAGTTCATCTTGGAGCCGTCTGGCCCTGGATCTGTTGGATATAGGGGAAGCTTCTGGCAGATTCTCGAAGAAGCCATCCCTATAGCCCCCTTGATACCAAAGCCTTGCCATGCAAACTCAGTATCCATGTCAGTTATTTCTTTGTCCTAGTTTAAACACTTGATTCTCTTCTGGTGATTGCTCTGTTCTCTTGTTTTTGATGGTGTGCTAGATGTTTTGAAATTTACAGACTTACCTCAGTCTTTGAAATGAAGAAATTTCAGCTTTGAAAATGCCAAATTATACTGTGATTCTGAGTTCCCCTTAATTGTGAGCACCTTGACATACAGAAAAGGCAGCGTTCTCCTTTATTCAGCTATAGTCTGAACTTCATCCTATAACCCAGCTGTAGTGGGGAAAACTGAAAGACTGAAGCCAACAGATAAGAAGACAACATGGTTCAAATCTAAAATTTGAAGCTCAGCACTGTGCAGCTCCCACCTGCATTTAGATTTTTGTGTGTGTGTGTTCTTGAGCATTGCATTTGAAATATATACAGGAAACTAAGCTTAGCTGGAAGACTGTAACTTGTAAACATTTTCCCGTGTATGTTTTGATAGAATGGTATGGGGGCGTAGGGCAGGGCTCAGGGCTGTGGATTTAAAAAATATTTTTATGCTTTCATAACACCATCCATAGTCCATTTTAGACTTAGTTCTGATTAAACAAAGGTATTCAGATGTGCCATGGAAGTTAGCAAATAGTGAAACAGGTTCCTCAGTATTGTGACACCAACACTCCAAAGCAGCCTGACCAAGTGGGAGGTTACACCATACTTCGTTAGGTCAGTTTGTGATGTTTTTCCAGCTGCCTTTAAGTGTCTTGAAAGATCATTCCATGTCATTTACAGTTGTCTTCTTCCATATAGGAGCACTGCAGGCAAGAGTGTGCAGTGGAAAGGGCCAGTTCTGCCAACAGCAGGTGCCAAGGACACGGCTTACCTATTGTCTGTAACATGCTGTCTTATGCAGTCAAACAGGAATCTCTGCTGTATCTCTTGCAGTCTCGGGTATTAGAGTATATAGGCAATGAGTCCAAACCAACAGGGAGCCAGAGGGTAGAGTGCACATCTGACTGTGAGAGTCATCATCAGGCCAAGTACTCCATCAGGCCAGTTGGAAAAGCATCTTGTTACTGAGAGGTAGGGCTGGATTTATGTTGTGCCCAGCGCGCTCAATTAGAGAGGGAGGATTAGATAGCCCAAAATATAGCTGTGATACTCCTGAGCACCGATGGGTTACAAGTCCTTCTGCTGTGCTCAGAGTAGCACATGTGTGAATAGGGTAAGGACTTGGATGCAGCCCCAGTATCCCCAAAATGTCTGAGGTATTCCAACAAAGTAGCATAGACCTCTGTGGAGCACATTCTCCACCAATTTGCGTGCATTTGTGTTCTGTTGGTCTTGGAAAACATTATGCCTCCTGTGATCACGTTCTCAAACAGTGTTCCTGTTTTCCTCATGATTTAACAGCTGCCTTGCAGTTGAGGTCCTTAGATCTACCTTTCTTAGATCTCCAGTTTGCCCCATGGCCTCTTTCATCTTCCTTTCCCAGGGCCCTGGACAGATTCTGAGCTCCCTGCTAGCTTGCTCTTGCTTTGCATCTGCCCTCAGATTGCGGGTGCTGGTGTTCTGACAGTCTACCCAAATCCTTCGTTGCTCAGAGGAAATAATAACTCTCATTCAGCTGCTTTCTTAGCATTTATTGTGACATCCAAAGACAAATGCAAACTCATCTCTAGAATCATTATTCTCTTTGAAGAACAACGGATTGTCAGGGGAGACATTTTTCTGTGTGGATTCACTTAGAAGTTCTGTCCCCCAGTGTGGTTCTCCAGCTGCCCCTGTCATATCCTCCGTTGTTGTTTATCCAACTTTTAATAATTTCCTTTTCATGCTAGAAAGGGACACATAATTTTCTCTCTGTGTGTGCATGTATTTGTATCTACTTCATGTTTTTTCATTTCTTTCAATTCATAACATACAAAATGTATAGGAAAAGGCATTCGTTGCACTAAATACATTTATTATTTATGCATGCTTTATATTTTTTGGCCTGAATTTCACTGAGTGCCTAAGGATTTTGTGCACCTCCACTTAGTCCACTTAAGGTATTTCTTAATCGCCTCACATCATGACTAATTTTTGGAAGAGACACACTGATTTGTGAATAGGGTACACCTGCTTCTGTGTAGAAGCAAATGGAGGGGACCCTTGTTGGGGTTACTAGGAGAGGTAAAGACTAGGAACATTGTTCTCTGTAATCAAAAGAAAGAATATTACTTAATATATTACCAACCACATTGCTTCCCACACTGAGCATCAGCTATTTATTTATGTTTTCTGGATCACCAAAGCTACTTTGAGATACTAGTGTAATACCTGAGTGGCTTTGGTTAAATTATTTTGGTTTCAAGCCACCTCTGTTTCTGATGGGAGATCAGGCCTGATCTGGAACCAGCTAGAGGTGGTGTGAAACTACGTAGCTTAATTTGCTCTATTAACATAAGCTCTCACCTAAAAGTGTTGAGATCAGCACAAGGCTTGCCTTTACAGGAGTGTGCACAGATAGAAGGGTGGAAAATTGCTCAGAGAAAATGTCGTTCAAGTTCTCTGGGTAGAGTAGGAATGTTGTTTATTCCACTTCCAATAGCAATGGCACTTTACCTTGTAGCAAAAGGGACAGAAGAAGCAGAGAGAATGTCCTTCCAGTCATGACTTTGATTTTGACACTTTAAGCATTGGATAGCATTTAAAAAAAAAAAAGGTGATGACTTGCAAGTAATCAGGTACAACATCACTGGTTATGGCAGAAGAGAGAGAAAAACAAAGGAAAATGAGTGGAGAACATTAGAAAGTGCAGCCCTTGTCCCATTGGAGTGAGCAGGAATTTTTTTTGGCATCTTTTTTTCAGTTCTGTGTCCCTAAAAAAATCCCAGAACCATGTAACATGCACTTAGGAGGAAAACTGAACACCGTACCAGCCTAAAACATCTCAGCCCTGGGCTATCCCATACTTCAGCACAGCTCTCCCAGAGGACCCTGAGGAAGCGGCGTGTTCTGCCGCCCAGGGACAGTGGGATGGAGGCACTGGACATCAAGGGGAGCTCAGGCACGATGGTAACTGGCCTTCCAATCAGGTTAGGTACATGCCAAGGTTGACTGATCTCAAGATGGAAATTGTGAATCCGAGTTGAAAATGGTTCCTCATACTGGGATCTCTTGTGTGAGCACCAGATCTCTGCCTGGCTGTGAGTTAGTGCACAGCTTTTCTCTCTATGTTTTGTTTAAAATTTACCCCAAAGTGTTTGTAGTGTAATAGTGATTTTTCTTCCTTGCATCAACACGAGTGTAAGCTATGTACTGGAGTTATAAAATAAGGATTTTACAGGCATGAAGCACACCCATCTGTGTTACATAAACATAGATACATTTTGGTTTCTTTTTCCTTTTCATCCCATGTTTATGCTGTACAAAGAGCTTACTAAACCAGATAGCGTTATGGCGTTGTTGGCTTTAATCTGCACAAGATTTTTAAACCTTTTCTCACATTATAACATATTTAACTGCTGCTTTAATGGCAAAGAGGAATTCTGTGGCTGCGAGCAAAGGGATATGAAAGGTATAGTGGCTTTCCTGTGAGAGGAATATGAGAATATTCACTGACAGAGGAACTATGAGGAACAATTATCACAAGCTGTGTCTTTGACAATGCTGTCAGATTTTCCACTTCCATGAGCACAGCTGGGCATGTGGTGCCAGGGTGAGAAATTCCACAGTGGCTGGAGGCAGAGTGCATTGGGTGCTGGCCTGGCTGGCAGTGTTGGAAGTCAGGAGCTGGAGCTGGAAAGAAAAGAAAGATGACTTTCTACGGCTTTGAGACAGTATGGGGAAAAAAAAACAACAAACCACCAGTTTGGAATGTAAGGAAAGAGACTTTGAAAGATTCTTCAGAATGTTCAGAAGAACTTCTCAGACTGCTGTGCCTCAGAGGCTGATTTTGATCTTCAGGTTCAGGTTCTTAAAATACCTGTACTGCCTTCTAAGACATTTGCTCCTCTACCTCCAACTAAAGATGTTTTCTTGTGCAAATTTGCAGCTTACTTATATATCTGTTGAAAGCTTTGGAGGTTGGTTTATTTATTTAGTGAATTTTCTGCATCACCTAGGGTTTTTTGTGGTTTGGGTTTGTTGTGGTGCTTGGGGATTTTAGGGGGAAGGGTGGTTTGATGGGGTTTTTTTGGTAATCCAAGTATTTGCCCAATATTAGGTAACTGAATGTGGAAGCTCAGAAGGATAAAGAAGTGATGCACGTCTTACCCTGGTGGGCACTGAAGTCTGAGGTCTTTTTGGATGCAGTTTCAGCCACACCTGGTTTTGTTGGGGTCACTCAAGGATATTGTTTCTCTGACTTATACCGGTGTATTAGCTAGACTTCAAGATTATCAAGTTGGTTGCATCTAGAGAGGCAAGGAATCGAAGAGGTTCTTTACAAACAAGAGAGGAGACAGCGAATTCCTCATTTGCTAGTGCTCCAAGTACTAGAGATTGTTTCTCTTGTATACATCCCATTTTATATGTTGCTTGAAATTGAAAATTGGCTCACCATATGTTATACTTTCTGTTTCGAGCATTACGTGCTGTTCTTCATAACTTTTAGGATTTCTGGTTAAGAATGGTTTACTGAATACTTGAGTTTGATAATCTTTGGGACTCTATCTAAAAGATTACCTTCTTAAATTATCATATAGATTGCTTGTTATGTCAGATTGCCTTGACTTTTAGCTACTGCTTTGTCTGAGTGTTTGGAAGGAATGTCTCTTTTCTCATTCTTTGTATGAGTTGTTTCATAGAGCTGTTCCCTGGCCTACCTTTTTAATGTTTTCTAATTTCTCTGTTGAAAACTTGGGAATGCTGGATAATTCCCTAATCAGGCAGAGAGCTGAAATAATGGACCCCAAAATGTAGACTGTTAATTATTTTTCAGTGCAACAGCAATGTAATGTGTGACAATGGAGCTTTTTGGTAACAAGTGAAATAATTTTGGACATACTGAAGACTAGAGTGATTAGCACTTAAATAACACCAGGCTTCTGAGGATAGCAAAGCATTTCATAGCATTTAATGAAGAAGGCCTTCCTTACATACCCAAAGGATGTACTCCACTGTCTCTAACTCTCCTCACAGGGAAGACAGGAAACTGGTTCAGGGAGAGGTGAGGGACAAGGCAAAGTTATAATTAGTGGCTGTACTGTCTGATGATAATCAAACATAGACCAAAAGACTCCATTTTAGTCCTTTGCATGAACCCTAGAGAGAGCCATTCCCAGCAGGGCATTTCTGCAGCTGCTACTGCCTCACTGGGCTCGACACAACCTGACAGGACAGTGGCGGGGGGAAAAAGCCCTTCTGCAGGTTCATGCCATGGCTAAAGAGGGAAGGGAGAATATAAATACTTCATTAAACCACGAGTGGATAGCCGGTTATGGACACAGAGGCTGGAGGAATGCAAGAGGAAGGAAGTAAATGAGACCGTGTGTATCTGAGGGGGAGAATTAGTGCATTTGTGAGCCCCAGAATGGGCAAAGGAGAGAGAGATGTGGAATACAATCATATTTGCTTTCAGCTACTTGAACACAGAAACTCGTTTGGTTTCCTGTGTAACCAGCACTGAAAACCCAAGTATTTTGTTGCTAGTGCTCAGCTCTGAAAAACCAAGTTCTCTACCTGTGTTTTTTTAACACCTTTGAACTGGACACATGTAATGAATGTCACCATGTTGTGGCCTACCAGGATTATTTTAGGGTAATGGTCAACTTGAATTTGTTAGCCTTTATGTGGAAAGGGTTGAACCCATTGGCTCATGGTTGCTCTGGCTAATTGTTTTAGCAGTTTAAGAGTACTATACTGTGAACATCTTCCCTGGGTTCTCAGCCTGTCCATGAGAAAAGGATATCAGACCCCAGAGTCAGTCTTAAATTCCTTTATAAATAGCTACAGCTGGTTTGCTGTGATGTTTTTCCTCAGTAATTACAGTAAATATGAACTTTAAGTTGTATCAAGTCTTAATGTGTTGGGTTTTTCTTTTTTAGTTTGACTTCAGCAGTATTTTTGAATCCATGAACTAAGGATTTGTTTCTAAATTTTAAGAGAAACCTCTCTAAGCACAGAAATACAGGACTAAATTTGCTTTCTGGGCAGTAACATAGCCTTAAAGCAAGCAAAGTGGGCATGAAGGGTGATAGCTGTGCTTGACTCTTGATTTTGGTGTATTAGACAAGCTCACTTTTAAATTCGATATTCTGGTCTTACAAATAGCCAGGGAGGAAGGCAGATATCCAAAGACACATATATGTGTGTGTGACATTTAAAAATTGTCTTACTTGAAGAAAATATCATCACTGTTACAATTTATTCACTGCTGAAGCATACATAGAGCTGAAAAAGGTCTGTGCTGATTAATGAGA
This sequence comes from Callaeas wilsoni, assembly GCA_013398955.1. NCBI lineage: Eukaryota > Metazoa > Chordata > Aves > Passeriformes > Callaeidae > Callaeas > Callaeas wilsoni. The sequence continues at coordinate 28,259 of VWPU01005268.1, read as the reverse complement.
CAATTATACACATTAATACCAGATTAATCAGACCTCATACTTTTAAGACAACAACATAAAGACATAAATACAGTTTTGAAAAGCATTATCCTATCTGTTGTCACCAGCTAGCTTGGCTGAGATGTACATAATGATGGTTGGACTTCACAGTGCTAAAGCACTGTCACTCAAGTACCACGCGTTACTAATTACTAAAATGAAACACTAATAATCTGAAAGACTTAACCAAGCCCACGGAGCACCTTTCTGGTTGGCAGATGATAACAGGAATGCCACCATTCAGACTCATGCCATGGGTTCTAAGCTGTTACGTCCTGGATCCTGAATAGATGCAACATGAAAAGTCTGTCTTTGGGATCCATATTTTGTAGCATCCTGGATACACTCTCCTGCCCTTTTTGAAAACTATGACTCTCATGCAGTTGTATCTGACCCCAGCATAAAATGATGTTAATGTGAAATAATGAAAGTTTTAGCAGAGGTTATCAGAGGTTTGGCTATAAGGAAAGAAATGTACACTGAAGTCCCACTAATGCAACCAGCCAGCAAAAGAGTACCTCTGTAAGCTCACACATTTACTGCATAAAACACATTTTCAGGCAGAATAATGTTTCTTTAATTATTCCTGTCATAGAAGGTGGTCCTTGGCCTAGTTTCATATTGTCTCTGCAATCTGAAATGGGTTAACCTTGAGCATGTAGCATTTGCAGCTGAGTTTGAAGGCGGTCTCGTTTAAGCTGAAGAACCCTAGTGTTTCTCATTTCAGGGAGTCTTGTGCACAACGGTGTCGTGTTTAGTTGTGACTTTCAGGCTGTACCACCATTCTTCAGGGCTGGCTTTAGCACACCCCCATGGATCCTCACCGGCTCTTGAGAGGCATTTTGGCTGTATGTTTTTATTATTTGTGTTTTTTCCAGCCTTATTGCAGTTTTCTTTTCAAACAGTAGACAGAGCTGACTCGCTGCTGTTGACTCCATGACCTGCTTCTCATTTCAACCCCCACCTGCTTAAAAAGTTTAGTAGTTGGCAGTATGTCTTCTGGGACTGATGTCTGAGCAATGGACCATTGAAAAGCAAAATGAAATATAAAACTCCTTTTGTGTCAGGAGCTCTGGATCTGCAAGTGAACACCTGCTCTGCTGATCACTCAACCTAGGGAAGGGAAGAAAGAGAAGGAATCTCTTGAGAAGCGAAATGGCCTACTGGAAGTCAAAACCCCATCTTTCTTGCTATATCAGCTAGTAAGAGTAAAAGTGGAAAACAGCTTTTTTTGTTGTTGTTCTTCATATGAAATACATTGAAACGTCAGGAAGAAACTAAGTAGTTCAGTGAGGAATGAATGGTGCAGGCTATGGATTTTTGTTTTGGTTTTATCATCAACTCACTGCGTGACTTTGATCATGTGTCTTAGTTTTACCCTGTACTAAGTGAAGCCTGGAAAAATACGCAGTGTGGTTTTTGATGTTACACTTTATTTATATAGATTCCCAGGGACCCCGCAGTGCTTTAGTGACTGTCCCCCTGTTATGGCAGTGCCACGTAGACTTCAACAACTTAGAGTTTAGCTAAACTCTGACAGGTAGAAACTTCATTATGCTAACTTTCCCCACAGCTAGCTTCTTCCTTCAAAAAGCAAGCCTTGCTTTAAGCCTCAGTGAAGTAACAGCACATTCTTGGTTATCTGAAGAGGCTCAAATATAGCGGAATGAATTTATTAATGATGTATTCCCTCACAGCAAACAGATTTGTGCTCTCCCATAATTAAGCACTACAGAAATAGTACTTGTCACCTTCCCTTTAGAGAAAGTGAAAATAACCACCATACAATGTTAGGCAGTTTTCTCCAGAATTAAAGTTTTATTGTTGAATCCTTGCAAGTCTTATATTAACAAAAACATATGTTTTATTTTCTTGGATGTTAATACAGTTTTTTGTTTGCATTTAAATGTTCTTGTGGAGTGTTTATACTACTCTGAAGGAAGAACATTGTTCACACATGAAAATCTGTAAATGTAACCAACTTGAAACAAAAGTAAAGCTAGCACATCTGTTTTAATATCTCAGAAAGTAAACCAGCTGTGTGTGTATATATAATATATACATGCTAGTAGTAGATGTTAAATTAGATTTTAAGAATTTGTTCCAGCTTAATAGTCTAAAACTATTTTTAGACTAAAACTAACTACTTATTAGTAACATAGATAAGGAAATTACTTAATGAAAAATATATGATTTTTAACCTGACAGTGTCCCTCTTAATTAAGTTATGAGATCCTTAGATGAATGATGTTATAACAGTGCAGTGTGTAGCTTCTATAATTTATAAGACAATGCCAAAGAGCTAGCTCAAACCGATTAAGCAAGGAAAATCTCACTGAAACTTGCCATTCTGAGCAAGTGAATGCTGAGTCTTTCTAGAGAATTCATGCAGCTTTAGCATCTCAAACATAGTACCCAGCTAGATCTTTCTGATGCAGGAATCGCACATTTGGGGAAAATAATGATAATAATATTAAATTAACAAAAAGCATGATTCTGGCAGGTTTTGAAATGTGAAGAAGAAAAAAAAAAAAAAGAAAGCGGAAATATTTCACTTGTGGTGATCGACGAAATTCCAATTAGAAATCTGTGTATCCTCAGCAGCCTTCCGAAGTCAGCCCTGGCAGTGGCCGCGAAGGCTGCAGCACCGGGCTGTGCCGAGGCGTGTGAGCGCCCGAGCTGCCGGCGGTGCGGCGCGGTGCGGTGCGGGGCTGAGCGCGGACGATGCTGTGCGATGCGCAGCGGGGCTCAGCCGGCACCGGGCACCGCTGGCTCGTTCCCGTCCCTCTCGCTGCGAGGACCGGGGAGGCCAAGACGAGCAGCTCACCCAGCTGCAAGCTCGGCCCAGCCCAGCTGAGCAGTAAAACAGCAGGATCCTTGAGAGAGTTTGTGATCTCCAACTTGTGAATTGCTTTTGGAGGTCCCGTACCTCCTATCTTTCTTTGTCCGTGGAATGTGTTTTATGGTTTTCACTGTATAGAAATTAGGAATGGTGCCTCACTCTGAAGGCAGGAAAGCTAGTTGCTCTTGATGTAAGAGTTTTTAAAAGGATAAATATTTGGTTTGTTGGTGGTTAACTTATCATTAGTGATTCTTTTTTACCTCTGCCTGGTTATTTTATCAATTAGGTACTTTAGTAATTAAATTATCTACAATTTAAGCAAATAAATAGTAATAAATCTGAAATCCCAGAGATATTGAAATCAATCATAAATATTTTCTTTTTGGGTCCCTGATTTTATCCTAAATATCAAAATTGTTGAAGTATGATTGATTAATAACTATTAATTTCTCTTTCCTGTTCCTATCACTCTTGAAGGCTATAAAAATCATAAATTATATGGAATTTCAGTCAAACTGAATGCAGCACGAGCAGGTTATAGACAAGAACTTGTAACATACTTGCAACTTTTTTCCTAGTCTGACTGACAAAAAATCCTAAGCAAATAATGAAGTAGTTAATTTTAAAGGCTTGATTCTGGGAATATTGTTGAAGCAGTCAAAATATGAAATTGCTAAGCAGATCTTTAAGAAAATTTGTATAATATCATAACATGATTATAATTTTAAGCTGGTTTTCTATAGTAGTTCAAGCTCTAACCCCTAGAACTGATAGACTGTAATCATGTCTTATACTGATCATGCTTGGCATGGAAAATGAACGTATGCAAGGCTTAGATTAACCGTGCACCACAGATGTATTCAATGAGCCTGTTTCCTGTTTTGCTTCATAAGCCCCCCCAATCCAATCCTTTAGAGACATTTTTATCTGCTAATAAGCATAATTGGAGTCACTCCTGCTGTCATTTATAAAATTATAAGACATTTATTTAGTCAGTTGTGGTGTTTAGGGCTGTTAAGTTTCCCTGACCAGAACTGAAGCTCTGCTGGCAAATGTTTCTCTAAGACTTCAGTGGTACACCTGGTCTCCTGGTTCTCTCTCCAAGAGATCATTAGTTTGTGATAAGACGTTTACCACATTTGTACCAGAGACACAAAAAGTTCTGGTTCTCACCTCTTATCTGCTTTTATACCATTTGTGGTTGCATAGAGATGATCCAGTATTCCCCTGAGTCTTGCAGACTGTGGACATAGACCCTGAAGCCTGGAAGGTTTCAGCACTGTACGTCTCTATGAGCAGAAGTGCAGATCCAAGGGGGTTCAAGCAGAGAAATGAGCTGTGTGATGTCTTGCAGACTGGGTGAGACCATTTCAGAGGAGTGGAAATCTGCTCAGGAGACTGCCATAAATGTCACATCTGCTCATAGAAGCATAGAATTGTTTGGCTTGAAGGGGTCCTTAAATTAAGATCATCTAGTTCCAAACCACCTGCCATGGACAAGGACACCTTCCACTAGACCAGGGTGCTCAAAGCCCCATTATGAAGGGAAAGGAGACCTTCTTGCAGCCGTTCTGCTGCTCATGGTAGCTTCTTGGGATACATCTAACTTCAGCCTTCATTTCTCCTGTAAACCATTTCAAAACTTTTTTTTTCCCCGTCTGCCATATTTCTAAACTGCAGATAATGAAAACAATTTGATAGATACACATGGAGACTGGAATTTCTGTATTTATTCTGATGTTACATACAAAGTGACTGACAGTCAGGCTCAGTTCCTTATTTCAAGAGTTGAGCATATCTTTTTAAATCAATAGGCATTTTGCCATTGACTTGAATTTGAATTGTTGAAAGGACTCTTGTTTTGAGGGAAGATATCTAAAAGTGTCAGAACAAGCACATCTGTTAGCCAGACATCACTTCAAAATCCTGAATTTAGTAGAAAGTTTTAAAGGCTTTGTGGGAAATAATGGACTGCTTTGGGGAACTGCAGAGTATTCAAATTAATCATTTAGACAGAAGTTTGTGAGTTTAGGGACTCTGCAATATAGAAATGCTGGAATCACGAGCTAAATGTTACAGTACATCATTTGGTTCTACTAAAAAAGTATATCCTTTTAACTTGTGAAATCCTACTGTCTAAAGGTATGTCAAAGTAAAATAGTTCAGGCAGGGGCAACATCAGCAAAAACTGTGACTGTTACTAATTTCACCCTGACTGGTATTTGTTCCATGCAACTGCTGTTTATTCTTCCTAATTCACAGCTAAGATGATTTTATTTTATTTTATTTTTTTGTTGTTTATCCATATGAATAGACAAGCTCATGAAATGGTCTCAAGCAGCAAATGGCTTTGGAAGTCAGACAAAGTGAACTAATCTCCAGTTTATAAACGTATGGGGATGCTGAAAGAACAAATGCTTCAGCAAGCAACTTTAAAGAGGAATTGGGATGTGGAGTTTCTGAAGGAAAGGAATTGGAGGTGACAGAGCACAATACAGCCTGAGCACAATGACACACTGAGTAGAGAAATTTAATTACATAAAGAGGGATAATAGATGAATCAACTAGAAAAACAGACACCAGAGAGAGCAGGGAGAAAAGAAAAAGAAAAGAACCATCTGACCGTAGGAAAACAAAATAGAGATCTTTGCAGTATCTTAGTAGCCAGCCTTTGAAACCAAAGAGAGTATATGAAATTTTTAAAAACTCATTTGTTTCTTAGACAGCCAGGGAAAGGACACTGCAAGGGAAGAAGGGACTCTGCCCTTATTCGGCTCAGACTGCTTCAAAGGTCTGCCCGGTGTGATAAATAGAGCAAGCCCCTTTGTGATCTCTGGATGAAAGTCACGATAGTAAGTCAAAAAATCCTTCAGAGGCCAAGTCCAGCAATCCTCAGCCCCGATTCAGGCAAAACTGCCATTGTTTCACACATGAGTGTCTGGAAAACAGAGGATACAGGGGCACTGAGCCAACTGTTCCTTTCTCTTTTTTTCTTTTTTTTTTTTTTTTTTTTCTCTTCTCCTTCTTTATTTTTTTAATTTATTGTAGGGAGGAAAAAAAAAAGAAAAAGCTGAATGGCTTTTCAGCATGGAGAAAACTGTGAGAAAGGGTGGGGGCCACCCACTTGTGGTGCCCTGTCAAGGCTGAGCAGATCCTCCACTACTTACTTTCCACCTGCCCCCAATCTGCTTTATGCTTTGCATCATTCATTTGAGGCCAGTCTTTCAGACCAAAAGGAGAACTTTGCAGAAAGTTATGGGCAAACAGTCTGAATGGAAACTGCTCTGCAAACTTAATTATAGCATTTGCAGTTAAATGCAAACTAGAAGCAAAGCAGTGGGAACAACTGGGCGTTCAGCAGAGGGAGGCCAGGTATAAATGCTTTGATAGTTAGATGGATCCGAATTTGAATTAGACACCTTTTTAGCATCTTAAAAGAAACAGCCTCACCTCTGGTTCAGGATGTATCCATTTTTTCTCTGTCTCTTTTTTCCCCCCTTGCCTGTGTGTACAATAAAATCATAGTCAAAGCAAAGCAAGCAGCTCTGGTTCTCCTAAGGGCTGCATTGAAATCAATGAAGCATCTTCGTGATCTATTGTTCTTAAAAGTGTTCACACTGAGTCACTTCCTCAGCATCTTTTTGCAGCTCAGGGTAGAATTTCACCTCAGGTTTCAGTGATTGTTTGGGAGGCTGGGGGTGCACTGTGGCTGCTTTCCTTTTCCTTGGGAGTAAGCTTTCCTAGTTCTGGTAACTTTTGCAATTACTAATAAGAAAGGCAGTTGTTTGGGTGCCATTCCTTTCAAGTGTTGAAGGCAGCGCGAGTTTGGAAGAGCCCAGCAGAACGCCTAACACATTGCAGAGACAGGCTTCACGCTGTGCTTCACAGGCAGTCTTAACTCAGGCAAACTCATACCGAAGTCAGCTGAGGCTTTCCTCGAGTGAGAAATGAGTTAAAAACTGAGGCAAGATCCTGATCTTTTACCCAGGCACAATTCCAACAACTTTAGAAGAGTTGCTTTTGACTTACAGCATTGTAACAAAGATCAGAATCTGGGCTTCAGTAAGGACTTCAACATTTGGCCACAGTCCCATAAAGGCCTTTATTAATTTATTTATTTATTAAAATGGACAATTGCATCAACTTTAATAACCCTTACCTCAAAGTTCACTTGAAAGAAAACTAATAAGACTTTTTATTGAGAGGGAAAAAAAAAAAAGTTTAGCTATGGTCAGCCAGGGTGGGAAATTCCATTGTGGCTGCAAGCCCATGGCAGGTAGAGTGGAATTTAATGAAGGAAACTGCTGTGTTTTTGTGTCTTTCTGTATGTTTTTCCTTTAAAACCAAGAGCTGGGCAGGCTTCCCATTTGACCTGATGTGACCCAAGCAAATTGCTTCTTATATAAAAACAACTGCAGACTTGGAGAATGTGAAAATGCACTGTATCCTTTTTCCAACTCAGGGAAAATGAAAGCCTGAGAAACAGGACGGCCCTGTCAATAGTTGTTGAGCAAAACTATCACTCAAGCCCTATAAAGAGAGATTAGAACAGGCTTCCTTATGCCAGAGGGATTCATTATAAGTTAGATCTCTTTAGGTGTTTTTTTTTTAAACAGACACACTTACCGTCAGTGAGGGAAAAATCCATTTTTCAGAAATTTTTTTTTTTGTGAAGGGAGGAGAAAAAGAAACTCTCGTAAAGGAGGAGAAAGGGGGAGCGAGGGGAAGAAGAAGGCTTTAACTAACGCACTCAAATGAAAAGAAATAAATTGATAATTGTTAAAATTTGGGCAAAAAGCCCAACTTTTACCCTTTGCTGTAACTTGGGAGAGCACAGGCGCAGGGATTCAGGGTGTGTCTACTGATATTGTATTCAGATGTGTTGCCTTGGCATGTGTACTGACGGATTTATTTAAAAAACAAAGCAAAAAAAAAAGGCATTGTGTGCTCGTGAAATGACTTCATAAAATCCTTCCCTTTATGAATTATTTTGATCACAGGGCTTGTTGTTTAAATTTCTAAAGTACTGTGCTTTTTTTTTTTTAATTGCCTTCTTTTCAGAACTGTCTGTTCTCAAGTTGGCACCTTCCGCATAGCAGCATGCAGAGATTAAAGGAGAGGGGAGGGAGGGGAGGTGTGGAGGCTTTCATCAGACCAAGGGGGTGACGTGGTGCATAAGCAAACTCACATCTTCTGCTGGTCACCCCTGAAAGGAATCCTGAGCTCTGAGCCACTCTCCTCCCTTTCAGGGATGTCCAATCTGCATCACCCACTCCAAGGAGAGGCAAGCAAACACTTGGACCGTCGCATGCTGCCATGTTAGAGGAGACAGAATAGACTTTTGTTTGCTCTGTCTTGCTTAAAATGGAGGTGAAGAGCTTCCTACACAGGAAAGCAGGACATGGTAACACTTCCCAGGTTTAGCGAGGCCTCTTTTTCCATAACACATGTTTTGCTTGTGCTCCGTGGGTTTCTGACTGTTGCTGGAGGTTTTGTCCTGCCGTGGCTCAGGAGGGCAGCTGAGAGACACCGTGAGCACTCCCAGCACTGCACACTGAACGGGCACCGTCTAGAAGGAAACTCCCGACTGTTTTGTTCCAGATATGGTGTTAAGGATCTGCAAAGTCAGTGGTAGTTACTTCCACAAGATCAACATTAACCATCATCATCATCATCATCCAGATCCTGTATTTATCTAGAAGTTACAATGGAATTTTCAGATGAGGCATGAACCTACGGTTCAGGAGAGCAGGGATTCACTTGTCTTTTTTTTTATTTTCTGGGGAACCTTTACAAGATCCTTATTATATTTTTTGTTACTTGATAGAGTCTGATGTAATACAGTACTTGTGACAGTCCCCCCAGGATTATTGCTGCTTATGTAAAGGAGGAGGTCAGAATAGTACTGACCTGAAAAGGGCTGTGAGCTTTTTATTGTAAGGTCGTACTTACAGCATTAGGATTTCCAAAGAAAGGTGGAATTTCTGCCCAGAATACCGGTGTTTTCAGGAAGAGATACACTGATTCATGGGCCTGGCACTGATCTGAGGTTAGAGTTAAGAGATTTATGTTATATGTAATTGATTTGTTTGGTCTCTTCTCATTGCCCTGTCTGCTGAGCAAACAGTTAACAGCTGCACATGTAAATGGGTAAGGAGACAGCAAACAGTGATTCAGGGTTCTAGATCGTGTCAAAAAAAGATGCCGATTCCCATGGAAGCAAAAGATCCTTGTCTGGTTGACTGGATACAGTTTGATAGCTTTGTCTCTGTCTTTAATGGTAAGACATTAAATGTCCAGTTGTTCCCCTGGACATCCAGCCCCCTAAGCTAGAAAACAGGGATGGTGAGCAGAATGAAGCCCCGTAATCCAAGGAGAAATGTAGTTAGCAACCTACTACACCACTCAGACACACACAAGTCTGTGGGGCCAGATGAAGTCCACCCAAGCCTACTGAGTGGAGGTACTGGTGAAGTGCTCACCAAGCCACTTTCCATCCTGGATCAGCAGTCCCGTCTGAGAGGGGTTTAGCACTGGAACGGGCTGCCCAGGGAGGTGGTGGAGTCACCATCCCAGGATGTATTTAAGAGCCATGTGGATTTGACACTGGGGAACGTGGTTTAGTGGTGGGCTTGGCTGTTCTCGCTTAACAGTTGGACTCAGTGATCTTAAGAGCCTTTTCCAGCCTAAATGATTCTATGATTTTTTTGCTGCATGGAATTTTTCTACAGGTAGCGTAGCTTCCGGGTCCTGCTAGACTTGTTTTTAACTGTATACAGGAACATTCCAAGGAGACAAATAGTGGAAACCTTATTATCTTATTCTAGAGAATTTGCTTCATAGTTTAGAGACACTTTGTTCCCAGAAACTCTTTTCCATAGCCTAATAGATCATTCTGCTACAGTGAAATAAGACTGTACATAGAAATTTTCTGTTTGCTTCAGGTCTTTTCACTTTGCAGATTAGACATCATTCTGATCTCCAGACCTGCACTTTGTGTGACAGGAGATGAGTGTCATTTAACAAACTTTCCTTGATAGCAGCTCTTCTTGTCCCTTAGCCAAGAGGATGTATTATCTTTGACATTATGAAGTTTATGTAAAACTATACAAAGCAAAATGTGCTTTTTTACTTCCTGTGTGTAAACACTAGAACCACTTCATGCATACTCCATCACGGACTGGAGACCAAGCCATCTAACTTTTCAGTGTATATATATTAATCATTCATCCAGTAGCAGCTGAATTATTTCTTTTAAATATGATTTTCCGTTGTTTATGTAATTGTTTTTTGGGATCCACTGTCCACATGAGTGTTTTTCAGCCTGGACTGTTTCTGTGTCATCTAATGTGGAGTGCAGTGTAGAAATCAACAAAATGTTGTGACATTCTTACTGTGCAGCTTTGGAGAGAATGCCTACTTTAAGAGCTTGTTGGAACATAAAATAATTTCTGTGAATTATACCTTTTCTTAAAGAAAATTAAATAAGTAATGAGCACTGGTTTTAGGTTAGTCTTAACGTTACTTAGAGATGTTTAGCAATACATAATTTCAGCAGTAGAATGCAGTGCCTATCCTGTCAAATCAATCCTTTTGTATAATTTTACTGGACAAAGCATTTGGCAGAGTGAGGAGAACTGTTTAGGTGCACGGGTGTCTTCCTGAGATTTAAAACTGGAGCACTGTAAGGTGTCTGCATTTTTGACAATGGGCTTTAGAACTCTTTTGAATTCCTGCAGAAGGTCTAAGGAAATTACTAAAAAGAGGTCAAAGTACATTTGGCAGGTCATGGAAGAAATCCTTTTGCGTGTCAGTTCTCCCAGTTTGGGTGGACTGTCACAGGACCACGTGGTAATGTGTCATCCGTTTTTTGAGTTAGATAAATTCTCAGCAGCTTTTTTTAGCCCATGCTCGTTTATAGATCTCAGCAGGAATTTTGACCAAGAAACAAGCAAGTAGTGCTTCAGGATTTAATGCTAGATTTTCATGTTCCTGATCCTGACTGTGTATATGACCAGATTTCTGAGTGAAAGGCAGGATAAAATGAAAATGTTGCTAAGTGAAAAGCAGATGAAGGAATTTCTGGTTTAAAAATCCAAATTAAAGTATCAGCAGGAGATGTGCAGTCTGTTTAGAGTATTTCTAATTTGTACAAGCCTGTGTGGACCTATTTTTTTCTCATTTAATGGCACACCCAGAACTTTCATTGGCTTCAGTGCAATTATTGTTACAGCTCCAGGAACTTTCCCAAGAAGTCTGCACCAAAAACCACTTATCTAAGTGGAAATGTTCCAGTGGCACTTGTATGCCCTGGGCTGGGCTGTACATGTAGGTACCTCTAGGCTGAGTAGTATGGAAAATAGTCTGTGTTCTTGCTTAAAAAGGATGTAAAACAAAATAGATGTTCTGATCAATAGTACTTTTTTTAAAATGTAAAAAGTAGTAACAACATGAAAAGATACCATTAAGAATTATAAAAATTCTATGACAGGCACTGCAATTTGCAATATGTAATGGCTCAGAAAGATTTGTTTCCTCTGGAATTTGAGACTGTCACTGATTTTGAGATGTCTCAGTTCTACGGGGAACTGCATTCGTAAATATTGAAATATTTACCTTACATATGCATTTTATGTTATATATATTTGTTATATTTTCAGAGCAGTGACAGAAATATAAATCCTGGCATTAGTATTTTGTATTTTGGTAGGTTTGTTTACCTGAAAAAATTTGAATGGAACTTATAAACTCTTGTGAATACTTCTAACTACTTATTATTTGAGTGTGTGACTAGTCCTGTAGGACTGAAAATTCAGGGGAATAGCTAAGCAGCTGTAAGCTAAGTATATGACTGCGTGTTTCCATAATCAGAGGTTTACCTTTTTAAAGAAACTGCACAGGAATCTTACAATCTGCTTCAAAAAAACAGGACTCCTTTTGGAATAAGAAACGAGAGCATTACTAACCTAAAGTATAGAGGGAGAAAACTTAGACTATTGAAACTGCAAAACGGACTGAAAAGCGGAAATTGTATTTACCCAGTTTGGAATCTGGCAAGTGCACTTGAAATACTTCTATTTTTCTTTCTTTCTTATTCACAGAGTTGCAGGATTTGAGTTAGGTCTGAAGTCAAAATAAATATGATGCCTCACTCGAGAAGAACTCCACCTCCTTTATTTAAGAATTCGTATAAAGCATTCGACGGGGTTGAGTGGTATTTTATTTGGTTAAATTAGGGTTTGAGGTTTGTAAAGTTTAAACTTAGTCCCCTTTTGAGAATGATTTAAGACAGGAATGCTATAATCATCTAGTTATATGAGGCTAGAGCAGGTGCCGGGGATGGAAAAATGTTTTTTTTTCCTCCTTCCATCTGTTCTCTGAAGAACTACTTAATTCTTCTTGCAGGAATCTGCTAAAAGCTTTTCATAAGGTTTCCCTGTAGGCAGACAATTCACTGCAGAACCCCATAGGCAGTGCCTTTGGATGTACTGGGAGTAACTTGTGCACAGGCTCGTCCTTCTTTTCCAGGTGGAATGAGAAAAACAGGAAAGTATGCTTAGGGATCCTCTCCGTATCTCTCTTTGGAGTGCAGCAGAGATTGAGCAAACTGAAGAGTAGCTGCATGATCTATTTCTGCTACTGGGAATAGCATTACTTTCTGTTGTATCTAAAACAATGAATGGAACTGGGTTGCTTTCCCTTCTGCATGAATATTTGTCAGTTATTCCAGTTCTGGTTTTTTTAATATTCAAACCAATAATAAACAAAGGTGAAACTACCTTGAAAATGTTTAACTTGTTACAGTTTCTGCTTCTGAATCAAGGCAACTTGAATTTATCAGACTAGATGTCCTGTAGTTGGGCAAATAAGTTGTCCTGCATTCCTTACTTCTTTGTTTGTCTTTGTGACAGGGGTTCCTAGATCTCAGAGCTTTGAAATTCTTTTTAAAGTCAGGGTCATTTTCTCTTCCTAGTGCAGATTTCTTCACAATACTTCTGCTAATATTAATGGGATTCATACATAAATCCTTTCTACATAAATCCATCCTACAGAGGAAGCGATCCCAAATATTTTAGTCTTCCCATCTGTATACTGAGAATGCCATCAGATGAGAAGGAAAAAAAGAGTACCAGTTTACAGCAGAAAAGTATTAGAGGAATTCCCCAAACACACACCTCCCCTGCAGGAAAACAAGAGCGTGTGTGTACAGGAAAAGGCTGACAAGTTTAGTGTGAGTTAGGATTTAAACTTCCTCGAAGCTCTGAAGTTCAGGAATTCTGTCTTTGGGTCTAATCCGTAGCAATTTTTTTAGCTGACAGGGTCAAAGTTGCAGCTAAGAGTAAAAATCTTTCCTGCTTAATTTTGGAAATCTGAAAGTCAGAATTTTTTAGATTTTTCTCTAAAATGAATGAAGATAAATTGGCCCTTCCAAGGGCGGATTATTCTCCTCCTTTGATAGTCCTGTTATGATATGACAGATTTCTCTTTACAGATTCTTTTCTATATGCAGATTTTACAGATAGCTTAAATAAGGGGGTTAAACACTACCCAACATTGCCACACTTGGCTGTGGTCAGAAAAATAACAGGTCTTCTTCATTTCTAATTTGAGCTTTCCTCTTGAGTTTCCCCTGAGCTGACATTGCTTGACATGGACACAGGTTTTAATGTAGGGTAATCTTCCATATTTCTGGACTGTTCTAAATTTTTGTTTGTTTCTCTCTATTTCAAAATACCCTGTTTTGTCAGCTAAATCACTGAAGGGAAGGAGAATATTCTGGGAAGGTATGATAAGAGGCTCGCTCTGGTTTTATACGTTTTCTTCTAGATGATTACTCTTGACCTCCCTAGGAGAGGGAGGACTGGGCTAAATGGAGCATCTGCCCCCATATATTCTCACGTTACTCAGGAGACTTTATGCATGTACACAAACATAAACACATACATGTCTAGCCCTTCAGTCTCCTAAGTGCTGTGGATAATGATTTCCATTCCTTCTCTAATAAATAGGTAAATGGAAACAGAACCTTTTCCTATGACATAGGTGGCAGAAACATATGAATCAAGAACCCGAAGCCTCTTGGTTCATGTTCAGGTCATAGTTCAGTTCCTCTTACCTACACACACACACCCTTCCTGCTTGGAACACTGTGATACAGAGCTTCAACTGTCCTGCCAGGAGGTGGAAAAGGATAGTTCTCTCAGAGAAACCCTGTATGGGTTCCTTTGACCACTCTGTGGGACTAGACTGCTGTATGGGACTGTTGAGACACTGATGTGAGAGGAGGGGATGTAATTGCCATTCTTCCTGCACAGGAGCAGGAGTGCTACTTTCGTGCTTTCCAGTTGTTTGCAAGTTGAGCCTGCCCTTGCAGCAAGTCCCAAGAATGCAGCTCTGCTAGCAGACAATGAATTGTTCATTACTCACCTTATATTGTACGTACATGCTCGAACGTATGGAGATGTATTACACAGTTTGTGTATAAATATATGAAAGTATTTAGTGTACCTGCATGCACCCAAGGAAAGCTCTGTATTTAGCAGCTTCGAGTCAAATGACTTGGTAATGAAGGCTTCAAGGTAATTTGAATACCCAGAGCAGTCCTCCTTGCTTCTCTGTAAAAGGACCGTGCATGTTACATACATCCCTCTTGCAAATTAGTTCTTTCTAAACACTTTTGAGTAATAGGATCAGGACTGTATTTTTCATACAGAAGTGTGGATGATCCGAGCAGTTATTTCTATAATAATGAAAGCATGTCTCAGATAAAAGAAAGTTTTCTGGGGTTTTTTTGTGGCCTTGAGTAGATCACAACAGCCCTTTACCACTGTTTTTTCCATTTCAGCCATTGTGAGTCTTAAATAAGTAATATTTGGAAGCATTTTTGCAAATGAAAGCTGGTTATGAAAATGCACGGATAGAAAAGCAAACAGTATGATCCTAGGCATTCTGATCCAAAGGCATTCTGATGAGCTTCCCCTGAAACTTAGCTCTGTATATGTGAGCTTCAAAAAGTAGAGACAATATCTGTAGTATTACATTTAGTTTTATTCATAAAAGAAATGTTTGAAATGCATTATTCTGTTTAGTCCAGCAAGGAGCCCCAAGTTAACTGATGTGTTATGGGCTGCTCCATGGCACAACAGCATAACAAGAGAAAATACTCTCTTTTCCTTTCCCAGTTTTTGCATTGTGACCTGACATTTATGCATATTGCATAAAGCAAATTCTGAGTACTACAGCTTCACTGACTTGAGGCTGACGAACATTTTTTTTCTCCCTTTTACTTGCTTTTTGTCATTTTTCTGATAAGTTCAACACACTGTATACGATGCATGTCTTTCCAGACAGCACAGAAAGGATTGGTTATAGACTTTACATGAGGCTGCACTATAACTTTTGTTCACGTCCAGCTTTTCAGCACAAAAATAATGTGTACCTGAGTTCAACCAAAATGATTGTGTCTGCCTGATCATATTGCCTACCCGGACAAATAATCTAAAGTATGCATGGTTTGATAGACTAAGCATCCAACAAAAGCTTCCTTAAAATGAGTCATATCTTTGATTCAACAGTCACATTAGTTGAAATTAATCAGTCTTCCTGTTGCTGGCACTGGGAAATTTAAGAAGAAAAGCAAAAGAATTGCTGCAACAAAACAATGCCATCCATTGTAAGGCAGTGCCAGCCAGGGATACCAGGCAGCAACCAGCCAGGCCAAATCAGCACTTATTTATTAATTCCAGGAATGTCTCAAATATTTGAGGGCAGTTTCCGGACAGAGCAGTGATGGCAGAGGGTTCTGGCATTTCAGTTTGTCAAGGCGTCATGGATCTCCTGTTGGGAAGTGTTCACATTAGGGCACTCATTTCATTACACTTGAAGTAATTGTCCTTCACGCTGTTCTAGCAGGAGTGGCAAAAAAACCTGCATGGACAAATAAAGCAAGCAGCACTTCTTTCAGCATCCCATCTGGAGGCCAAGTTCGTTTTTTCTTTTTCCGTTTTTGAAACTTAATTTTACATCAAGCAAGAGGTCAAAATTCAAGCACTGTAGTTCAGATGTGCTCACTTTAAAAGTATGTGTGATAGTTACTATGTCCTTGGTCATTTTTCGGCATAAAGGGAATCTATCTTTGTATTTCCTTACTCCCTTGATGTCCTAGTGCTGCCTTCTTGGTATTTGCATTACCGATTATTAATTCCTTCAAGTGTTTCTCTCCCTTCATTACCTCTTCTTAACTGACAATTATTCTCCCATGCCAGGTCTACTTCTCATTTCCTTGGTCGCTCTCTTATAAATTTTTTCCCTTCTATTTTCACAATTCAAAGACACTTCTTGCTTTACGGATTGAATGCAGACATAGCCAAGTGAAAGTCTGTGGCTTGGAGGTAAAATAGTGCTACTTGGGCAAACTGTGTGAGCCATAAATCTATTAATTTATTAATTTTGATTCCATGGACAAGTGCTTCCTTCTGACCTCTGGAGCTTCATCCACGTTTTCGCATGAGCAATATTTTATATTTCTTTGTACAAACAAGATGCATACACATCAGTCAGTCCCAACCTTGGCAGCATAAATTCACACAGAAAAAAGAAATTTCATCTTAAGAGCAGTAAAATGCAAGGAAAAAAAAACCACTTTCAAAAAAGTTTTTAAATCTTATTTTATAGATTATCATTCTGCAGTCATAGGATGAGCATATTGCAGGAGTTCATTAAGCAATGCAGCTAATATTTAAAATGAATATATGGACTTGTTCGGCTTTTGCTTTTCCTCATCCAGCAATAGAATAGAGTACCCAACTTATATCCTGCATTTCTGTCACCATTCCTCTTCCAATTCTGTTTCTGCTCCATCCTGTTTACTCACTTTTCTCAGCTGTTTTCCGTAATTTGTGACTATAGCTCTAGCATGTTTCCAAGAGACGCGGCTCTCAGTTTCTTTAAAGCAGGCATTTTGCTCTTATATAAGTGATATTGTTCTTGTCCACTTCTCGTGTATTCAGGCCTGGTGTTAGGCCAGACCCATTGTTCTTCAGAACTGAATAAGTGGTGCTCAGTGTAGCCCGCTTGGCTGCTGAGAAATGGCCTCCTACTTAATCTTTCTCCACCAAAGGCTGATGGAATTCGTGGAGTTCCTGGGTTTGCACCCTGCTCCAGGCATTCGTTAAGGATGACCGTTTCCCACTTAACACTAGCCTGGTCTTGTTTGCTACACTCCTCCCTTTCAACCATAAAGCGCAAAATAAGGTTAAGATTAAGAGCTTACCCAGCAGCAGTCTGCGGGGCCGAGCCAGATACCCGAGGGAAGCACAGCTTCCTTCAAGCTCACAAACCCACTGGCGATCAGAGCAACCAAGGTTCGCTGGGATCAGTCCAGAGGGGGAAGGCGAATGCAGGGTGGCTGTAGAGCTAGCCAAACGTGGTGATTACAGTCTGACACGGAGAATTGTCCCAGGAAGAACAGTTAAAACAGCGAGTAGCTATAGCTTTATATTTTGGGAGTGGTGGGGAAACAACGGACATTCTTCATTAGTAGACTGTAGCCCCAGTAAAATATAGGGATTCTTTCTGAATGGATGTGTAGGTCTCAGCCTGAGCAGGCTGTTTTCTTCCCTGGTTTTTAATGTATTAACCAAATGTGTAAGAAATTAAAACTGCACAATGAGCAGCATTTCCTCTCTGCAAACTTGCCGTGCACCAGCTATGAGAGGAAATGTGTTCCCGGGGATATGCATTTTTTATACTCTTTTCTGACTAGCACCATACCATTACATCTTCAGTCAATGAAAGTATGTGTCTTTAATATATATATATATACTCTGCACATATATATCATTCCAGTAAATAGCTGTGGAAGGGAGGGAAAAAAGTTATAAAAATAAGCATTCTGAACAACAAACAAGTTTAGTGTACAACTAAAGGAAACTTTGAAGAAACAGGCCTTCATGAAGGAATAACATTGTTGAAACCATATGTTTTCCATGTACCAGGAGACTGTTTTAATAGTTTGCAAATGTATTTAACCACAGAAAGTCTAAAATAAGTCCATTTTTTAAAGGGCTAAAGATTGACACAAGTCATTCCAGTTAGTGAAGGACTTCTTTTCATCCACATCCAGTGAATAAACTTATATGACTGAGCAGATGTTTGCAGGGGACTGGTTTTCTGTGGCTGCTGATTAGAGTTGTACAAAACTTTGCTGCTAACTTGTAGTATTAATTTTTTTCAGGCGTTGTGTCTTGTGGGAAATATGGTGGCCTAGACCACAAGTAACTCAAGTTCTGTCCCTGCTCTGCTGCTGCTATGCTCCATGCTCTAGAACAAGGTGTTCCTCCACACTGTAGTGGTTTTGCCCTCATAAAATAGGAAATCCCTTTGTAAACTACTTTGGGAACTGTTGATGAAAGGTGCTGGCGATGAGATTTGCCAGCCTTTTCTCCCACAGTTTGCTTGAGTTTAGTAGCCTAAAGTGAAACTCAGGTGAGTCTTCAGGGCCTCCAGGGTTTGTACTGAAGTTGTACAAAACCTTGTATACAGCATGTTTTCACTTTAACAGCTCCAGGGTTTTACTCCGAGCCGGGCTCCCCATCGTTAACAGGGCTTGTGAACCTCAGGAAATCCTTCATCATCTGATCTGAATTATGAATTGGCAAGCAAATCAACATCTTCTGCTGAGCAGCAGAGGTTTTATGAGGCTGTGGAACACTGTCTCCACAAAAGCTTAGTTCTGTTTCAGCAGTGCTCAAACACCAGCTCTGCTCTGTTGCACACCCTGTGCATTCTCCTCTTCATCCTTAGATGAACTTCATCCCAGATGGCTTCATCCTTGATTGATTCTGTGCTGCAGATGACCACAACTGAGGCATGTGTACTGATGTCACCCTGTTCTGAGATATCACACACCTCTGCTGAGCTGGAGGCTGATCTGGGTTCCTGCCTCCATGATACCATGTTCTCAAATGAAACAGAGGTTTGCCCTTTCAAACTGGGCATCTTCCTCATCACGACAGCTCTTTTCACTGTGGTTTGAGCCACTTACAGAGAAAGCTAAGTCACAGAGCTACCTGACAGTGTCAGTCATGGAATAGTGTTTGAGCATGCTTTCCTGTTAGTTCTGTAGTGGCTCTCTATGCTCACTTGACAAGTTTTCATCACAGTGGCTCTTTTACAGGGTTTCAAGTCTGTAAGGAACTCATTTTTATTCTATACACTTGTTGGTAGGAGCAAGCGTAAGGAAAAAAGATGTACCTAGAAGAAAGAAGGAAAGTGGGCTTGGTCCTCAATAGGTCTGGTACTTTACCAGAAATCTGGGCAGGATTTCCATCTTTCCCCTCCCCCCCAGGGTGATAATGCAGTAATGCAAAGAAACCTGAAAACAGAAAAATCTTACTAGATTTTCTGCGTTCTTAGAAATCCTATTCAGATCTTTTATTTAAAAAATGGTCAAAATGTACATAAGAAAAGGAGCTATATTAGCTCCTTTAATAAAGTATTCCTTTCATTCTCTGTCAAAAATGGTCACATGCTAAACATCGAACAAAAAAATTTGAAATGTTAAAGGAATAAAACTCTTCAGGGAATAAATTATTTTTACAACTGGCCAATATAAAATAATACAGTACAAGTCTCTTAAAGTAGTAATTGATAAAGGAATAAAACTGCTAAAAGAGTATATTTTTCATTCGCTGGAGCTAACTGTATAATAGCACTCAGCTGTATTTAATCTCTGGGGGCCTACGGAACAGGCACAAAAATGAACGTGACTTAAAATCGACAAGTGATCTTTCATGAGATCTGTGGTACCTGCTGCCTGCTGGCAACAGCCATGTTACTGCAGCAAGCCTACTCGCTCAGCCCCACAGCACTTTGCCTTTCGGAGCCTTTTTTTATCTGCGTGTTAAGTAGGTAATTCCCAAGGCATCCCTATTAAGTGAAAAAGAATGATTCTTCCAGCCTGACACTCAGGGAAACTGAGATACAGGGAGGATAAAGCCTTTGCCTGGGGTCAGACCAGTTTGTTCTACCACGTAATATGGCTGTAACGGGTCTCGGTCCTTCCACAGAATGCTGAATGAAAACATGCTGGAATAAAAACTTGAAATTGTGGCTTCACTGGATACTGTGGAACAGGATTACAACTGTTCTGGACCAAGGTCCTTCAGCTTCCTACAGTGCACACTTGAATCCCAGTATAGAAATCAAGTACCAGTTTAGTATTAGTGTCTGGTTAATTAAAGAATTCTTACATTATATTATAGAGCTACGTGAGTGGGCTTCAAAGGCTGACCTCACATGGGCAAAAAGAGAGCATCCCAAGAGGGAGAAAATTCCCCCACTGTGTGGCCATAGTGTGATTCTTGTTTGCCTTTGAAACAGGTCTATCCCATGAACTTCTTAGATTTTCGTTGAGGAAAAGAAGATAAATTTTTCATTAGGTAGATACATGCAGAGATTCTTGGCTAAGGAGAATGAAGAGAGAGTGGAGACTTGGAAGAATGCATATAAATGGCATTTCATTTATCCTTCTGCTGTCTTGATGGGTCTTGGAGAGGCCAAGTGATTTCTAGCTTGTGCAGGTTTTGCCCAAGCGACGTTCTCTCCCCAGTGTCTCTTCCTGTTTTTCCATCCACTGCTCAGACTGTCTGTCCCTGCAGAACAGCTTCATTCTTCTTGAGATCAGTCACACTAAAACAACTGAATAGAATTAGAGTTTTTAACTGTGTCTGTCAACTAGTTTGGGGTTTGCTGGTGCTTCTCTCCCATCACCCATGAGCTCATTTTCCATTAATTTAATCAGAAGTAAGACCAAGGGCTTTTATCTAAATGGTCTGAATTTGGGGTGTATTTTAAAACTGAATCCTTCTTTATGTTAAAGTTATGAAACTACCTTCTTTTCATAGCACTTCCTTATAGAACTATTGACCCAACTGTATTAAATTTTAATGACATTTGAAATTTAGAAATGTATCTACATTCTATAGGATTTTTGGGTTTTGGTTCCCTAAATAGGGAAATAACTGACTTCCTTATTTTCTTACACTGTTTACTTTGTTTCGTTCTGGTGGAGAATATGCCAGAAACTTTGATGAGTGGGTAAAAATAGTGGAAGATAAATGTGCCTTTGTAAAGCTCTACTCTATGCATACCCTGTGCCCTTGCATCATATTGCCTAGTCTGTTTATTGTAAACAGACTGTATCAATTCAGGAATAGTAGCATGCTTTTACCAATAAAACGGAGATAGTTTCCCTTTATAATCCACGGAATAAGTTAGAAATTTCTCTCACCAATTATTTCAGGATAGAAATTGTTATACTTTGAGACCTGGTGGACAACATTTTTTAAAAATTTTTTAAAAAAGCATCTAGGAAAAAGAAAAAGCTTCAGTCTTTTTCTTAATGTTGGTTTTAACCATATAGAAAGAAGTGAGGAGAGTGAGAACAAGAATAAATTGCAGTGTTCCTAACTTACCAAATAATACATTTTGTTTCTGCCTCACTTCAAAATGACCCAAATGAATGTTGTTTAAACTTGGCTTATTTTGTAGATACCCTTGAGAGTCTGCTAATAAATCAAGTGCCAAGCAAGTTAGTTCCGTAGTTTCAAAGTGGTACATACATAACATATGTAGACAGAATATCACTTGTGCCTGAACCTCACTATTTTTCTGTTGAGCTCTGTCTCCATTCTCATGGAAACCAACCACTGATTGACAGTAATGCTGTGAACTTCCACTTATTAGCTAATGCTGACTTTTCTTGAAAATAGGAGCTGAGCATAGCATTATGGAATATTCATGGAACAAAATTCCGGAGAGAGAGGTCTCAGGGTCAGGAGGAGGGAGGGAATGAGAGACAGATGCCAGATTGCCTGTAGAGAGTCCAAGCATGTGTTTTTGTTTGTAGCAATGATGCACATGTCTTTTGCGGGTGCAATTATTGCTTTTGCCTTTGAAAGTTTTACCATAAATCTGTTTCTCAATCTCCCTTCATTTTTGACCCAAATTAACCTCTTCTCTATACAGTTCTGTTACTTAACCGCAGTTTCGCTTGGGGCTATCCATGCACCACCATGTTCTAGGTGTTCTCTCCTGAATTTTAGAGATCACTCTGAATTCAAATCTGTTTCTGATCAGATTTAATTCATTAGTCTTTCTGTCTTTTCATGATCTTCATGCCCTGGATTGTATCCTTCACTGAGTCATTGCAATGAACAACACCACATGAGTGAAAAAAATAATTTGCCCTTTATTTTTGGTCTCTGCCTACCATGCAGCTTTAAGCAAAGGCATATGATCTGTAAGCAGATGAAAACTGAGACCTAAAGTATTTGAATATCCATTTAACATATCGTGACACTTTCCTTTTAATCTATCAAATGCCTAAAAATCTGAATTCTCTTGTTCTAGCAATAGCTTGTCTTATTTGAGTGACACTTTGGGTCTAATGAAGCTGACTGCAGGTGACTCACAGCTAACTGTGCAACAGATGTGGGGTGAAAGCTTTTAGCAGCCATGCACTTCCAAGTGGGAATTCCCTGCCTGTAGTATCTGTGACATTGATACTGTGCTATTTTCCCGTGTCAGACTCAGGCTTTATTGTGGACCTGACAGGTTCAAAGTCACAAAAGCTACTTCTTGTCGTAGAGTGTTTCAGAGAGGAGGCATTTAATAGTGTATTAGCATTTGTTAGTTTTATTTAGGAAATGGAGAAAAAATTGCATCTTAGTATTCTTGTACTCTTGAGGAGCTTGCAATCTTCAGTGAATTTTCTAACCTGGCCCTCCTCCCTAGGCTGGGGTGCTGACAAACACGCTGCAGCTTACCGGGTGAAAACTGCAGTTCAATTCAGCTGCCAGTTGTGCCATACCTGGCTGACAGAATATGTACTGGTTTGGAATGTTGTTAAAGTTACCACGAAGAGCTAAGTATCAGAATACAGATTCATACCGTACTATGCGCACGGTCAGGAATTTTCCGTCCCCTCGTCTTCTGGAAAGAGAAGCTTTCGATAGCTCAGGAGCTTTTTTTGGGGAGATATAGCATGCTGCCTGCGAGTTTCCCCAAATGCTTTGGGAAAGCTTCTCCTTTGGTATGTCCTGCAATTCACAGGACTGATGCTGGGAGAGAAAGAGCCGTGCAACAGCTCACAAATGTGAGCCCTGAGGTGCTGGGCAAGTCAAGGAGGGGCAGACGGGTTGGCGCAGTTTCGTGGTTTCTGGTGTGCTGCCCACAGCGGTTTGAAGTAACTGTAGCCTGCATCAATTCTGTCACAGCTGGAGTAGTAGACTTCATCCCACGTGGGATGCTACCAACTAAATAGGGCCAGTCACTTGGGGCAGCCCTTGAGTGTGGATGCCCAGTGTCCTAAAGGGACTGTGCTTAGTGGATTCCAGCCAAGAGCTCTCTGCAATAGTCTTTATCAAGAAAGCCATACTTTTAAGCCAGAGGTGTGTATCTGGGCCCTCAGAAGTAATTTAAATGCATATATATGTATTTTTATTTTATTTTATATAGGGCAAAGTTGCCTGAAGCCTGTTTATTAGTTAATAACCCCCTCCAGGTTACCGTCTCTAATCTTGTAATGAAATTGAGTTAATAAATCCAAGATATTATTAAATAAAGTAAGTATTTAATATTGCTTGTCCTCTTTGAATCCAAGTTGCAATACAACAGAATTTCATTTTATAAATAACACCTTTCGTGCTAGCACCACAGGGCATGATTCAAAAGAATCTAAATAGAACATGAATGCTGTAATCAAATGCAGACCCCAGGAAGGCAGATTAAAAAGGCATGTTGCTGGTTAGCACAGCAGACAGGGTAAGTATAGCAGGTCACAGCAGAAAAGCTAGTTACAAAAACAAGGGCACAATCAAATGAAAATTGTTTGCTTGCCCACTCCAAACCATGACTGACTGCTTCTGTGTCCGTGACCTATTTTTTTTAGATAAAGGAAGATTTTGAGAGGTTGTTACATTTTAATTGCTTTGTACTAAACAAGAAAACAACAACAACGAAAAAAATTCTCAGCTCTGTGTTTTGCATGTGGAGGACACCAGGAGAATATCTATTTATAGGTGGAGACACTACAGCTGGAGAAGACTTTTCCACTAGGTTTATTTCATCTCTGTTTATCTCATCTGTTTGCACCCACTGCCAAAGGCTGTGTATCTCCTGCTATATAGAGGAACACAGAGCAGAGGGAAGAGCTGCAGGGCACTGCCATGAAGCTTGCCTTGCAGAGAAGGGGAATACTTGCATCCTGCAAGTGTTCAGTGCTGAGGCAGCGCTGGCAGCAGCAAAGAAAACTGGTCTCCAAAGGCTGTGAAGCCCAGGATCCAGAGGCAGCCCGACCCTGGTGCGATCCCCCTGCAGTGCTGCCTGGCTGCCGGCACGTGCCTGGCTCTCCTGGCCGTGCTGTCTTCCTGTCTTTCTTCCTTGAGGGTGTCACAAAGGTGGAGCAGAGGTTAATGGAGCAAAAAGCAGAATTAACCTCCATGTGCTTATCTGCAGCTGCTCCCAAGGTCTGGTTGCAGCATGGCCTTTCTCTCAGCACAGAGCTTTAGCTTGTGGAGGGATGCATGAAGGGGAGGAAAGAAAAGTCAGGGTCTCCAAGCACTCTTCTTCTTCTGCTGGGGTTCTTCTCTCTTTCTTTGCTGAGACGGGGAAAGCATCACCGATTTTGGGGCTTGTCCTCTCTATACTGATACAAGGCAGGCAGAGAAACCCATAGGGATTCTTGCGTTCAGCCCTGTATTCTGTGAGTGCATATGTACAATTGCTGCAAAACGCATTTGGTCTTCTGGTTCAAGGACTAACAGCCAAGACAGGGAGAAGAAATAAAACTCTGATGATTTTCTTTATATGTAGTGTGTATGTACAGATGTACATCCACAAATGTATACATTTATATTTGTGTGTGTAACATGGTTGCTAATATTAAAAAATATTATATAGAGGAAGCTTGTGTTATAACCAGGTACCACCTCCAAGACTCTCAGTTATTCCCATATAGGAAATATGGAAATTCCCAAGAAGAATGAAAGTCAGTACATTTGCCTCACTGAGCTATTTAAAGAATGAAAGTATTTTGATAGGCAGTCTATTAATTTACTTTAACAGGTAGAATCAAACTAGCCTAATGCAAATAATGAGTCACAAAAAGTAGTCTGTAAACAGTATAGGGAAAAGAAAAAAAAAAAAACAAACCAAAAACCTTCCAGAGTGGTCTGCTGTACTCAAGGTAAATGAAATATTTAGTGGTGGCGGCAGCAAAAAAATGAA
The DNA here is from genome assembly GCA_013398955.1 of Callaeas wilsoni. Classification (NCBI taxonomy): domain Eukaryota; kingdom Metazoa; phylum Chordata; class Aves; order Passeriformes; family Callaeidae; genus Callaeas; species Callaeas wilsoni. The sequence continues at coordinate 3,088 of VWPU01005268.1, read as the reverse complement.
ATACGAGATCTTGCATCCCAAGATATTAGTGACCTGTTAAAAGACAGGCTGAAAAGTGCCTTTACCAAATTAAAACTTTGAAAAAGGGCACAAATGGGAAATGTCAAAATAAAAAATCTGAGGAAAATGATTGTCCTCCTGGCTCTTATTATTTAGCAGTTCTGAGGCTGTGGCCACTGTTAATGCTCGTGAAGCAAGAATGGTACAATTCAGTCTCCTGAAGTCTGTAATGGAAATAGTCTGCACTGACAGGCAGACAGTTGGAATTTGCTGAGATTTTGATCACAATTGCATGAGCTGTTCACTGCATGTGTTTTTTTGTTTAGTCTAATTTTCAGAAACTTCATAGGCTTTTCTTTTAAATAGAAGATTTCATTTGGTTCTCTGTTCCCTGTGTTTACAGTACAGCCATCCCTAACGCTTAATGATACTAAATAATAAGAATGCTAGAGTGCTTAATTTAATGTCTGCTACTGATCTCTGGACTGTTTAGTGAATGACTTACTAAACACAGAGGGCCATACACTGCCCCCAGTTCCATCTATGTAAATCTCCTAAAGGCAGCTAAGGTATTGGGAAACCTAAGGTCAGTTGATCAGCCTCCTAATTGTGCTTCCTGCTTAGAAATGTTAAAGGTTTTCCTCGTCACAGACAGAAATTATTATTTCAAATTCTGTTCCATTATTCTTTGTGTGCCTCTCTGCTCTCTGAGCACTCAGCTTTCTGGACAACTCTCACTAACAAGGTTTCACTTGCAAGAGCTCACACTTGTCTCAGTTTTCTTCAGTATTTCTGGTAATGCTTGTAAACATAAAGGTAGTGAGAGAAGCGAATGCTGAGCTGATTTGTAAATGAGCAAAGCATTTCTTAGTGAGGTCAGATCAGCTGACAGCCTCTCTCTGTGACCCAGCACCCTTCCAGGGTAAGGACACCTTTGGTATCAGCTCCTATGAGCTGGATGGTCAGATTTACAATTTGCCAATTAATCTGGTGAGATCAATGAGACTCCTGTCCTTCCCACAGCTCCGCCAGTGCTGTGTCAGTGATGCCACTTCTACTGCTCTGTCTTAAGAAATGTCTTGAAAATGCCTTCTTCTTTTATTTTATTAAGATCACCTTGGTATTGCACTGCTACAAATGCTTTAAGTCTCTTCTCCTAAAGATCTGAGCCTGAAGAAGCTGTGATTTACTATAAATTTTGCATTAAAGGCTCTTGGCTTTTATTTTCAACCATACTTCAATCTTAAGCTTGTCTCTGCCTTACTCACCTGCATTGTAGACTGACTGTTGCTAGCAAAATTTATGGCAGCATTACTTTGCCAGCAAGAATGCACAGATGTAAAAGTAATTAGTTTTTAAAAAATGTTTTCATTTGTGTCTTGTGAATACAGTAGTCCTCAAGAATTCAACACACTAGGAATTTTTTTGAGACTTGATAAGCTGAATTTTGGGGTGGGCACTATGTTCTTTCAGCATTGCATCTCTGTCTCAAATGGTGAAGTACCCTAGAACAGACGTGCAGGTTGAGATTGCCAAGCCATTTTTAGTTATCTCATGGTCTTTCAGTCTTTTGTCCCACTTCTCCTCTCAGGTAGGCCCTCACCTGCTGTACTCTGCTTTCCTAGTCATGACCCAAAACCCGGCACTGCCAAGCACCTCGGTTCCCATCAGCAGTCTCTGATCTTTTACTGCTGTGCATGTGAGGCAGGTTTAATAAGCTTGCTAATAATGACTTGTAGCATACTGGTTTCTCGTAGACTCGGGCCATCCCCCATTCTAGGTCTCCAAATGTGCTTGATAAATTATTTGAATTACTCTTTCAATTGCCATCTGTAGTTCTTCATAAAGAGACTGCTATTTGCCGTGCGTTGTGCCAAATCACGCAATAGTTTTTTGCGAAGCCAGGGACTGTACTGAAATCACCAAACTCGTGTCACTTGTGAGCTGCAGTACAATAACGTTAGCTTTAAGTAGGTTACAGTTGCAGTCTTGTCAGATGAGAATGAAGACCTTGGAACTCTGACCCGTAAATCTCAAAAATTATGGGGAGGTGCGAGAGAAGAGAATTTTATGTACCTCAAGTTTTTTAATACACATATAAAAATATTCTTATAAATATGAATCATAAAATGCATAAAATGTCAGTATTATGCATAAATAAATACAGACGCATATGCATATATATCTACACTCACACATACATATGTTGTGACCTTCTCCTCCTTCCCCTTGCCTTGAACTTCCTCCTTGAATGTGTCCTAATGGTGGAGTGACAATCATCAGATCTAAAGCAATTTAGTGCTGCGTGAAACCTTGGAATAGTGACATCTGTTGAATTTGGACAGTTTTGTTTGTCTACTGGGAAATCGCATGAACTTCCCAATATTTTTTTTTTTTTAAGTTTGCATTGCCCTCCTCCTCCCCACCCAAGGGAGGGTAGCTTCAGGAGAAATGGCTGCTTTCTTGCTTTCTGGTGTGGTGTAAAGTTTTCCGTCGAGAGACAATAATGTACATTCCTCTGGCAGGACGGGATGGATTTTTTTGTTTCTCTTGCTGTTGTTTATTTATAAGACATTTCCTCTTGCTTAGTGGAAGTTTGATCGTAAGAGGCTCCAGTGATTTTCCTTCCCACCTCTCCCCTCCCTAATTTCTCTGCCTCGGCACTCGCTCTGGAACAGAGCGAACTCAAAAAGCCCATCGGCGCAGGGCGCGCTTCGCAGCCAAGCCCTGCCACTCTCCAGAGACTGTGAGGTGATTCTCCTTCGTCACTGCTTGGACCAGGAACCACAGCCCTGGTGAGTGGTGAGCTCCCAGAATTTGATGTGTCAAGGCTTCTATTCTCGGGGCCGCCGCGGCGAAGCAGGAAATAAAGGTTTTTTTATGTTGTGTTTTGCCTTTTTTTTTTTTTCTTCTTCTTTTTTTTTTTTTTCTTTTTTTTTTTTTTTTTGAATATGAAAACAGAATCGGCGACAAGCACAGAAGGAATGGGAAGCTTGGAGCGCAGCGGCTGCCGAGCCGAGCGCGGGGAGCTCGGCGGAGCGGGGGGGCTGCGCGGCCCCGGTGTCCCCTCGGCCACCAGCGGGGGTCA
>VWPU01005267.1:0-34310 GCA_013398955.1 Callaeas wilsoni | reverse complement strand
CATCATGAGGGAAAAGTTGGTCAGTGAGGGACCCAGTGACAAAAAAGGGGTTTATCTGTCACCATGAGGGAGAAGTTGGTCACAGTGAGGGCCCCAGTGACAGAAAAGGGGTTTATCTGTCATCATGAAGTTGGTCACAGGGAGGGCCCTAGCGACAGAACAGGGGTTTATCTGCCATCATGAGGGAGAAGTTGGTCACAGTGCGGGCCCCAGTGACAGAAAAGGGGAGAAGATGGTCACAGTGAGGGCTCCAGAGACAGAAATGGGGTTTATCTTCCATCCTGAGGTACAAGGGAGGAGGTGGCCCCTACCTGGTCATAGGACACGGGGGTCTGCCTGTGGTTGGAGAGCTCCACCAGCGTGCTGACATCGGTGCGCAGGTCCGACTTGCAGCCCACCAGAAGCATCTTGGTGTTGGGGCAGAACTCCTGGATTTCACCTTTCCACTGGAAAATTGGAAGTTGTTGAATGTTTAGATCCAAAGAAGCGATGGGTACGAGCAGAGGTTTAACAAGCCCTGACATTCCACGCTGCAATGTTTTTATGTAATAGCTGTATTTGCCTTCAAGGTAACTTTTGAAGGCATCAGCTCCAGCAGAAGCTGGTCAAGGATGAAATCTTCCTATCTCATACACTCATGAATTCCACTGGCTTAGTAATCAGGAGGGAATGAGTCGAGATTGTTTACCCACATGAGCCAAGGTTTGCAGAGCTGCTGTTTCTCACACCCAGCCCCAGCCGGGTGCAGCACTGGTGTCCCCACCTCCACGGTTCCTCCAGACACGGCTACAGAGGCAGCTCTTGTGCAACCACGACATCAGCAGGGCTAAATATGGGTTTATTGCTGCATCCTCACACCTAAAACTACACAAATCTGTCCGAGGCGAACCAGCAATGACCCCTTCAGACAGAACTTGGCGTAAGTTCTCTGCGTTTCACCCTTCTACAAGGTTATGTTGAGAACTCAGAGCCAAAAACTTCCCAGCATGAGCTGAACAGATGATACTCCCTAAAATTTAGGGCTATAATTTGGGTTTAAAAGCATGTTAAGAAAAATCTCTTGCAGAATTAAGTGACCAGCATTATCAAGGGCAGAAAAACCACAGTTCTGAATGCTTTCTGGCACAAAGAGAATAGTTTTAAAGTATTTTTTGTAGGCTATTCAGAGCACTGTAAGCCACTTTATCCCAGTGAGACAAGAATCACTGGCCCTAGCCTCAAGAAAAAAAAAAGGAATTTCAGGTCATTAAGCCCTAAAACCACTGTGAAGTTGAGTCATGCTCAGCAGCCAAGGAGAGGACCAGGACCACCCTGCAAACACAGAGCTTGGTTATGAAAATTCCGTGTTTGAACGCATGGGGAGTCTGACCCAAGCTCGGATCAGTGATCTCATGAAGGGTTTGGGGCAGGGCTGCATTTCTGTGCCACTGCAAGGGCTGCTGGTGGCTTCCAGAGGCATTTGTCACTGGCTCCCTGTAACGTCAGCCTCAGAAATTATGTAAGGCCATGGCAAAAGTCCAAACACTTGGCAGACAATTCTTCACCATCCCCACAACACAACAAAGTGTCCCAATCCTGTGACAGGAACAGACAATTTCTTACAGCACCTCACACGACCCTCAACAATTCCTTGCTGTCTCAGGGCTGAGAAATGAGAATTTACTTCAGCTCCAAGCGTCCATTAGCGAGTTTTTGTTTTCAATTAACATCCAACCCTTTCAAACAAACGACCTCAAATTAAAGCACCCTCCTGTCACCGCTCCATTAAAAGCAACAAAGTGGAAGTTTCCAGTGCAGGAACAGCAGCACTGCAGGGATTTAAAGAAGAGCTTCTCCAGCAGAGTTCTGTGCTCAGGGGTTGCTCAGACACTTGCCTTTTTTAGGACACTATCCAGGGTTTCCGGCCGACTGATGTCAAAGCAGATCAGGACAGCATCGGAATCCGGGTAGGAGAGCGGGCGGACGTTGTCGTAATAAGGAGACCCTGCAGGGAAAACAAACATCATCTTCATTAATTGCTATTTTCCTCTTCCTGCAGTCATCCAGGCTTATTCAGAAAGCTTGGAGAGGCTTTCAGCGACGGCCCTCCAGCGATCCATCACCCACCAAAAGCTCGGGATGCTCCCAAGGAGAGGGAAGTGGGGTCAGCCCAAGTTTAAGGCCCAGCATTAACCTGCAGGGGAACAAATCCTTCAACTCCAAAAGGCTTTTTCCAAAGCAGATTTGGAATTCCTCAGTTTTGATTTGTCTAACAGTTAATTTAAAACAAATAGCTCCAAGTGCAAAAAGCATCTTTAGCTGTCACATTGGCAATGTTTGGAAGAAACTCTTGCTTCAAATTAAAGAACTTGTTGCAGGAAACAGATTTCCAGCAGGGAAAAATCCCAATCCTGTAGGCAGGCACGCAAGTTATCTGTCACAAAAAGCCTCATTAATCTGTAAACCAATAAAGCTTGCAATAAATGTTTATGTTTAGCCCATAAACCAGATTTTTATCAACAAGATCAAAGCTAATTCAGTAATCTGGGGGAACAGATGTAGGTACAGTACTGCTCTTTGTGCTTGTTTCACTTGCAGGGCTGCGAAGGGATATTCTGTTTTCCTTAACAACAATCATGATGTGAGGAGTTAAAATGCATCCAGAGTCAGAATTCTTATTTTACTCATCGGGTGAATCCGGCAACAGGTTGGGGGAAAAAAAAAGGAAAAAAAATCTTGTTTTTTTCTAAGAAGCTGCAGTCACTCAACTACCATTTGGTTTGGCCTTAACTGTGCTGAGCTTCCCTTCCTGAGGATTTCTGATTTAAAAGGGCATTTAAACCAGGTCAGTGGCCCGACAGGGCAAGGGTTTGGGCTTGGGCAACTTAAAATTCCTTTTCTTAGCCATCTCACGTCCTTATTTCTATACTTTTCCTCAGGATCCTAAAATACAGCAGACCCTGAAGCACAGCACGGAGCACACACCACAAGAACCCAGCTTGCAGGAGTCTGGGGGGTTATCAGCTCATTATCCCACCAATTTCCCAGCTCTCCAGAACGAACCGGCTGATTATTAACCGGACTAGAGGAATTCCTCAGGTTTTTCCCTGACAGACAGCTCAGGCTGTTGCACAAGCCCGAGCGGGGAATGGTGTGAACGGCTCGCAGATGACTTCACTTGGACAGCTTCTCCTGCACGGGAAGGAGGCAAGAATCCCAGGAATGTTGTTTTTGAAATGAGGAATAACACATGGGGAGTGAAGCATTACCAAACTAGGTAGCAGAAGGTAATTTGCTGAACGAGAAGGATTTAATTTGAATGCTCATCTCTGTAAATGATGTCAATCTGACAGAGAGGCAGCTGTCAGAAAAGGCTCTTCACACCCCGCTTCAGCTGAATTCAGCACAAACGACACGTTGGGAACAAATCTAAGCGAGGTGACCCCGAGTTAACTACTCACTGCAGCTATCAATAAGCATTTTCCACTGCTAATTACTCCCCACTATCTCCAGCACTGCTGTTACAGCCCTGTCCTGCAGCCCCAGGGCCGGGGAACTCATCCTGGAGCCCCAGGGCTGAGTTATTTCCCTGGACAGAGGAACTGCAGCACCGGGTGCCACCGAGAGCCACCTGGGTGACATTAAAGCACCGCCTGCCACATCTCCCTGAGCTCCAGCAAGCGAGGGCAGGATTGAGGATCCTTAATGGTTGCCGGCTAGAAAGGAGTCTCAGCAAAGCCTCACCCAGAAACTCATTCCTCAGACAAATACCTATGGGCTCACTCAGCAGGCTCCAGGGATCCAGCACCCCATATATGTCCAGGAGATGTATTTATGTATACACAGAGTCACCACCTCCAGCCCCGGGACTCCTTCCCACCTTGGCAGCTGCAGCTGCTTTGCTTGGAGGCTTTTTCTTTCCTCCCCCACCTCCCAATCTGAATTTCTCCTATTTAAGATGCTGAGCTGGAATAAAAGCACTTTTAGCAAGTTTAGGAGGAATATTGCCCACCTTTCCTCCAGGCCGTGCGTGGCAGAACAAACAGAGCCCACTGCAACTCCTCGAGCTGCAGGATCCACAAAGGAAATTTCCTGCTCCCATTCAGCAGCCAATAACCAAACCTTTATTCCTGTGCAAATCAAGAGGGGCTGCAGCCCTCACTGTGCAGGCCCATTCAAGCTGGCATTTTCACCCCTTTGCCCAGAGAAACCCTCAGAAGGCAGGAATGTCAGGAATGAGGCTCACTCAAGTCTGAACACACAACTCCAGCACAGCCCAGCGAGGCTGCTCCCTCTTTTTCATGTTCCTTTGCAGATTTGAAGCCGTGCCAACCCTCGAAAACAGAAGGAGAATGTGGAACTGGAGCCATGGTATTTGTGGGGAGAAGGAAAAAAAAAAAAGCCTATTTGTGTTTGGGATTCTGTTCCTGCAAAATAAAACATTTTTGGCAAGGACAACATGGGTGGTTTTTTCAGTTTTATCAAGGACTTGCTGATATGGCTGTAGTTCATTTTCCTTTGTGCTGGACATTTATTCCAGCTGCAATCCTCCTTTTTTTTTTTTTTTATTTTTTTTGGCAGCTTCAATAATTTCAGCCAAAAATACTTGCAACATTAAGAATGATCTGCTTTTGAAACCTTATGTTTCATGCAGAGTCCAAGAGAAATTCAGCTTTTAGACTGAAATAAAACCCCTCCCCAGCAATATGGTTGGGTTTGGCCTACAGGGGATGCCAAGCTTAGGCTTAAACGTTGCTATCTTAATAAAGAACAGAATTACATCATTAAAAGTTGAAGAATATTTCGGTTTTGGGTGGTTTAGCACTACTTGGAGGTGCTGGATCAGGGAGAGGCGTTTGGCTGGAAGATCCAAAGGCACCAGGAGGTTCAGCTCCACATCCTCAGGCCAGGAGGGCTCAGTAACAGGCAAGACTTTCCTATTTCCACACCAGCAAGCAGCCACCAGGAATTAGGCTTTGGAGCCTTTTGGAGTCCAGTCAACTGAAAGAACAGCAGATGAACAGCAGCATTCTCACTCCCAGACCCTTGGGCTCACTAATTATCAGCTGCACAGAAAACACAGCAAACACTGGCTGATCCAAGGAGCTGATTCAGTGCTGATGGTTTTCCTCCTTCCAAAAAAACACCAAAAAATTCCCAAAAACCTACCAAAAACCTGGGATGGCTGAGGTGGATTTTCAGTGCAGGTCATCTCCAAGCACAGAGATATCACAATATTCACAGCACTTTGTGTGATCACACCTCCAAGGGAAAACTTTGGGAGGGGACTTGGCATTCCCAGTTATCAATTCTATTTAATTCCCATGTAAAAGTAAAAAAAAAAGTTTTCCTTAGCAGGAAAAGCCTGCTAAGATGGGCAATTAAAAGAAGAAAAATCACAGAATTCAACACAGCCAAGCTGCAAGAGAACTGGGAGGCAAAGACAGCAACTGGACTTTTCCTTTGCAATCCTTACTGCCAGGGAATTTGGGGAATTAGCAACTTCAACTCCTCGGAGTTTCAGCTCTCTCCTGAAAGGTTTCAGCAGGAAGCTCTCCCATTAATTTCTGTTTCTATATGCACACTGAGTACATTGTACACAGTCAAAATCACAGCAAAACTAACTTGACTCGCAGCTCCAAGGCCCTTCTGGATTTAATTTCTTGCTAATCCCCAGCAGTTGTAAGCATTTCTGGCCCTGCTGAGAATTATTTTATTGGAGTAGCCACGGTTCAAGCAATAAAAAAAAACAAAACCTTAAAATACATTTTAGGGAGACATAGGTATGTACACCTAATTAATGGTATTTCTAGGCCACAGCTGCTGTTGTTTTAGCAAGAAATATAAATACCAAAGGAGCCAAAAAACTTTATAAATGTAAATTAGATGGTAGATAAAGGCAACTAATACAGATTTTTTTTCTTCACAGTGGCCCTGAAAGTACAAGATGAAGCTTTAACCTGGAGAAATTTTTAATGTTCCACCTCACACAACAAGCACAGGGCTCCCAAACAGCCCAAGACTGCCACATGTTACCACAGAGCGCAGTAATTTATGGTGCAGGGAGATTGCAACCAGACATTCCTGCTTTGAGAGAGGGCTGGTAGTCCCAAACCCCATTGAAATTCAACTTGGCAAGTGCTTCCCTTAATGCTGTGGCTAATTTAAATCCTTCTAATGACTTGCAGAACCAGACAGTACCAGCAAACATGTGAATAATGAATCTCCCCGTTCCATTCCACTCTTACTTGTCCCGTATTCCTACGGGCACATCCAAGATGCAACAACTCCCCAGCGAATTTACAGCCAGCTTTAAAATTTTCTATCAGCTGCACGACACTTAAGAGACCTCTAGTAAAAACACATTATTATTGTTGGTATAGAAGGAATTATAAACCAGAGCTGTGGCAGCAGGGCCTGCTCTCACCCTAAATAACTCTTTTAACCAATGCTCACAGCTTTCCTGATTTTCCCAGTGAGCAAAAAACAGCTGGAAGCGGCAGTGCATCCTTCCAAAGGGTTCACTGCAAAACCCAATTATCAACTTTAATTCAAGGGACTAATTGGCAAGGCTGCTAAACGCTCCCGGTTAAAAAAGAGTTAAAGACGAGTACAAAATACTGATTGAGTCATCTTGGAAGTATCTGCAGCACATTGCAATAAACTCGATTAAACAGCATCTCTTCCCCCTCCCAGGAGATATTCAAGCACCACAATCAACTGCAGCCATCACCTCCCCCGTGCTGCAATGATCTTCCATCAGTACCTGGCAGTTAATCAGCCATATTTTTAAGTTAATTAGATCTATCCCTGCTTTAAAAATGCCATTCAGACATCTCTTCTAACTCAGCAGAGGACCAGGACAAAGACTCGTAAAAATTAAATTACCAAGACTTTCAGATAAGGCTAAAACACTCCTTATCTTCTGCTGTCTCTTATCTGCTGATGTGATTTTGCTCTGGGTTAATGGGCTTGGGCAGCGTTGGTTTTTTGCAGAGGGTGAGAAGGGATGCTCTCGGAGACAAAATTCCTCATCCGGAGTCCCGCAGCCAGCGGATCCACTCAGTAACACTTTGCAGCACCAAGCACTGGATCTTTCAAACATTTCCTCTTCAGTTTGGGACGTCAGACAAATCACCCAACTCGATCTCAAGCTTCTGACTCAACCACATTTTCTCCGAGTTCCAGGGCAGAGCACAAAGGCTGGCAGGTGTTTTTTCTTCCTCTGCTTTTGTCTTTTGAAGTGCCAGGGAATATTTCATTCCACGGGTGTCTCCAGCCTTTGACATACGGATTCCAAACCTTCCCACATCCAGCCTGAGCGTGTGTTGCATTTTAATAAAGATAATATTTTCCAAAACAACTATTAATTTTTAATAAGCCCTTGCTCCATAGCTCCAGCCAGCTTAGTAATCAGCATGAAAGCTCCAACCAGACACACACCAGAAATCTGCAAGTCTCACTTGGCATAAGATGAAGAAAAAAAAAAAAAATCAGCTCAGAGCAAAGCTGATACTGGTTGCGGGCAGAGGCTGCCTTTTCCCAGTAATCGTGTTGCAAGAATTTGGAATCATTTCCTCAACAGCAAGAGGGAAGCCAACCCGCCGCCTAAACTCCTCTTTTAAATAGGGATTAACATTTTCATTCCTGGTGAAAGAACTGCTGTCACACTGAGGAGAAAGTGCCGGGTCCAAATGCAGCATTAACGAGCCATCTACACAGGCTGCCTGAGGAAGAGAGGGATTGCGTGTTCTGCCAAGTTCCTCCAGGGTTTTTTTTCCAATCAGCTCTGCAGATGATGTTGATCCACACCTCTGGTAATGGTTCCTGGTGTCATTCCCCCCTGGACATCCTCAGTTATCCACAGGCAGAGCCACACTGGCTCCCCGCGCTCCTCTCCAGCACTGAGGCAGCAAATTCGGGGTGCTCCCTCACCCCCCTGGCTGCAAGTGCAGCCCAATTATCCAAATTATCAACGACAGGCGGATCTAGAGGAGCTCCTGTCTCAACATGTGAGCCGAGCCAGCCAAGCACCAAAGCCCTCAACCTTTGAGGCGTCTGAGCCGGTTTCTGGCACGGGCGCTGAAGGTAAAACTGGAAGAATGAAGAGGACCTTCAGCCCTGATCGGGGAGAGGATGCTTCCCTCTGCATCCGAGAAAATCAGAAGTAAATTCTAAAGGTTTTCCCTAAAAGCCTTTCCTGGCTTCAAAGACTCTCTGAAACACTGGGAAGAAAAGTGCTGTATTTTGTAAAAAAACACGCAGGCGTTAAGGAGACCGCCAGGAGCTCCAAAGCGAGCTGAAATAATTCACCATTAGCACATAAACACCTTTTCCCTCTCCTACAAGGCAAAGCGGGGTCTGCAGGCAGCAGAGGAGCCGAGGTACCCCCAGAGCTCCTCAGAAAGCGCCTTCCAGCCAGGCAGGTGAGAACACATTTCCCTGCAATGCTGACAAATCTCTTCCCCGGAGCCTTGCCCACACCCTGAGCCAAGCAGATCCTTCAAGGATAGCTGAGATTTTTGGGAAAAAGCCGCCAGAATCCGCCGCATGCGGAGCCCGACAGCCCCGCCAGGACCGCGGGGCTGCGGAGCCGCCGCTCCTCCCGATCCCCCCCGAATCCCCGGGATGCGAACGGGAGTGCTCACCCGAGGTGTCCCAGAGGCTGAGCTCGATGCGCTGCGTGTCGATCTCGAAGCTGGCCGTGTAGTTCTCGAACACCGTGGGCACGTAGCTCTGCCGGGAGACAGCGCACGGTCAGCCCGCGCCCATCGCCGCCGCCCCGGCCCCGACCCGACCCCGGAGCCGACCCCGGCCCAACCCCGGTCCCGTCCCGCTGACCTCGGGGAAGCAGTCCTTGGCAAAGACGTGCAGCAGCGCGGTCTTCCCGCACTGGCTGTCGCCCACCACCACGATCTTGCACTTCACGTTCTGGTTGGGATCCATCACCGCCTTGCTCGATAACTTCTGGCTCGCTCTTCTTTCCTTCATTGATCTCCCCTTAGTCCCTCCGGCCGGCCACAACAGAAGAGGAGGGAAAAAAAAAAAAAAAAACCCCAACCAAAAACCAAACCACGCCCGAGTTCCTCGCGAAAAGGCAAAAATAATGTGAAAAATACAATAAAGCCGCTGAGGTGGACGAGGCAGAGCCGCGGAGGCGCCGCCGCCCGCCCGACGGTCCCGCGCTCACTGCTTTGTCCCCCCGCCGCCCGCCCCTATTTATAGCCTCGCGCCCGCCAATCACCGCCCGCAGCCGCTCGGGCCGCGCCTCCTCGGCGCGCGCCGCCGTGGCAGTGCGCCCCCTAGGGGAGCCGCGGGGTGCCGGGAGCGGGGTGGGGGGGGTAGTGATGGGGGGGGCCCGGCGCCCTCAGAGCGACGGGGGCGATAAAGGAGGCGGTTGTGGTGTTTACTGGGAGATTTTATCTGTAAATGTCAGCGGTGTGAAAGGGAGCTGCGGGATCTGCGGCGGTGCGGCCTCCAGAGGCGGTGCGGGGTCCCTCAGGGGGAGCTCGGTGCCTCCGGCTGGGATGAGCGAAGCTGGGGAGAGCTGAGGAGAGCAGGGCGCTGAGGGGAATGAGGAGGGATGAGGGGAGATAAGGAGAGATGAGAGAGAGATGAGATGAGATGACAAAGAAAGGCTGAAAAATGATGAGGAGAGCTGAGGAAGGATGAGGAGAGATGAAAAAGGATGGTGGTTGTGCTGGTGGGCAAAGGGGCTTTTACCGCAAAACACGGTCACAAGGGGTGTGTTGGGATCTCACAAAAGCACAGACTCGTGGGGTACTCTGCGTGGGAAGGTACCGCAAGGATCATGGATCCAAGCCCTGTCCCCGCACAGACCCCCCAACAATCCCACCCTGGGCATCCCTGGGAGGGTGCCCAAACCCCCCCGGAGCTCTGGCAGCCTCGGGGCTGTGCCCGTCCCCGGGGAGCCTGGGCAGTGCCCAACGCCCTCTGGGGGAAGAGCCTTTCCCTGACACCCACCCCGAACAGGCCCGGACACAGCTCCAGCCGTTCCCCGGGTCCTGTCCCTGTCACCGAGAGCAGAGAGCGATGCCTCGCAACCATCAACATCCTCCTATTTTCTCGCTTCCTGGACACAACCCCAAGCAGAGCTGGCTGAGGTTCAGCAGAGGACTGAGCATCATTCCTGAAAGGAGAGCCCTGAACAAGGGATGGTTTGTGAACCGCTCGTAGCACTCATCTCTGTCAAGTGCTCCTCTCTTTTCCCGTACGGCTCCGTGTGGCAGCCAGATCCCTGGAAAAGGGGCTGCCAGCAGGCAGGAGGGCTGGAGCACAGCCTGCCTCCGCTCCCGGCTCCAGCCTCACGTGTTGGCTTTGCCTGGAGCAGCCGGACACGGCGGTGGCCTTCCTGAAGGTGCGGCCTTGGCCTTATCTCTTGAGTCACTCAGGTCATGAACCCACCCCGTGTCAGTTCTGGGCTGGAACGTGAGCAATTCATCGAGTTTTAAAACAACATCCTGGAAAAAGGATGTTGGCTCGTGCCTGTTTGACCAGAGGGAGATGCTGCCCTGACTCACACAAGAGAATCTCAAACATGACATTTCAAAATTCAGTGCTGATATTCTTGGGGTTTGTTCTGATGCGTCACACCTTTCGCTGGTCAAATTGCTCATCTCAAATGAATCTTCCAAAGAATTGGTTTCTGTTTGGAAACAATGTGCAAAACACTAAAATTTGCTGTGTGAGCCTTATTTGTAAGGCCTTGGAGCAGACAGCTTTCCACCTCTTTTTTATGTTTTTCAATTAAAAGCTGCTCCTTTGCAGCCTCCATCCATCCCCGCCGTCCACCAGCTCTTTGGAAAAACGGTGGAATGGGAGGAATAGGCAGTGAAGAAAATGGATCCTCACAGGAAGCTGAGTTTCTGCCTTTTGTTCAATATTGGAACAGGAGATAAATCTGGAAAAATAAAGACGTGTAAATGCTCTAAGGTGTTCTCCAAAGGGCAGAAAATCCTGGTTTTTCTGCCTTCCCCTCCACTCCACACTGGAACACGTGGCAGCCTCATGGGCAGAGGAAGCTCTGGACTTTCAGCTCCAGCTCTTTGGAAGTCCAACACATCAACCAAGGAATATCTTGGATCTAAGGAGAGAAGAAGACGGGCTTGAAAGAGCTCTTTGTTCATCCTGGGTGGGAGCTGGGTGTGAACATCTGCTCCCGATCAATCCATCGGGCACCTCCAGGCAGATGGACACAGGGTGGACCAAAGCCGGCGCTGATGCCACCGGTTTCTTGGTGCTTTGGCTTCCTCAGAGGAGGAATTGGTCTCCTCTAGGGTCCTGGAGGAGACATCTCCCTCACACAGCTCCCGTGGAAAATCCGCCTTCATCCAGCTATGCTTGGAATGTGGAAACTTTAACGCACAAGGAACCCTTACTCATCGCGAGCAGAGAGCTTCCATCAGCAGCTCCTGGCGATATCATCTTTGCGTGATTTGTCTGCTCCTCTCCAGAGGCTGCCAACACCACCCAGCCCATCCCCAGGGATTTCAGGGTGCTTTGGGCACTGGGGACAATCCTCGGAAACCGCCAGCTTGTTGGCATTCCTTGGGGAAGCTGCTCCAGATGTGCCAATCCCCATAAACCCATTATTCATGTCAAACCCTTAAGTTTAATGCCTTTTCCCATATCTCGATAACTACGGGGATAACGCAGTGGGGGTTGATGTTTCCATCAGGATTTTTCACACGCAGTCTGGATTTTTGATTTATAGGGCCGAGTTTCGTGCTTTGCTTCGTCCAAATTCCCCATTTTTTCTCCAGATCTGATCGGGGCCTTTCACAGTTTCTCCTCTTTCTGTCCCAGAAATCATCATGTGTGTATTAATAACACACACAATCTAGGACTGGCATGGTAATGACTCCTGATCCCGTCTAAGATTTCATGGGAATATCAAAATACATTTTTCTCCCCTCACAAATAATCTGCCTGAGCACTTTCTACGACTGTAATAAACCAGCTGAGAACAAGTGCTTTTAGTTTCAGAATAACTGCTCGATGATTTAAATCTAAAATTGCCCTCCAGATCTCTCTCTCCGCAATGCCAACTACTAAAGCATCCATGGAAAATATTGAATAATATACATAAAACATGGATTTTACACATCCCACCCCTCCTCCGCGCTGCGGGTGTGCAGCTAAATGCACATTAAAAGAACATTTCCAAGGTTTAAGGTCAAACATTTGTGGATTAGGAAATGCGTGTTTCCTGCGTGTCGGAAGCGTGGGCTCCCTCGGGCATACGTGGGGATGGTCATTAATTTCACAATCACGTCTGAATTTTTTAGTTTTTTTTGTTCCAGAACCCATTGAGCCCTCGGATTTTGTCACCTTAAGGAGCAGCTATTGAGGAGCACCCGAACCTCTGCCGGTGTGGGATCCCTGCCTCGTTTAGGGCCGCTTTCCTTGTGAATGCAGACCCATTTGTTATCTCTTCGGAGGGGCTTATCAATGTCGTATCCGAGTCCTTAACAGATGAAAAGAGATTATTTCTCCCTGTGAGATGCCAGAGCTGAGCCGCTGCCTGTTTGACAGGAGAGAAGCAGCGAGGTCACAAGCACCCGCTAATTCCCGCTCAGGGGTCATTCCCGATCCCTAACGTTAGGCAGATGTTGGAAAAGGAAAAGGAGCTCCTGCTACTTTCCTGTTAGGACTTCAAATCACAAACCACACTGCCTGCCTAGGGAATTCTCACTTCGGGAAAAATCAGCTTCAAGGAGCTCGACTGCCACGCGTGGCTCAGACCCTGCCAAGGGACAGAGCTTTGGCTGCCAAACCCCAGCCCCGAAGTGCTTGTGTTTCAAGGAGGGTTTAAAATCGGTGGTGGCAGGGTGAGAACGAGCCTCTCCCGTTTCGTGATGTCGGTGGAATACTATGCAGGAACAACGGCATGAAAATCAATGCTAATTAGCTGTGAACTGAAAACAAAATGAAGCTTGACACTCTTATAATCTCTATTTTGGCATTTAGAAATCCGGCTGTGACTCCAGTGCTGGGAGAGAACTGCATAAATCCATAAAATCAGCTCGAGACACCAGTGAGTCTCCCTCACCTGACTGACAGGTCCTTGGGTACTAAGCCTTGGGTGGGAAAGAAAGCTCAGCTATTCCAAGTTTCAGGAGCTGAGGGCAAAGCTTTACCAAAGCCAAAATGCTTTTAAAAGCCCTTAATGAAGGCAGGATATTAAGACAGAGGCCGAGGCGGTTTAAAATCCTGGCTGTGGGGTTGTTACTCACAGGCAGGATGGAATCCCATCTCTGCTGCCAGCCCTGGGAATTGTCCTGCAGCTCCTGGGCTGTATCCAGAGGCTGTCCCCAGGCATTTATCCACGTGGGGGATGGCAGGCCTGAGGTTCTCTCCCCTTTACACAGGGATAATACAGTGGAGAAATGATTTTTCCAGGAGTCTGTGGCAGCACCAGAGAAGTGAGGGCATGTGGGGGGTGATCACTCCCTTCCCATCGCACCACCCAGCCAAGGAGGCTCTGTAAAAGCCATGAAAATCATGTGGATTATTCAGATATATCTGAATTCTGCCTCTGGAAAAGCTTCATGTTTTGGGAATAGGAAAACATCTTTTAGGAGCCAGAGAAATGCTCTGGGGCCACTTAGAGAATCCCAGAAGGGTTTGGGTTGGAAGGGACCTTAAAGCTCATCCCATTCCACCCGTGCCGTGGGCAGGGACACCTTCCTCTATTCCAGGGTGCTCCAAGCTCCATCCAACCTGGCCTTGGACGTTCCAGGGATGGGACAAGGGGATTCTTGTGAGGGGTCAAGTTCAGACACTCTGTGCCTTATGGCTCTTTGACCTTCTCATCCCACCAGCTGGGGAACCACCTCAGATCAAACCTTCCCTGCAGCAGAATTATTCCTGTTGGATAAATGTATCTAAACCAGGAAAACTCCCGGATAAACACAGCTCAAGGATCTTGTGCAGATCTGGCTCTGCTGTTCCATATTTATGGTTTGTTGGCGCTCGCAGGAAGAACAAATTGCACGTCGAGGGTGCTCTGCCATCCATGAAATCACATGGAGCTCAAGGACATTCCCTGCCTTGGGATGGTGGGGCAGGAGCAGCCTCCAGTGACCAGGAACGCACGTGAGGAGCCAAAACTCCGCATTCCCAACCCACAGCTGTGACTCCGGGATTTTGTCTGAATTCCTGCTGCTGTTGTGCATTCCTGGCTCGTACAAAATCAGCACAAACATCTTAGGAAGGACTTGTATCCACAGGGATCAAAGGCTGCGAGTCCTTAATCTGGATGATAATGCAGGATTGGGTTTCAACAACAAGGAAGAATTGTTTTGAGGGTTTTTTTTCCCAAAGCCCCGCTGGAATTTGAAGGAACACCAGAGTTGCATTACACTGATCTGGGTCTGAACTCTGATCTGAGCTAGGTCTGAAGATCCATAGAAATTTATGGAGAAAATCCCACTGAATTTCTTGTGCTTTGGCTCGGAGCGAAATGATTCCTAGACGTTGTTGGAGAATATCCTGCAGACAAAAAGATTTCCTTCTTGGTTCCTGCAGGTTAATTATGGAAATTCCTTCTAGAGGATCAGCAGTGCCAGTTGCTGGGGAGACAGGAAAAGTATTTGTTAGGGAATTCTAGCCTGGAGCTGCATAAAAATTTTCTGACAGGATGGTTTTCCATCAGAAATATTGATATGCTGAAGGCAGCTTGTTTTGCAGAACTTCTTGGATTTCAGTGGAATTTGGTATTAGGGACTTGCTGAGTTGAAATTCTCTGCTAAGGTTGCAGCTTTCAGGTTTAACCTTTTTTTTTAGTGAGATATTAAATTCCAAGGTTTATTTATAATGTAGTTTCTGAAATGGATAGGAAATGAGTAAACTTGGAACATTTTTAGTCAAAGGATGGAGTTCATTTCACAAGGAATTTTGAAATCCTTTTGCTTGAATCCCATTTTTGGCTGGAAAAAATGAGTGCAATTGTGTAATCCTCAATCCTCACCCAGCTCTGGCCGATCCCAGCGGGTGCTGGGGGCCAAGGCAGACTCTGGGAACAGCTTCCAGGGAAAAGTGCAGTGGATTAGGTCAGTACTGCATGTCCTTACCCATTCCTCTGAATTCCTCCCACTTCCCTGAAGGCAAAGCAGCTCGGAATTATTGCTGAAGAGCACAAAACTCAGCGAATAAGAAATGTCATTTTTTTGGCTGCGGCACCACCAAGGTGGATTCGTTATCCTGAGGAAGTTCAGAGCGTTTCTCCTCCCCCACCCCTTCATTCCACCCCAAGCCTCAAATATTCGGTGACCCAAAGCTTTCCTGGCTGCACACACATATTTGTAATTCCTGCCCGTGTGAATGAGTAACAGCAGCACAGACCCTTGGAAACATTGCAGGAATTTTTTGGGAGCCATTTGAAACTCTTCACGCGCTTGGGCGTTGATTTTTATTGTTTTCTATCCCTCAGGCACAACATTTCCCACCATAAAGTTGTGGGGACGAGTTCGGAGCTGCGTTTCACCACTTGTGGGGCTTGGAGGGTGCCAGGCTGGGATTAATCCGGCTCTGAGCTGCAGAAAAACCTCAGGAATTTCAGGGGGGAAAAGCAGGATGGCCATGGGGCATCCAGGCACCAAGCAGAGGCAACCAGAGAAATGAGGACTGGACAGAGCCTGGAGCTCCTGTAAAGCAAATACAGAGAGGAGAAATCCTCTGGGAGAAGCATTTCGCTGGGATTTGGGAAGTGCAAGATCCATGGGAATGGGGCAGCTGAAAAATAAGGACAGAAAATGTTCCACTTTTGGAAACTCCCAATCGCTGCAAAAGCTGCTGCAGCGAGTCCTCGCTCCCAGATTCCCAGATTTCTAATTAACTCCGATTGTGGAGGCAGCTCCTGCACGGCCCTGACGAGGGACTGGCTTCGGGAGGAGCCGCTCTCCAGAGCTCTCGGAGGGAGGCTGCACAAAAACGAGATTTCAACCAAGGCCCCGGGTCAAACAGGACATTTCTGGGTCACGGGGGCCCTGGCCTGGATTTTCACCAGCTCTGCCTGCAGCCAGCAACGAAAATGCAGAGCTTTGCTCTGTTTCTCTGCTTCCTTTGAGCTGCTGCTGTGGTGTGCAGAAAAATGAGGCATTTCCAGGAGCTGGAGCTCAGAAAGCACCAGCATGGATGGACGGATGAGGGTGGTGGTCGGCGATTTGGGGTTCCACACCACGCTGAGCGCCCCTCCCGCTCCAGCAGCTCCTAAAGCAGATTTCCCTGGAAAAGTGTGAACATCCCTGGATCACACACAGGCTTGGACTCCCTTCTGAGCCAGGCTAATTAGGCAAGTGTTGGTTGCAGCAGGTTTCACACCCTTTCCACCCCGAGATTTCCACAGGCAGGGAAAGTTCCTCGCTCTAATTAAATGACTCAGAAGAGCCTAACTGGTCTTCTAAAACATTCTAGCTCTGCTTTTGTCGTCAGGTGTTTCCACAGGAATGATTCAAGGCTGGAAATCTCTTCTTCCTACACCGCTGTTTACTGAGCTGAGGAATTAAGGAATTATTGGAAGGCTGCAGGAAATGAGGGCTTTGCTTTATTCCCAGCTTGGTGGGATGTGTGTTGTTGGAAGGGCTGGAGGGAGCCTGCAGGGAGTTGCTGCTCCATCCCTTCACCTCCAAACCTCACAAAGCAGCTGGATCCAGGATTTCTGGGCTTTCACGGGCAGCCTGGCAGCAGGAGTGAGCATAAATCCCTCCAAAACTCTCGCTGCCTACATGGCTGCATTAAAAATTAATTCCTCAGCTCAGTTATTTCATCTGGAAGGCAAGACAGAGCCATAAGAAGCTATCCTCAGATAAAACCATGACATCAGCTCGCACGGGGCGGCCTGGGAGCCTCTGGGAGCCCGGAGCTGAGCTTCCCAAACTTTTGCATATCCCGTGCTCAGCACATCCAGGTGAGCGGCTGCCGGCCGGGAGTTCAGGCGCAGCTTGGATTTCAGCTGGAACATGTATTTGCAAGGTCCAAGGAGAGCCTCATTTTTTCACCATAAAAGGTTGGGAGCGAAATTCCAGAGCTGAATTAACACGTCCTGCTGCTCCTCGACGTGGGAAAAGAATGCTGTGTCCTCCCACGTCGCTGCTTCCCATCCCAGGGCTTCTTCCCTCTTCCCGACTTGTCCCTGCAAGTCAGACCTTTACTGCCATGAGCCAACAATTAATTAGAAGGATATAATCACCTCTCATCAAGAGAGATACCTGCAGGAGCCAGGTCTGGCTCTCTCCGTGCTTACACGGCTTTTATCCCGCTGCATTTTCCAAATTAATTGGAGTAGTCCAAAGTTTTCACAGTTCTGGGGGGAATTCTGGCACAAGAATCTCTTCTGACCTCCTGCCCGATAAATGGTGATGGGAAGAGAGGATTATCCAGCAGCCAAATGTGTTCCTGAGGGGGTTTGAGGGGTTATTCCCGGTGGGAATGGGATGCCAGTGTAGGTCACCATCCCCGCTCGGTGCTCAGGGTCACAGCACCGCTCCACATTTTCATGCCTGTGAAAATCGGCAGGGGATGGACGATCAATCTTTTCCAATGAAAGGAATTGGGAATCGAGCTTTAGAATTCTGTCAGTTGGGGAATGAGAAGGATGGTCCTGCAACAGTTTTCCCCTATAGAAATGAGGATTGACAGAGAGGAGTGACAATAACCAAAAGCTAATTTTAGACACTTAAATAGGTAAATTTTCCTCTTTCTGGAATCTTCTGGTCCAAGTAGAAAAGAGCCTTGCTCTGTTCCTGGTTCTCCTGCCAGTTTTCCAGCGGGATGTGGGGCAAGCCAGTTCATGTCTCCGTGCCTCTTTCCTTATCTGAGGCTCGCAGTAACTCCCAGGCTCGAAAGGGCACTGGGAGGGTGAATTCATCACCACCACCTCCCAAAGATCTCTGGTGCCTCCTGGGAGATGGGGATTCATCTGGGAAGTGTCCTTCCTGATGGATCCTTGGGTGCAGCTGGAAGGAGACGGTGCTTTCCCATCCCCGCTGCCTGGCTTGTTCCCAGGACCGGGAGACTCCAAACCCAAGTGAGCTGATCCTAGTGCCAGATCTTTTCAGCAGGGAATATCTGGGAAGCAAATCCCAGACCAGAGGGTCGTGGTGCCAACCTACGAAGCTCCAGGAAAACCAGGGGCATTCTCCAGTGCTTTTCCAGAAGGAATGGCAGCTGGGAAGGGCCGAGATCCCTCCGGAGAGCGGGAGCAGTGAGCACAGGCAGCCCCCTGGGCTTGGGCGAGGAGGGTGCTGGCATCCACACGCTGGCATCCCTTCCCCGGTGCCAATTTAGCCACACCTGGAGCCTGTGGTTGCTCCAGACAAGACGCCTCACACCCCTGACTTTCCCAAAGCTGCCATGAATCCAGCCTGGAGAATTCCCAATTTCCTTGATGGAGGATTTACCAGTGGTGTGAATTTTGGGGATTGGTCACCATGGAGAGTGAGGAGCTGCATCTTATGGGGGTGGCAGCTCCCTGACTGACACCAGGACGTCCCCCAGGGGTGGCAGTGCCACATCCCGAGCCTTCGAGCAGCACAGCACCAGCTCCTGATGGAGAAAACAACTGCAATAACTGGAAAACCAGGAGGATTTTGGTGGAGTTAATCCCTCCCTGTGCCTGGAGCAGAGGTGAGGGGGCTGCACGGGGCCGTAATGGCCCTCAGGAGATGGTGGAGCTGCCCCCACCCTGCAGCTGAGGCCTTAGCAGGGCCATAGGTGGAGAAATCAGCTTGGAAACTGTTCCAAGTGTTCCCAAAACCACGAGGTTGCTCCATCTCTGAGGTTAAGGCCTCTGTGTTCCAGAAGTGTGGCACCGGCTGGATCAGTGGGGGCTTTCCCAGAGCACAGCACTCCCTCCAGGAGCTGCTGATGGAGCCAGGTCAGTGTTGGCTCCTCTGGATCCATTCATAGCAGAAGCTCAGATCCTGGTTTAGTGATGCCCCTGCAATGCCAAAAGCGGAGGAGCACCTCCTTTGGAGACCTTTCCACCTGGAGGGATTTTTACTCCCTGACTCCTTAATCTTACTCAGCCTTGCAAAACCACCGAGAATTTTCCACAGGGGATGAGAGAGGTGATTTACAGAGATGTGGAACCAAAGCTGAACAACTCCCATCATCTCAGCCTGGTGGGTATAACACAATCCAGGCATTTCATCCTTAGAGATCCTCAGGATCCCGATACACCACATCCCGCAGGCTGCTCACAGGGAGTATAAACCTGTGGGATCTTCTTGGTTTGGACGGTCGAGATGGTTATAGATGAGAGATCTCTGAGGTTGGGTCTCAGAGTGTGCAGTTTATTTATGAAGGGCATGGGTACAGTGGCCCTGCTTGGAGCTGCCAGCTGCAGCTCGGGGCAGGCCAGAAAAGTGAGAGAGCAAGAGAAACAAAGGTAAGAGCAAGAGAGAGTAAAGATGAGGAGAAGTAGTGAAAGTAGTAAAAGGAGAAGAAAAAGATGGGAAAAAAAAAAGGAAAAGACAGGGAAAAAAGCATGAAGAGAGCGAGATGATCATTTACAATACAATAAATCTTCTTCTGTGTTGAATATTGTAATTTCTATTAACCAATCTAGTACAAGATACAAATCCTACGGTATTTGCATACAGCCTATAAGAATTGTTACATTACCATGCTGCGTTACATTTTAAACTCTAGAAACTCCTCTCTGGACCCCTGCTGCCAAGCCAGCAGGGTCTGCTCTGACCCTTGGAGCTGTCTGCAGGCAGAGGGTATTGTTCAGTCAGACAGAGGATTACCTTCAGCCGGCCATCCCATTGTTTTCCAGTTGTTCAGTAACTAAAACTTAGTATCTCAAAACTTACTTTCATTTCAATCTCACTTACAGTTTCCCTATTCTCAGCATCTTTTGCCAGACAATCATATTTATAAAGCTTTCCTGTTTCATCTTCCCCAACATAAACCCAAGGGTTTGGGGATGAGCCATGGATAAAAGGGGGTTTTTCCCTAGGAAAAGCCCGGCTTTCAGTCAGCCATGACAAGCAGAGGGACATCCCCCTGTCCCTGTGCCAGCAGGACACCACACCTTGCGCAGAACTATTTCTTGATGAGACTCTGCCCCAAGTGCAGCGAGGAAAGCGGCCTAGGCTGAGAGCCAGGGTGCTGCCGGGGGCATCCCTGTCCCTCCTCTTCCTTCCTCTCCAGCAGGTGGGAATCCCCCTCCCAGCCCTGGAGCCCTTGGCACGGGCACGTTCCCAGCAGCGCTCCCATGGGCACCTTGGGAGCTTTGTACTGAGTCACCCTGGAGCGAAGCAGAGATAAGGAAGTGGCTGGCAGCCCTCCAACCTGCACACATGCCAGGTTATTTTGAACTCCGCAAATGATTTATGTGCTCGAGGAAGGATCCTAACACCTCCTCCTCCTCCTCTCAAAATCCTTTTTTAAAGCCCTCCCTCCCTCTTTCTCCACATTCTCCCTGTGGTGCCAATACCTTCACTATGGGCACCCCAAAAAACCAGGGAAGGGCCAAACCAAATATTTTGTTGAGAACTAAAGGGATCCAAAGCTCCAGGGGGGCAAGAAGAGGTTTTGTTTTATCCGCAAACCAAACACCCTGTTCAGGAGCAAAATGTTGTTTTCCCTCTTGGAACAGCCTCCTGAAAATGAGGCCAATGCAGTTTTCATTTGCAACACTAATTTGATGAACTCCAGCAGGTTAATGATATTGCTGGATTTAATTAAAGCAGTTGTTAGTCAGGCTGAGTCCCTCCTCCTTAGGAAGGGCCTGGTGTTTTGGAAGCACTGCTGACATCCAGCACTGGAGCCAGAACCATGGAATCATGACCATGGGCAAGACACGGGGGTACAGCCCCAAATCCCATTTCAGCCCTAAATCCCTGTTTCAGCTCCAAATCCCTGTTATAGATACAAATGCCTGTTTCAGCTCCAAATCCCTGTTATAGATACAAATGCATGTTTCTGCACCCAAATCCATGTTTCTGCCCCCAAATCCATGTTTTAGTCCCAAATCTCATTTCAACCCCAAATCCCCATTTCAGCCCCAAATCCCTGTTTCAGCCCCAAATCCCTGTTTCAGCCCCAAATGCCTGTTTCAGCCCCAAATCCCTGTTTCAGCCCCAAATTCCTGTTTCAGCTCCAAATCTGTGTTTCAGACCCAAATCCCTGTTTCAGCCCCAAATCCGTGTTTCAGACCCAAATCCCTGTTTCATCCCCAAATCCCGTTTCAGTCCCAAATCCCATTTCATCCCCAAATGCCTGTTTCATCCCCAAATCTGTTTCAGTCTCAAACCCTGTTTCATCTCCAAATCCCGTTTCATCCCCAAATCCCGTTTCAGTCCCAAATCCCGTTTCATCCCCAAATCCCTGTTTCAGCCCCAAATCCCGTTTCATCCTTAAATCCCGTTTCAGCCCCAAATCCCGTTTCAGCCCCACGTCTGAAGCAGGGAGCTGGCTGCCTGCGGGGTTTTCTCGGGCACACTGTGCCACCAAGTTTGAGTTGGGACACCGACGGTTCCACATTCAGGTGAGACACCGGGGCGAGACACGGCCCCGCTCCTGCAATTTCTCCTCACCTCTTCCCAAAATTTACTGACACCAAGGTGTGGGTTTCCAAGCAGGGGTTCAGAGATGCAGCGAGGCAGGAGTCAGAGCGAGGAATGAATTATTTCTTAAATTTACAATACCATTTATATATTCTAGTTCCATAAAGCAATTGAACAGTGCTCACACTTCTCCTGGGGTGATTGGTCAAAGTCTCAGACACCCACTTAGTAATGTTTTTTCCTAATATAATGTACACGCGGTCAGAAGATACCAGATATGAATGCTATTTACAAAAACCCTATCTAGTGTTTACATAGCTTACACAGCAAAGGAAAAGTGCTCACAGAATGAATGCAAGAAGAGGAAATTTCCCTGCTAACAGCATTTCAGCATCCACACCGAGGAGTGTCCGGAGAGCTTCGGAAATGTTCCAGTGCTAAAAGCCCTGGCGAGCCCTGAGAAGCCGTCCCAGCTGCAGCCCTAAAATGCCTTCTCTCCAGCCTTAAAATGAACCAAACCCAGCGGTGGCCGCTGCTTTCCGTGGAAAGCGTGTCCTGCAGGAAGATCCCGAGCGAGTCACTGCGGGGTCACCTGGCTCCGCTGCGTGCCCTGTCCCCGTGGTGACACCACACACCTCGTTTCTGGGCTGGCTGTCCCCTCCTTGATGACCCCGAGGTAAATGACTTCCAGCCCGGTGCTGGCTCTGCCAGGGAATCAGTGCTGGGAATGCTGAGTGATGGAAAATCAAAGCAGACCAGTAAATATCCCTCTGTTAAATGTGGGAATGAAGGCTCTGGCTTTATTCTGCATCCTAAAAACCCTCAGCCTCCTGCTCAGACTCACCCTGGCCTCTCCACTGATGTTACACTCGATCTTGGAGGTCTTTTCCAACCTTAATTCTGTGGGTGGGAAGATTATGCCACCTCAGTTCTACAAATGGAGAGGATGCTCTGGCTCCTGGCAATCAATTTTCCAGTCCAATCCTGCATCCCTGCTTGGGAGATCAACACCTTTTACCAAACAGTTTCTTTGCTTGGAAAAGACACAGAATTTGTCTGATTTCTCAGTGTTAATTAAAGTAGGAAAGGAAAAATAATCACCTAAAAATCAGTGTGATGTCCCTGCAAGTTCCCCATCTCATATCACAATTGCTGCAATGCTAATTCCCAGTGGGATGCCTGCCAGGAAACCTGGAGGAATGAGTAGGCTTCCCTATCCGGGACATGGGGATCCTTCCTCAAGGACATAGGCAAGAGCAGGGCTTTAAGTCCCATCCCTAAATTTCCTGTCATTAAGTTAATAACCCCATTGTTATAAGCACATCTTCATTTTTGGAGGCACAGTACCCCAGGCTTTCAACCTGGGGGAAGATTTAAATCCATTTTAGTCAGGGATGAGCTCCTGTTCCTTGTGGGACAAACGCCATGGGAGATCAGGATGGGTGACTGAGAAAAGGGGTGACTTGTTAACTGGGGGCAAGGTTTTTTAGGAATAAAAGAATTTTTGAAGGGGTTCAACACAAATTCTTTGATAATTTAGATTTACAAGGGTGTTGGCTCACAGAACAAGGGGGAATGGCTTGGGACCGGAAGAGAGGAGATCATGGGTAGGAAAAATTGTTCCCTGTGAGGGTGGTGAGGCCTTGGAACAGGCTGTGGCTGCCCCTGGATCCCTGGAATGGCCAAGGCCAGGCTGGATGGGGCTTGGAACAACCTGGGATAGCGGAAGGTGTCCCTGCATCAGGGAGTAAAATAGGATGGGCTTTAATATTCCAGCCCAAACCAGTCTGGGATTCCATGATTTCCACACACCCTCAGCGTGCCCATTCCCTGTTTGGCTCAGCAGCCCCTGACACAGAGCACGGCCGATGTCACCCGCCCGTGGTGACATCCTGGCTGCTCCCAGCGTGGCTCCACACATCCCAGTTCTCTGTCCTGCCAGGATTTTCCCTTCCAGCCTTTTGCCTGCATATGGAGGAAGGTTTCCCTTGTCACAGCCCGAGTCTGCATTTCACATTCATGCATTTAAGGCACAGACAGGCTTGTAATTAAATTCCGGAATATTTTAAGCACTTGTAGTGCTTTGAAGGTCTCGTAACTCAGCTCAGCATATGTTGCTCTCATAGTAAGCTCGAGTTCTGCCAGCTGCCTGCGTGGGCTCTCCCTACAATTCCCATTCTCCCATCAATGAGCCGCATCCAGGCGCAGGAGTCATTCCCCAAGCGCAGCAAAGCGTGGCCCCTTCCTTGCCCGGGAGGAAACCCTGATGTGTTCCCAGCTAAAGGCTCCAAAGCTGGAGTGCTTCAATCGGAGCACGGCAGGAATTCTGCCTCTCCCAGGCTAGCGAGGATCCTTTGCTATGGTTACACGAGCCAGGAAGAGAAAACGAAAGGTGGGGGATACTCAAGTGTTATTTTTAATTTTTTAAGCCCAGACGGTTCCCAAAGGCAGTTCCCGAAGCCGTGGCAGGAATGTCAACAGGCAGGAAGTGCTCGTGACTGTGAGTACCTGACCCGAACACGTGCCTCACCTTCCTCCTCATTTTTTTTTTTCCTGGAAAGAATCCGATCCTCGCCTACCAGCTGGTAAACATTGCTGCTTCCTCCTGTGTGCTACCGACTCTGCTCAGCTCGGCTTCATCCTGGCTCCCTCTCAGGGCTTGTTCGTGGACGGGAGCTCTCGGGGACAGGGATGCTCCTGTGGGATAGGGGGTCCTTGGAGTGCATCACTCAAATCCTTGCTGGTGGTGGTTGCACAGAATCCAGGGGCAGAGGTGTTGTTCCTCGCAATTCCCAACCCATCCGCCCCGGAGAGATGATGGTGTGTGAGGGCTACGATTTGGAATAGTCCTACTCAATCCTATAATCAATAATCAATACAAAAATCAAGCGTCTACTCAGGTGATGCCCCCCTAGTCCTATTG
Source organism: Callaeas wilsoni (assembly GCA_013398955.1). Classification (NCBI taxonomy): domain Eukaryota; kingdom Metazoa; phylum Chordata; class Aves; order Passeriformes; family Callaeidae; genus Callaeas; species Callaeas wilsoni. The sequence goes on along the minus strand of VWPU01005267.1, from coordinate 9,869 downwards.
TCCTCCCACGGCCTCTCCCACACGGACAGGCGGAACAATTCCCTGGTGTTAAAGCCCGCTGTGAATTGTTGTGAAAGCGCCTATAGCCAGGGGCGAGTCCTTTAAAGACATCTCAAAAGAGCACATCAAAATCAGGGGCATTCCCGGCTTCATCCCAAAAAACCAGAGAGCTGGGAAGGCGCCTGGAGTCAGCCAGAGCATTCACACCCTCCCAGCCAAGCATCCCTCAGACTTCAGGGCTTTTGTGACATCCTGAATCTTTTCTTCTTTCTCCTAGAGTCGGGAAAAATTCCTGTTCTGTTCCTCCTGGGTGGCAGCCTCGAGGAATTTGGGGCGGGGAGGCGGCGGTGTCCCATTCCTGGCCATGTCCTGGGATGGGCAGCGCAGCCCCGACTCTTCCCGACGCCCTCGGTGTGAAATTTTCCCAGAGTTTCTCAGGAAACTCTTCGTAGCCGCTTTTTCTTGGAACAGCTCATTAACACCGAGCGGAAATCTGCAGGCTCCGGGCCAGGTTTCGTAATGCTCCAGGAGCAACGCGGGGACAGGAGGTTTGCACGGAAAAAACCACAAAATTCCAGCAAAACTGATAAACTTTGAGCTCCCCGGGTGTACAAACATCGCCTTTCCTCTGCTCTGCACGCAGCAAAAGTGGTCTGGAGAAACCACACGGCCGGAGTTTGTCCCAAAATAACTTTTTTAGCGGAATATCCACCATGTGGGATCGTTGGCTGTGTGGAAATCGCTGCTCCAGAGGACTGGAGAAGGCTCTGGGAACACAAAATGTGGGATATGTTCAGCCCTCCCCACGCCAGCCCCTCCGGCTCCGGGCTCCCACAAATCCCAGCTTTCCCCGGGAGCACGTCTGGGTGCTAAAAACAGGGAAAGATGGAAAAACCAGCCAAAATCTTAGCGCGTTTCAGGGAATAAAGCAAAAAAAAACCCCTTTTATCTGTCAGAGTCAGATCCCATTCATGCTCTGGTGTAAATCCATGCGGGACAACGTGGGAGGAGGAAAACCTGGAGCTCCTGGGGGCTGCCCGTGCCCAAGGCATGGAGGAAGAGCTGCCAAAATCCGTGGAACGAGGGGAGCCCAGCGTGTCCATACCCCACCCACAGCTTCCAAAAGCTGCTCTTTTTGTTCGCCTCACCTTTCTATTCAGATTCAGCTGTGCTAAACCAATATTTATTCAGTTTTTCCTGGTCAGGAACCACTCTCTGCATGCTGATATTTAAAAAACGTGTCTGGTTACCCTGAGGGGTTGGAGCTGTGTGTGTCTGAGGAGGAGAAAAGCTGCGGGGATATTTTTAGCCGCGTGTTTGTCTGCAGAGCCGCGTCCCAGAAGAATTTTCTGTTTCATCCCCGCCCGGGGACTCAATCAGTTTGGGTGAGATGCGCAGCACGAGGAGCCGAGTGTTACCAGCCCGTGCGATGGGTTTATAAACGGAATTATCCAAGCAATAAAATACTCCAGCCTGGCGTGAAAATCCTTGAAACCAGAGCCGAGGCTGGGCGGAGGAAGCGGAGAAGGTGGGAGGGCACCGGCTGGGGACAGGCTGGGGATGGGTGACTGTCCCTGCTGTCACCCCGTGCCTGCTCGGAGCGCCCGGGACGAGGCTTTTCCGGGATAAAGCAGCTGTGGGGAGTGTTGCACATCCATATTTCTGGGTGTGCTTCCAGGCTGGAGCAGCCGGAGGGTTCTCCTCACCCGCTGCCCCGTTACCAACTCGCTGTGGCTGCTCTCTTAGCAGGGGAGCCCGCGCCCAGCGCCGCCTGGGGTGGGGACCCCTGGGAAAGGTCACAATCTCTTCTCCTGCCTGCTGGGGGGGACAGAATCGGGGTGATTTGGCACCCGAATCCCCAAATCCACCACATTTCCAGCGCTCCTCAGTCCCCGGCACTCCTCGCCCTCACTGGCCCGGGCAGCAGAGATGTGCTGCTTCCTCACGGTCACATTTTTGCGGGGTAGAAAAACGATTCGACTGATTTATTTTCTACCTTGCAGGGCTGTGAGAGTTCACCTTGTGCTGCTCCATGGGCCACCGGCTGATTTCAGTCGACCTTTGAGCTGAGATTCATTTTAAACTGAGTTTCCTGAGCACGGAACACGGTCTGAGTGCTCTGCCCTGAGTCCCCTCTTTAAATGACAAGAGGTGGAGAAGGAAAATGCCTTTCCAAGCCTCTGCCCTTCCCTTTCCCTGCAGCCCGGGGTGTTTTTTGCAGCCACCGCCAGATTATTCATGCCTTCGGTATCTTCATCACCTCGGCTTTAGGATGAACTCATAAAACATAAATATTTTGTGCTCCTGAGGGACTTTTTTATGTTTTCAGGGTATTTAGCATGCATTTCGTGTGGCCCAAGCTGTGGATTTCTCCCCAGGAAAGGGATGTGCAGGGAATGGGGACAGGGTCCCTGTACTGCAGCATCACCACTGGAGCAACCCCTGGATCAATAATTGATGGGTTTGCCTTTTCATTAACGTACTAAATGCCTCTTTTTTCATGTAAATAGTTTTTAATAGCCATTAAAACGTAATTACAGGACATTCAGGGACATCTGTGGCAGGGACAGGAGCTGCCAGGTCCCTTGGCCAGGACAGCAGCACATGAGGAGAAGGAAAATATCTGTGAGGAAAATTTGGGCAGAAAACGGGAATTGGTGACTTAAGGCAGGGTGTGTCCATCCAATGTAAGGGAGGAAATGCTGACAGAGCTTTTTTTGCGTTGGAAACTCAGTTAAACATGAGCTAAGTGTTGCACAAAATGTACATCTGTGTCCATATATCTGTTGTAGGACGAGAAATATTCCAGGGATTGCCAGGAAAGGTGGGGCACAGGGGTTTAGGTGCTCCTGAGGGGGCTCAAGCTCCATTGGGATGGGGAGGGAGTTTTGGTGAGGGAATCACGCTCAGGGCTCATTCAGGCTGCAGCAAACAGGGATGCAAACACGGAAAACCTGCACTTGGAGCCTCCTATTCCCAGTGAAGGCCTCTGCCAGTGACAGATGTGCAAAAACATCTCAACAATGTGCTCCAAACCACCTCCAAATGTTTTCCATGCTGGAGCAGAGCTGCCCAGGCTGCCACGAGTGCCACTGAGCCGGGGAGCTGCCCTCGCTCTGGGCATGGTGCCCAGCAGACCTGCTTCCTCTGCTGTCCCAGCAAGTTCCTGCTGGGAAGAGAATGCTCCTAAACGAGAGAGCATCAGCTCCCCTGCAGCTGAGGGAATGCAGCATTTTATTCTATTTTATTTTGTTTGAATCATTTCCGTGGCTGCTGAGCCTCCCTGAGGCCGGCCACCCACGGGGGATGCAGCCAGCTTTGGTCATTCATCCCGTATTTCCTTAGGAATCCGGGAATGGGACACAGCCTGCTGCTCCTGGCAGCTTCTCCTGAAGCCTCTGGTGTGTTTTTGGTGCCAGGGACACCTGGATGGACGTTACGGAGCTATGGAAAAGCATTTCTAATCCTGCCTCCACGGCATCATCCTCCCAGAGCAGCCACTGTGACTAAAGGTGACTTTGGGATTGCTCCAAAATCCAGCTGGCTCTGTCCTGGATCTCCCTCCAGCTGCAGTGGCAGCAAATTCCCTGTTTTTGCAGCTCCATGAGCCCCAAATCGCTCCTAGGATGGGATGTGGGGTCCCTCAGTGCTGCCACCGCAGGGGTGATGTTTTGGGTCCTGCTCCCTGTTCCATCCCATTTGGCTTGTCCCAGATGATCCCAAATTCATTCCCACACAAGCTCCAGCGAGGCGTGGAGTCCGGGAAAGGAGCCCACAGTGGGGTGGCCCTGATGAAAGTGAAAGTGCCGGCATTGTTCGCTTCACTGAGGTTTTTTTGGGGTAGGGATGAAAAGTCCAGCTCCCTTCCAGCTTCTGTACATCTCCACTCCCATGACCCGGAATTCCACTTTTTAAAATAACTCCGTGCTGCAGGAACAGTGTCCTAAAATACACACCTGACCTACTTTATCCAGCTCCCTTCCCAAAACGGCATCGTGCAGCTTGAGGAGCGGGATCTGCGGAGCGGGACGCGGCCGGGGCTCCGTCTGCTCCTGCAGCAACCTGCTGGGAAGGTGAGGCAATGTTTGCCTTTTCCCTAAGGATCGGCGTGGGGAGTGGAGCTTGGCAGGAAATCCAGCATTTGGGTTCGCTTTGGGGACACACACGGAGGATTCAGGACGTGTCCAAACCACAGAGGAATGCAAACTCCGCTTGTTAATCCCTTGGGAATGGCTGGCGGTGAAATCCCCGGGCTTTCTGCCTCCCAGCCAGCAGTCATCGCCCAGAACTGGGAATGCCACATGGAAAAGGCTCTGGAAAGGGTGACAACAGCCCCCAAGGCAAGGTTCCAGTGCCAGGCATGTGGCCTGGGACATCTGACCGGCGTCACCTCCCTGGACACCTCTCAAGGCCACAGGAATCCGGTGCTGCTCGCGATCCATGGGAAACCCAGCGCTCCTTCCCCGTGTCCCAGCCAGCAGCACCCCCCTGGATTCGGAGTCGGAGCCGTGGACATCAGGACAGTGTTTACATCCTGCTTTTCCTGCCATTTGACTCCCACTTCCAGAGGTGAATCCGCTCATTCCTGAGGGTTTTCAGGACACCTCTCGAGGCGCTCAGGACAACGTTTACAGCCCATTTTACCCACCTTCTGACTCCCATTACAGAGGAGAATACGCTCATTCCCGAGGGTTTTCAGGACACTTGGCCGGTGCCACCTCCCAGGACACCTCTCGAGGTGTTCCGGACAACGTTTACATCCCATTTTTCCTCCCTTCTGACTCCCATTCCAGAGGTGAATCCGCTCATTCCTGAGGGTTTTCAGGACACCTGACCGGTGCCACCTCCCAGGACACCTCTCGAGGCGCTCAGGACAACGTTTACATCCCATTTTTCCTCCCTTCTGACTCCCATTCCAGAGGTGAATCCGCTCATTCCTGAGGGTTTTCAGGACACCTGACCGGTGCCACCTCCCAGGACACCTCTCCAGGCGCTCAGGACAACGTTTACATCCCATTTTTCCTCCCTTCTGACTCCCATTCCAGAGGTGAATCCGCTCATTCCCAAGGATTTCAAGGCCCTGCTGAGGTTTATGGAGCGTTTTCCCCCAAGCTGCAGGAGGAAATGCAGCGCTGTGGGGAGGAGAAAAAAGACTCCAATCTCCAAGGATTGATGAGCACATCCAGAAAAATGATGGCTTTATCCAGCTCACCTTGTTCATCCGCACCCAGGAAGGAAATTAATGAAGCTCCCGGAGTTATTCCCACTAATTGATGAGCTATTAATGGCAATAAAGCTTTAAGAAAGCACGAATGTATTATGTGGAAGGGCAGAAGTGAGTGGCTCTTGGTGCTTTATCTTGGTGATTTGGAAGGGGGAATTACAGGGAATTTGATCCCTGCTCCAAGGCCTGCTCCGCATTTTAGTGGGGAATAGCATTAAAATTAATCCTGGCACTTACAAATGGTGATTGGCTAATTAAAGGCTGATTAATCCAATTTTATTTAAGAAAATGGATGAGGGAAGGAGCGGGTAAATGGGAAATGATGTAAAAGTGGAGCAAAGGTGAAACAAAGGATAACTGGGCCTGGCTTTGGAAGAGAGCGGGATTCTTAGGCAAAGGGAATGCAGGAGATGGGATCTGTCTGAACATCAGGAAAAGAAGGGCACAGGGACAAGGAGAGGATGGCAAATGCAGGGAAGAAATTGAGCAGGGGCAGGTGACAACCAGAGGAGCCGATCCCTTCCACATGGAAAACAACCTTTGATATTTTCATTAATGACCATAAAAAGAGAAAAAAGTGTGTGTGGGGGGGGTTTGCTGGTGAAATTTCCTGATCGAGTCTGCTGATGGCACCAACTGAAGGGGAACCGTGGACAATTTGGAATCTTAAGGATTGGAATAAAGCATTTGGGATCTCGCAGTGAAGATTTGAGCTGCATGGGAAGAGCGAATCGGTTCAAAATGATGGAAGGGGAGAGTTCTGCCTGGCCATGGGGATGAAGAGATCCCAGGAGATCTCACTAACCCGGGATGTTGGATACAGCTCCGACCCAGAAAAAATGAGCTGTCCGAGTGCAGGACAGGTGCATTTAATCCACCGAAATCTCAGCAAAGTAGCGCCTGAGAAAATCTCTGAAGATATTTAAGGGCCAGATATGAGGCAGAGGTGAATTTCTCCCAGTGGGAACTGGAAGAACCCTTCGAGATCTGCAATCAAACCACCCCAGAGCTTCCAAAGGCCACATCGCTGCTTTGGTGGCCAGTTGGGCAACAGAGGAGCCGCCTCTGCCCAGGCCTGGGTGACTCCGTCCTCAGGAGGAGGAGGAGAAGAGGGTTTGATGTGGTACCTGCAGGAGAAGAGGCCCTGAAGAACCTCGGATCCTTCAAGTCGGACCAGAAAAACCTGAGGTGCTGCCACCCACCCTGCAGCTGATCTGATGCCTCTGCGATAGCGGAGGCAGGAGGAGGGACAGGAGGGCGGGATGCTCTCCAGGATTTCTTTGTTCCCACGGGCGGCTGGGGGCAGATCAGATCAGATCAGCACCGAGAAATTGGGATAATAATTGCCTCTGAGTCTCCCGAGACAATTCCCTCCTTCTCCTGTAGCACCATCCCAAGAGCGGAGGTGCTGTGGATTTCAGTAACTGGATGATTTTGGAGACTGGGAAAAAATTGGGGAATGTATTGGTGAGAAATCATTTGCTTTTTTCCTTGTTTTTTCCACAGCAGCAGACCAGATTGGAGCAAAAGAGGGAGGATTCTCACCCTCTCCTGAGACCCCACCTGCAGAGCTGCCTTGAGCTCTGGAAACCCCAAAATAAGGATGTGGAGCTGGTGGAGAGAGTCCAGAGGAGGCCATGGAGATGCTCCAAGGGTCTGGAGCCAGGCTGGGAGAGTTGGGAATGTTCACCTGGAGAAGAGAAGGAGCCAGGGAGAGCTCAGAGCCCCTTCCAGTGCCTGAGTGGGCTCCAGGAGCGCTGGAGAGGGACTGGGGACAAAGGATGGAGGGACAGGACACAGGGAATGGCTTCCACTGCCAGAGGGCAGGGATGGATGGGATATTGGGAAGGAATTGTTCCCTGTGCGGGTGGGGAGGGGCGGGGATGGAATTTTCAGAAAAGCTGTGGCTGTCCCTAGATCTCTGGAAGTGTCTAAGGCTGAGTTGGAGAAACCTGGGATAGTGGAAGGTGTCTCTGCCCATGGCAGGATTTAAGGATGGGCTTTAAGGACCCTTCCATGCCAAACCATTCCAAGATTCCCTGAATTTGGCACCAAAACCTCCTCACTGGGTCCCAGACAACCTCTCCATGTTTTCCCTGCCCCAGACACCAAAGTTCTCCGAGGCTGAGGGGGAGTTTTCCCACATCCCTCTGTCTCTCCACAGGGCTGGGGTGGAAAAACCAACCCCGGTGGCTGCATTAAAATGCAAAGCCCAATGAAATCCTCCGCTCCTCCCTGCTTCATTAGCAGGGCTAATTAAGAGGAGCCAATCAAAATCCCCTTTGCGAAACACGCATTAACAAACCAGGAACTGTAAAAACAGCCCCCAAAACCAGCTGTGAGTGGTTCCAGAGGCAGAGCAGGGAATGCAGATCCCGCGGAGCTCAGCTGAGTTTAGGCATGAGCTGGAATTTCTGCATATTTCTGCATATTTGTGACGGCTGAGTTGGAGCTTCCAATTTTGAAGCCTGTGGCTTTCAAACCACGATAATCCCAGCTCTGAAACACTTTGATTCCGCCCAAAACAACAGTGGGAAAAGCACTGGGAGAGGAGGAATCTCGTAAATTGAGGTCACTGTGGGGATGAAAGAGATTGAAGGGCTGAAGGGGTCGGGCAGCAGCTCCAGGGCTGGGAGATCCCGATTTTCCTGGCTCAGCTCTCCTTCCCTTTGGAGATGGGATGGGATGAGGGGTCTGGGTGTGCTCAGGGTGACCTGGAGAGACGGAGCTGCAAAGGATCCCCTTTGGGTGGGAATAAAAACTCCTGATCCAAAGCCTGGAATCCAAACCCCCAGCAGGCTTGGGAGACACAGCAGCGATGCCGAGGGCTGGAATCTGCACCCAGCTCATGCCGCCATACCCTCCCAAAAGCACTGGGAATGTGGAGGATGAGGGTTTGGTTGGGATTTGGAGCCCCCTATCCCTGGTAGACCCCCAAATCCGGATGAGAGGGAGGATGGAGAGGAGGAGAAGCCATCCCAAAATCCCCAGGGGCAACAAACACTGTGGGGCAGCAGCTCCAGGGCTGGGAGATCCCGATTTTCCTGGCTGAGCTCTCCTTCCCTTTGGAGATGGGATGGGATGAGGGGTCTGGGTGTGCTCAGGGTGACCTGGAGAGACGGAGCTGCAAAGGAGCCACTTTGGGTGGGAATAAAAACTCCTGATCCAAAGCCTGGAATCCAACCCCCAGCAGGCTTGGGAGACACAGCAGCGACGCCAAGGGCTGGAATCCGCACCCAGCTCATCCTTCCATACCCTCCCAAAAGCACTGGGAATGTGGAGGATGAGGGTTTGGTTNTGGGATGGGAATGTGGAGGATGAGGGTTTGGTTGGGATTTGGAGCCCCCTATTCCTGGTAGGATCCAGGGCTGGGAGATCCCAATTTTCCTGGCTCAGCTCTCCTTCCCTTTGGAGATGGGATGGGATGAGGGGTCTGGGTGTGCTCAGGGTGACCTGCAGAGACGGAGCTGCAAAGGATCCCCTTTGGGTGGGAATAAAAACTCCTGATCCAAAGCCTGGAATCCAAACCCCCAGCAGGCTTGGGAGACACAGCAGCGACGCCAAGGGCTGGAATCTGCAGCAGCTCTGCTCCAGAGGATGCCTGTGCTCCCACATCCTCCCAAAAGTGGTGGGAATGTGGAGTTTGGTTGGGATTTGGAGCCCCCTATTCCTGGTAGGATCCAGGGCTGGGAGATCCCGATTTTCTAGGCTCAGCTCTCCTTCCCTTTGGAGATGGGATGGGATGAGGGGTCTGGGTGTGCTCAGGGTGACCTGGAGAGACGGAGCTGCAAAGGATCCCCTTTGGGTGGGAATAAAAAACTCCTGGTCCAAACCCTCAAATCCCATTCCCTATAAAAATACTGATTTTAGTCCTTTTTATATTCCACAAGGAACATTCCTGACTCTGCTTTTTCCAAGAGATCTTTGGGAATTAGGAGGAATTTGGGCAGGACAGGAGAAGCCATTCCTGCCTCAGGAGCTCGTTTCCTCTTGGAGGGACTCGGGGATTCCACTCCACACCCACCCGGAGAATTCCAGGGTGGCTGAGGAGCTTTTGGGGTGATTTTTGTCCCTTTTTGGCTCATGAATAATGGAGTGATGAGGGTGTGACAAGAGGTGACAAACGAGGGGCCTCGAACACGGCAGGGGCAGGCGGGATCCCAGGGAATTCCCACCCCTCCGACAGCTTTGGGCCCTTCGTCTGCCGAGGACACGGAAATATCAACTGGGAGAAGCAGCCTTGAATATAAAATATAAAATATAGAAATATAAAATGGAAAATATAGAAAATATACCAATTGGAAGATATGTAAAATATAGAAAATATATCAATTGGAAGATATGTAAAATACAGAAAATGTATCAGTTGGAAGATATGTAAAATATAGAAAATGTATCAGTTGGAAGATATGTGAAATATAGAAAATTTATCAATTGGAAGATTTGTAAAATATAGAAAATGTATCAGTTGGAAGATATATAAAATATAGAAAATGTATCAATTGGAAGATACGTAAAATATAGAAAATGTATCAGTTGGAAGATACGTGAAATATAAAGTGCAAGGTATAAAATTAAAAATAAAATGTAAAATATAGAAAAATTTAAAAACTAGAAAATACGAAATACAAAACAAACAAACAAA
>VWPU01005266.1:0-22060 GCA_013398955.1 Callaeas wilsoni | reverse complement strand
ATTATCATCATCATCATTATTTTACAACATGAATGAGAATCTTTAATTGCACTCAGGTGCTTTCTTGGTAACAAAAACCACAGTTTTTAGCTATTTTACTATTCCTGACTAAAATTAGGGATGTATTTCCCATCCTTTCCAAACAGTTGGAGCAAGAGGAGGAAAATCTCCCCTAAATCCTTTAAAAACGGCTCCTTTTTTCCCTCCTTTTCTCTCTCACTCCCCTTTCCCCCTCCAGCACTGGTTTTACTCCTCTCAAATAATTGCTGATGCCATTAAATAATTAATTAATTAATTTGCAGCATCCTTAAGGCAAATTAATCCTGATTGTATGCAAATGAGGTCTTTGTTCCTTTCTGTAGGAATCACAATTGATTGTTCCATAGGATTCTAAGGAATGACATTTCTTCCTTTTCCTCTGCCCATCTGTTTCATTCATTAATTAATAACTTTAATTATTTTAATAATATTTTTGAAATGTTTTTTTTTTTTGTCCTCAGATGCCCAGCCTGGGAAACTGCAAAAAACTTCAGCACAATTAAAGATTGATTAGATTTTAAATAAAATTAATGCCAAAGGATGCCCAGAATGGGAATGAACATCCCGACGTTTAATTCTTCCTGGTTTTCCTTTCTCGTGATTTTCTGGGAAGCAGAAATACCCAGAGAGGGATGGATGGATGGATTTCAAGCAGGACTAAAAAAGCCCCAAAATTCTCAAGGAAGAGCCTGAACTCCTGACAGAGACTTTCCATGCTGAGAGATCAAAGGCTTCTGGATAAACATCTGGATCCTCGGATTTTTCCATCTGAGTCAAAGCCTCCGTTCAAACCTTCGGAGATTCTCCTGTGCCTTGTAACAAAAAAAACCTGAGCTTCCCCTCCTGGATAAATCCAAGGAGTCCTACGGATTCGGCTGCGCCTCTTTCCAGCCTGGACCAGCACTGGGGAATTCATCCCAGCTGGAATTTGCCCAGGGAGCTCCTTGCTGGCAGCCAAGGGGTTGGCAGCAATCCCGGGAATGGCTCCGCCTGGCAGCGTTCCTCGGATGGCCGAAGCAGCAGGAAGGAGGAGGGCAGCTCCCGCTGGATTGCCATTGCCTTGGAGGAAAACCAAGGATCCCGCTGATCTGTCAGTCTGAGCCTTCAGCCACGATTTTAGGGATGAAAAACGACCTTCGGAACCAGGAATGAGCAAATCTGGACCAGCCGACGGGAAAACAACCCCGGAATGCCAGCAATGCTCAGCCCTTGGCTCCCAGGTTCAGTCCTGACATCACGGACACCTTCCCGACCTCCAGCTCTGCTGGACGCATCCCAAAGGATGAGGAGGAGACAGCTTGGATCCGGGCGGGAAAAGAACGGATTCCGCGCTGGGGAACAAAGCAATCCCAGCCTTCGCTGACGCCGGAGAGCCCGACAAGAGCAAGGCCCCGGCCACGGGCTCTGTGCCAAGGGAGAAGGATTTGGATTCCCGAGAAACAGATTTACACGCCCACTTGGAGACAGCACGAGCTGCCTCTGGAAAAGCTGCCAAGGACACCATCCCACCAAGGATTCTTTTCCTGGAATGACATCCCATCGATTCCTCCCCGTAAAACGAGGTTTTGTCCCGTGGTAGCGCCTATGAGGGCTTGCTCTTATTAATTGGAAGTGTTCCCGCCCATTTTTTACGGGATTTAAAATATCAGGAGCTCTCTGGTGGGGTGGGGAGTCTCCTGAGAAGTCTGGGAGTTGCCCAAATACAGGGAAAATTTTCCATGCTGGGAATCCAATTAAAAGCACTGATGGATCTCCAACTGACCATTCAGTATTTCTCTCTCTGTCCCTCTCCCCGTTTTCATTCCTGCTTTTATCCTGCAGAGAAAAAGTCCCGGAGAATACGGAAAACATGGAGAAGCTCAGCTCCTTGCCGAGGCAGGAACTGAGGGAATGTTTGGAACGGAGCTCTCGGGTGTCGAGCTGACACCAAGCTCGTAAATTTATTAAGAGAATGAAATTTCCCTGATTTGGCTTCAAGCCTAATTAGGGAATAATCCCAAAATTCACCTCATTAGGGAATAACCCCAGAATTCCCCTTATTAAGGCTTCCCGAGGTTTGGTGCTTCCCAGAGCCCTTTGAGCCGGGATTTTCCTAAGTGCAAGACAATTTAATCACCTGGAAATTAAGGAGTTTCCTAAATCCAGAGGCAGCATCGGGAGTGCCGTTTTCTCCAGCCTACAACATTCCATAGGATCCAACTGAAATAAATCCTCTCTTGCCCTCGGTCCCGCTGTTGTCCCATCCGGACAAGGATTTCCAGCTTGTCCCCAAATGAGGGAGTCCAGGAGCTGCTCTGTGCTTCCCTAGGAACTCTCCAGAACGCAGAAAAACTCCTCTCCCAGTGAGAGGATGAGAGGACATCTCCTCAAGATGCTCCAGGGAAAGTTTAGATGGGATATTCCAAAAAATTCCTAGTTGGAAGTGGTTGTAGTGCATTGGAAGAGGCTTCCCGGGGCAGTGGCAGAGCCTCAATCCCTGGAAGTGCTCCAAAAACGTGGATGTGGCACTGGAGGAGGTGGTCCAGGGGTGAACACGGTGCTGCTGGGGGAACAGCCGGATTGGACCATCCCAGAAGTCTTTTCCCACTTTAATAATTCCGGGATTCCAGGATGAAAACATGGGAGGAGGATTGGTAACGGATACTCCTGTTCTGCCTGGACGGATTCCTTCCAGCTCAGCCGAGAGCAGATTCCATGGGATGCTGAGTGAGAAATGATGAGGTGTCCTCGAGCTCTGATGGAGCATGGAACCCTTCCCTCATCCAGAACATCCTCCGGAGCCTGGGATGTAGCTCAGCTTTCAGCTCCAGGGCTTTGGAATAATGGTCTTCAGATGCCTCCAGGAATTTCCCGACCTCAGCACTCTCCTCTAGGAACACATTCCTTTGGGATTATCCGATCTGACCTGAGCACCGGGCCACAAACTGTCCTCCAAACCGCAAATTCCGGTGACCGGGATTAATGGAATAACTTCCACGGGAGTGCCCAAGAGGCACTTGCTGGGAAGATGAGATGCCAAGAAAGGCTGGAATAAGGGGGGAATACTTTATTTAACACTTCCCCCTTTCCCTCCAGGGAGCTGGGAAAACAGCCACATCCCAGAAAACCAGTAAATCCCATATTCCACCCAATTAGCCACAGTCTGGGATTGTTTTCTTTATTAATCACGGTTTTTATGTGCATCCCAAAGCTGTTTAGGAACGGCAGTTTGGGATCACCCAGGGACAGAGGAAGAACCCTCTGCTTTATGGAGTTCCCTTCGAATGGTTGAATTCCATTCTTTCATCATTTCAGGAATGATCCTCGAAATCCTTGAATTTTGGGGCATCCCGGAGTTTAAAGGAGAGCCTGGCTTGAAGAAAAGCACGGCCCTATTCCCACTCCTTTATCTGGACACTCCTGGGACTCCTTTCCTGCCTTGAGGAAAGTTTTTGTCCTGAGGAAGGGAGATTCACCCGGCCTTCAAGGCCAGTTTAATTCCATAAGCTGGAAAATCTCTAGAGGAAAACAGGAATTCCCAGTACCCCACACCCAGCTTTCATTCCCACGGATCTGTGTCCCGCGCAAATAAATCAACAGGTAAATAATAAATAAAGGTAAATCAATAAATATCAGCCTTTCTCCACATTCACACCTTTCCAAGATAAGCACTTATTCCAAAAAAAACCTTGGGAGAGAGGCAGTGAGACTCCAATTAAGAGGCAAATAATAGAATTTTTTTTTTTTTTTAAATTATCCTCTTTTTGTCCAGGAAAAGCAGCAGGACGAGGGCTGATTCCAACACAAAGGACAACATTAAATTTTAAAATCTGAGGGGAATACACAACCACAAGTGAGATTATTTGTTAAAATAATCTCATTTGCAAATTTTAACAAATGAGATTATTTGTTAAAATTTGCATCTTCGTTCCCTTCATTGCATATTGAAATTTATTTAATTAAATTTAAATTAATTAATTTAAATGTAAATTAATTAAATGCTGGCGACATTGAACCTGCCTGGATGTTGTATCTTTGTATCAAATTAAAACTGATCTCTCCACTCTTCCTTACACGGGATTAGGGAATTATTAGGATAATCCGGATCGTGTCATAGATTAAACAGCATTTGGAGTTAATCACATCCAAACAATCTTCCTGGAGCATTCCCAAAAAACCACAAATCAACAAGAAAGCCGGGCACGGATTGACCATCCCCGAGACAAATTCCGACACTCCAGATGTTCTTCGCTTGTTCGGCAAATAAACGGCGGCAGCAGCCCGGCGAGAGGAGTCTGGGAATGAGAATATTCCCGCTGAGAATCTGAATTTCATGGATATTTTCCTGCTTCTCCTCCCTCTCCTTCTAGACCCGGGAAAAGGACAGGTGGGAATCCTCAGGGAGAGGAGGCGATGGGGGACCTGGAGCTGTGAAACCCCCTCAGGTAAAGGAGGGCACCTGGAAAGGTCAGGATAAGGCGCCACGTCCAGCCAGGAACACATCCCAAAATTCATCGCTTCATTCCTAAACTTCTTCCTGGAAAGGGCGGTCAGGCATTGGATGGGGTTGCCCAGGGAGGTTTGGAGTTCCCATCCCTGGAGGTGTCCAAGGAATTCCTGGATGTGGCACTCAGTGCTCCGGTGGGATCGGGCACTGCTTGGCTCGATGACCTTGGACGTATTTCCAACCTCAGTAATTCCTCCATTCCGTGGGTAGGACCACATTCCTTAATTCCTGGTCTTGCAGGGAAGGGCACTGTGGGAATACATTTTGGAGATATTGGGATAATCCCATTGAACTCTGGCAAAGGTGAAATTCCTGGATAGAGGCACCGAAATTTGGGAAAATCCGAGCACCGGTGGCCAACCGGCAGCTCCTGAGCTTCACCAGCAGCACGAGGAGCTCCAATCCAGCATCGGCTGGAGCCCAGCTGGCACAGGGAGCACGAATCCCTGGATGCGGCGGGAACTTCCTGGGAGAGGCTTCACCACCAGGCCATCCTGAAGTCACCTCCTCTTGTCCCACCACACCAGATCCTGGTGGACAATCCATGTCCCACCTGCGAGCGACTCCCATCCCTTCCCTTCCCTTCCCAGGGATGTGTGGCCCAGGTTGAGTCATTCCTGGCAAATCCGAACAACTTCTGGCAAATCCAGCTTTTAGGCTCAGCCTGTAGGCTTGGCTTTGTCCCCAGACCAACCAGGAGCAAGGGAAGGTCATGAAGGACAACCTCCAGCCCTTCCAGCCTGATCCATCTGGAGCACTTCTGGAAAGCCCTGGAGAAAATCCAACGCGTCCATTTTCGACTGGAAGCTGCCAACCCAAACACGACTCTCGCAGCCACATGAATGAAATCCACATGTTTTTATGGAGTGTTCCTTTCGGATGGATCCACACGTGGCGGAAAGCTGAGGAATTGTGCTGATTTTGAAGGAAAACCATCCGAGAAGGAGCTGCCAGATCTCCTTGTTGCAGCTTAGTTGGAAGAACAGTCTTTGCACCAAAAAAAATCCCTTTTTTCTCCTTTTTCTTTAATTTTTTTTTTTTTATATATTTTCCTAAAAGAGAAGAGGGGGAAAAAATCCCTATAAATAACCCTGCCGTACTGCTGCGCCTGAAAACTCGGGGAATATTTTACAAGCTGGACTCGTAGCCAGAATCTGGGACCTGCAAATGGGAGCCCTTTCCGTGGCGGTTTAAAAACGTGGGGAAATAATAAAACAAGGAATGTCTCAGCTTCAAAAAAAAAAAAAAAAAATTAAATGGGAATCCAAACCCTCTGGTCTGTATCCCTGTTTTTTAATGGATTAAGTACAGGGGAAGCATTCTTTAATTCGGGGGTGCTTGGAAGGGCCGAGGAAGGATCTAAAGCTGCCAAAAGGATTTGAGCGTTAATTAAAAGCAGCTGAAAATCATCGAATTTAAAAGGGGGGGGGAAGTTGGAATGGCCAAATAGTCGCTGTCACTACACTTTACTCCAGTCTTCTTCTGCTTGGGATGCAGGATGACCCGGGATGTCGGATGGCCTGTGAGTCTCTTGTGGGCATGGACCAGCTCTGCACGGAGCTGAAAAATCATGGAATTCCAGAGTGGTTTGGATTGGAACAGAGCTTAAAACTCATCCCATCCCACCCCCTGCCATGGCAGGGACACCTTCCACCATCCCAGGGTGCTCCAAGTCCTGTCCAGCCTGGCCTTGGGCACTTCCAGGGATCCAGGGACAGCCAGAGCTTCTCTGGGAATTCCATCCCAGCCCCCCCCCACCCCCCCCGCCCGGAATTCCCTCCCCAAATCCCCTCCATCTCTGCCCCCTGGCAGTTTGAAGCCATTCCCTGTGTCCTGTCCCTCCATCCCTTGGAAATTGTCTCTCTCCGTCTTTCCTGCAGCTCCTTCAGGCACAGTGAGGTGATCCCAAAGCTTCTCCAAGCTGAACAGTCCCAGCTCTCCCAGCCTTTCCTCCCAGCAGAGCTGCTCCATCCCTCAGATCCTCCTGGAGCCTCCTCTGAACTCTCTCCAGCAGCTCCAGCTCCTTCCCGTGCTGGATCCAGGGTTGGAGCAGCTCCGCAGGTGGGGCCTCACCTGAGCGGGGGCAGGATGGATTGACACCATCACGGAGCCTCGTTCTCCAGCGTTACTGTGATTCCAGAGAATTCCAAAAATTCACCCCCCGGTGTTCTTCCACAATCTCACCAGCCTGGAGACCACAGAACGACTTCATTAAACCCGGCGAGAACCAAACAAATCATGGAAGGGTTTGGGTGGGAAGGGACTTCAAAGCTCATCCCATTCCACCTCCTGCCATGGGCAGGGATACCTCCCACTACCTCCGGTGCTCCGAGCCCCCTCCGGCCAAATCCCACCAGAGCACTTTGGGGCGGATTTGTCCTTTCCTTGTGTTACCCACAAAATCAACAAAATTAACAAAACCAACAAAATCCTGAAGCGAAGCTGGTGGGTGTTTTGGTTCTTTCTGGTGGTGGATCCGCTGATCCTTGCAGTGCTTCGCATTTCAATGCTCAGGAATTCCAGCCCTGGGAGCGATTATCAGGGACTGGCATGCCTGGAATGGAATGGAATGGAATGGAATGGAATGGAATGGAATGGAATGGAATGGAATGGAATGGAATGGAATGGAATGGAATCTCTTCGCTGCCGAGAAATATTCAGGAAAATAAGATATTTTCATTTGTCTGCATTATTTTAGCCCCTGATCCAGATTCCCCCAAAGCTCTGAGGGGAAGGAGCTGCTACAGAGCATCCCTGGCAGCTCCGGGGCTGCTAATGAGGGAATCTTTATGGAGCTTCCCACTGGGAGAAAGGGGAAAATCTGGGATTTATTTCTTCGTGCAGTTTGTGCTTGGCAGCCAGAGGTGAAATTAAGACAGCAAAGAAAAAAAATATAAAAAAACAAAATCAGGCACCGTCAGCAAATTGGAGGCTGTGGAGCAGAGAGGGACAGGAATTCAGAGGGAGAAGGAGGGAAAATGAGGGAGGAAAGGGGTTCTGGGAGAGGAGATCCACGGCTCCTTCCAAATAGGATCAGCAAATCCAGGTTTCCTTTTCCAGTCTGCAGACGTGAGCCTGAGGACCCAAAAGCAGGAAGAAGTTACAGCACCTAAAATTGGTGCTCCTTAGGAGAAGTCTAGGAGATCGGGAGGTGAGAATTACATGATCCCAAGGGTCCCTTCCAACCCAACCCACCCCATGATTCTATGGATGGAAGGAATTTATATCCAGCTGGAGCATTTCCATGGGCTGAGGGAAAGAGAAGGATTTTGAAGCTTTCCCTGTTGCCATTTTTACAGGGAATTCTCCATTTTTAAAGGGAATTCTCCATTTTTTAAGGGAATTCCCTATTTTGAAAGGGAATTTTNGAGATCGGGAGGTGAGAATTACATGATCCCAAGGGTCCCTTCCAACCCAACCCACCCCATGATTCTATGGATGGAAGGAATTTATATCCAGCTGGAGCATTTCCATGGGCTGAGGGAAAGAGAAGGATTTTGAAGCTTTCCCTGTTGCCATTTTTACAGGGAATTCTCCATTTTTAAAGGGAATTCTCCATTTTTTAAGGGAATTCCCTATTTTGAAAGGGAATTTTCTATTTTTAAAGGGAATGCTCCATTTTTTAAAGGAATTCTCCATTTTTATAGGGAATTCTCCATTTTTAAAAAGAATTTTCTATTTTTAAAGGGAATTCTCCATTTTTAAAGGGAATGCTCCATTTTTTAAGGGAATTCCCTATTTTTAAAGGGAATTTTCTATTTTTATAGGAATGCTCCATTTTTTTAAGGAATTCTCCATTTTTATAGGGAATTCTCCATTTTTAAAAAGAATTTTCTATTTTTAAAGGGAATGCTCCCTTTTTAAAAGGAATTCTCCATTTTTACAGGGAAGTCTCCATTTTTAAAGGGAATTTTCTATGTTTCAAAGGAATTCTCCATTTTAATAGGGAATTGTCTATTTTTAAAGGGAATTCTCCATTTTTAAGGGGAATTTTGCTGCTTTCACCTGGGATTTAGGCGGTCGAAGGCAGCAACCAGATTTCCCTTTAGAATTCCCTGCTTAAGGCTGGGAATTTCTTGTCGCCATGGGATTCTTCGGGAGTACAGGTTGGACGGTGGCAGGATTCCCTCCCAAGGGATTGGGAACTCCGAGCCATCCCACAGAAAGATCCAGCGGCCGATAAATGAGGGATTCAACACCCTCCTACAGCAAACCAAAGCGCCGCTGTAATTCCCAAAATCTCTTCCTCAGTTTTGGAGAGGGAAGGATGGATGAGATCGAGCTGTGAGCTCCGCCCCGGCTAAACTCGGTTTGGGCTCTTCTGAGGGAAAAGCAGCCACTAAAAAGGCTCAAAAATTCACAGGATTTTCCAAGGTCTGAGTCCGTAGGGATGGGGATGTGGAACCGCCTCGTGGAGAGGAAGCGGGGAAGGCACGGAGAATTTTCCACTTTGCGATTTTTTAGCGGATCTTTGTTTCAAATTGGGAGCGTCTGCTCGTTCTCCCACTCCAGCTGCAGCGGGAAGGTCTCCTCCGATGGGTGGGAGAAGGTGAAGGGCTCCCACCACACCCAGGATTTGGGATGGGATACACCGGCGCGATTCCCTGCTGGAGACAGCAGTGGTTTCCGGCACCTGGAGCTTCCTGAACCACATCCCAGCAGGTTTTTAGCTGAATTTTAGGCACCTGCAGGGAAGGAAACAGGACCCTCTCTGCATCATCACAGGGATTTTATCCACTCCCAGGCATCTGCACCAAAAAGGAGTTTTTAGACCATTCCCTTGGATTATGAAATTCCATGAGACTTCAAATTCCCCCAAGAGGAGCCACAGGCTGGATTCACAACCCACCAAAATCCAGGGTTCAGCCCTGGTCCCAGGCAGAGCTCCCCACTCCCCCCGTCCTGCTGCCCTCATGGGAGCAGAATCTGGAAGCCGGGAATGAAGATTCTTTGCTGGAGTTTTTTGGAGCTCAGCATTTTGTGGTTGTAAAATGAAGCGTTTTCTCCTAAACCACTTTTGAGGAGAAAAAGGTGTATTTTGAGACACAGACTTCTCGAGTGGTTTGCTGGTT
The DNA here is from genome assembly GCA_013398955.1 of Callaeas wilsoni. Classification (NCBI taxonomy): domain Eukaryota; kingdom Metazoa; phylum Chordata; class Aves; order Passeriformes; family Callaeidae; genus Callaeas; species Callaeas wilsoni. The sequence goes on along the minus strand of VWPU01005266.1, from coordinate 12,463 downwards.
TCATTTTGGGTGGTTTCGCTCAAAGCCAGGGGTGATTTTGGATTTTCAGTTCCCAAAATCCTTTGGCTATGAACTGAAAATAGAAACCCTTGGCCACTCAGAGCCAGAGATTTTTTTTTTTTTTTAGAACTTATTTTAATTTTTTTTCCCCTACATTTTAAATCCTTTTTATTTAATGAAAGCCAGGAATTCATTTCAGGGGGGACAGCAGGGAGAACTTCTCGATCCATTCCAGTTTTTCCATCCTTAGTTATTTAATAAAGACGAGATCTTTGTCCCTTCCAAAGCTTCTAACCCTCCCAAAAACGGTGTTTAATTAGTGCAGAAGGTTTTAACGAGGGTGGAGCGCTCGTTCAGATGGAGATGGAGATGGGAGGACGGGACTGATGATGTTTTCGCACTGACAGAGAGGAAAAACGAACTTCCATCGTTTCTCGTTATTTATTTTAAGCATCCCCCATCTGCCTTGTAAATCCCGCCCCCCCCTTGGCTGCTGGGGAATGGAGCCCTCTTCCCTGAAATCCTGCTTTTTTTGAGGAGAAATCCAGCTAAAAATGTGGAATGGAATCATTTGATTCTAAATCCAGATGTTTATTGACTCTAAATCCACCCCCAGCCCTCCAAAGGAATTGTCTGGAGGTTTCAGACCTTTTGCTCCGATGAAATTTGGGAATCGTTCCTGCTGAGAGCCTGGATTAACTTTAGGATCAGGATAACAGGGATGGCCTGGATGCAGAGTGACATCAGCAGTGACTCTGCTCTGACTGGTGTAAAGCGAGACACCAGGAACACATTCCTTGTAAATGGCTTCCAGCAGGAATCTGATTCATCCCTAAATTCACAGATGTCTTTTCCGCTGGCCTGGGATCACAAAACGAAGCTTTTTATTCCCAACTTCCTGGCTCCGACTTCGGCTCCGTGCTTAAAGTCTCTCCCCTTGAAGTGCAGCTGGCAAAGGATGCGATGAAATGAAGGATGAGGGACAACTTCCAGCTGATCATCCCATCCCTGCTGCCTTTGGGAAGCAGCAGGGACACCTTCCACTGTCCCAGGCTGCTCCAAGCCCTCTCCAACCTGGCCTTGGATGCTTCCAGGGATGGGGCAGCCACGGTTTTTCCGGGAAATCCATTGCAGTCCCTCACCGCTCTCCCAGGGGATTATTCCTTCCCAATATCCCGTCCAATCCTCCTCTCCTCCAGGCTGAAGCCATTCCCCCTCGTCCTGTCACTCCAAGCTTTTACAAACAGTTCCTCTCTGGAATTTTCATAGGTCTCCCTTCAGGATAACTCCAGGGATTCCGCGGTTTTTACTGAGCACAGGAAACGACCGGGCCGGACCTGATAAAATCAGAGGGCGCCCAACGGAATTCAGTCCCTGATTCCACGCAGAGGCAGCTGAAGGAGTGGGGAAAGCGTGGATACACAGTGGGAAACGGTTCTCCCTCAAAAACAAAGAAACCTGGACATTTCAACAGGATTAGAAACTGTTCCCGTTGTCCCTTTCCCTCACAAACCGGGGTTTCTGCTGTCTCTTTGCTCACCGCTCTTTCCCATTCTCCCCACTGACAAAAATCCACTTGGATTTAATTTAATCACCTTTCGAAAAGCAAGGTTTAGTTCCCTGGGCAGAGTTTTAGCAGGGGGTTATGGATTAGCTTGTCTGAGGCAGGTGCGGAATCACGGAATGGGATTCCTGGATTCCCACACAGGTCCCTGGCCTGGCTCCTGAGGCTCCTTGAGCTGGGTTTACTTTTCAGATCCAGGAAGAATATCCTGAAATCTCTGCGAGCCGAGCAGAGTCAGCCTCCTCTCCCAGGGAAAAAGGGAGAGGAAGTTTGTGCCAGGATGAGCTTAAATTGGATACGAGGGAAAATACCTTCACCAGAAAGGCTGTCCAGTGGTGGAGCCCATTCCCGAGGGATTTAAAGCCGTATGGATGTGGCACCTGGGGACGTGGTCAGTGGTGGCCTTGGCAGCGCTGGATTAACGATGATCCTAAAGGTCTTTTCTAACCTCAAGAATTCCATGATTCTGTGTTAAGTCTCAGTCTCCCGTTCCTTGCAACAAAAAGCGGGGCTGAGCCGCTGTTTCGAGTTAATTTTGATTAAGTTTACACGAGCTTAAACAGATTAAATTCAGATCCACATGGACTCCATCCCTTTTTATAATGGAATAACTGGATTAAAATTATTCTGGCAGAGATAAAAATCTCTGATCTGTACCAAGCAGCGCCTCACGGACTTGTTCTTGCCACAGAAATTAAAATCAGCCTCTCTCCGAGCAGCTGCACAGCCCGAAAATTCTGCAAATAAAGAGCTGAGGGTAATGAATCATCCCTAATATTCCACGGCACGGCAGCGAAGCAGTTTAGTGGGATATCCACATGGATCAGTGCGAGTTAACATCCTCATTCGTGATCTGGCAGAGGATTGAACACAGGCATGAATGAAATTCATGGATTTTGCTCAAGTGGGAAGTGCCAAAAAAACCCCTGAGGACAGAGGATTTATGGAAAAGGGCCAGAAGAGGTAAAGGAGCAGCAATCCAATGGGATAACTGGGAATTGCCTGTGCCAAGGGAGATGTAAGGGAGATCAAAGGAGACAAAGCTGCAAAATGTGAAAAATATGGGGGAGGCCCTGGGATGGAATTCCCAGAGAAGCTGCGGCTGTCCCTGGATCCCTGGCAGTGTCCAAGGCCAGGCTGGAGCTACCTGGGATAGTGGAAGGTGTCCCTGCCCATGACAGGGCTGGAATGGGATGGAGTTTAAGGCCCCTTCCAAACCATTCCACGATAATCAAGCAGAATGACCCCAAATCCCTGCCACTGGTGCCACCTCCCCAGTCAGAAATCGGGAATCTGGGTCTCCACATAACACACTTCCATTTCAGGGCCTTGAATAACGTCCTTGAGGAGAGAGGGGTGTTCCATCCGACCTTTATGGCATCAGGAAAGAGATCTGCCTCCCCTAAATCCCCCTCAATGCACAAAAATTCCCTTTTCCCTGGCTGACGGGATAATTGCCCTCAGGATGGGCGGCCATTTTCTCCTGCTTTGTGTCCCACCTCCATCTCAGCTCCCTGTTGGCCCCGCTACTTCTCCCACTTTAGAATTCCCTCTTTCTCCTCCAGCCCTGCATCCGCCAAGAGATCTGCCTCCCCTAAATCCCCCTGAATGCACAAAAATTCCCTTTTCCCTGGATGACGGGATAATTGCCCTCAGGATGAGCGGCCATTTTCTCCTGCTTTGTGTCCCACGTCCTTCTCAGGTCCCTGTTGGCCCCACTGCTTCTCCCACTTTATCAATCCCTCTTTCTCCTCCAGTCCTGCATCAGGAAAGAGATCTGCCTCCCCTAAATCCCCCTGAGTGCACAAAAATTCCCTTTTCCCTGGATGACGGGATAATTGCCCTCAGGATGAGCGGCCATCTTATCCCAGTTCTTGTCCCAGTTCTTGTCCCACCTCCATCTCAGCTCTCTGCTGGCCCCGCTGCTTCTCCCACTTTAGAATTCCCTCTTTCTCCTCCGCAGAGCAGATAAATCACCTCTTATCAACCTCCCAATTACCTCTTATCAACCTCCCAATTACCTCTTATCAACCTCCCAATTACTTCCTATCAACCTCCCAATTAGCTCTTATCAGCTCCACAATCACCTCTTATCACCGCCACAAAAGGTTGGATAAAACCCCAGGGCAGAGTTTTTTGATCGGGTAACTTCACCTCTTGCACAGCCACAGCCCAAGGAAGCCAAAAATCCTGGAAATTATGATTCCAGAAAAAAAAAAAAAAAACAAAACATACATCTGCTCAAAATCTTATCAAAGCTCCTTTTTTTGGTAGAAATTTTCCAACATTGCTGCTTTTCAATGCAAAATTTCATTGCATTGAATGAATGCATTAAATGAATTCATTGCATTGAATGAATTGAATTTTTTTGGTTTGTAGGAAAATGCCCCTTCCCAGTCTATTTTTGTGTACAGATTTTAGCGTTTATCTGTATTTTTTAGCATTTATCTGTATTGATCTGCATTATTTTTGTGTATTTTTAGCATTTATCAGCTTGCCAGGGGTTTCTTCGAGGAAATAAATACGGGATAATTAATAATAAATAAGAGATTTATTAATGACTGGATTATCGCTGCGGTAAGGGAAGCAGAACAAGTTTTTTTAACAGCTTAATCCCAGTTTCTTCAGAAATTTACTCCCCAGATAAAAGCTGTGTGAAACTGCTGAGCTGAGCTTAACTCAGCCACTCCATCTCCTTGGCAGATGGGGAGCTGACCTCATATCCCAAGGCTCCTGCTCCAAATTTTCTCATTTTCGAAAATTACAGGCTGCTGCTTGGCCTTTTCCCCCCCACCTGGACGTTCCTCCCTTCCCAAACCCCAGCTCCGAAGGCCCCTGATCCCCTCCCGGGAACACTCACACAGAGAGTCCCACAAAACTCTATTTTAAATCCTAATAAACGTCTCTAGCTGCCTTTGTTTGCTTTTCTGGTTAACCATCTTTACTGCTCCACCTCCTCATCATTTTTCCAGGAAGAATGTTCCGTGTGGACCCCACAATTAAATTCCAGACAGCCCATGAATGCAGCGCTGGGGGAGATTTTGGGCTATTATGAGAGACAAACCAAAAAAATAACAGCCCCTGGTTGCTTCCAAGGTGCACAAACTATATTTGACCACCCAAACACAAGGCAAGGATCCTTCCAGGCAGAGGGGGGGAAAAAAAAATACAAAAATAAAAAGCTGAACTCAGCCACTGTGGGAGCCTCTTTTTTTGGAAAGGCAAAAGCTTTTAGGCCAAACCAAACCCAGAGTTCAGCCCAAATTATGAATGTAAGAAAAGAGACATTTGCGGTTTGCTGCCTTTAATAAGCTCCCACCTGATCCCCAGGGATTTGTTTATATTTGAACTCCACGTGGGACATAGGATCGCTATCCCAGAGCAGCAATTTGCAAATTAGGACATCTACTTTGAGGGAATTAAAACTGGATTTAGCCGAGGAATAATCACGCCACTGTCTTCTCTCAAGGTCTTCTTTATTCCCGGCCGGAGTCGCCTCCAAAACCCACTGCAAAGCCAAAGCATCATTTTGGAAACTCCAGATGGGGGTGGGACAGCAAAGCTGAAATTATCTTCCACCTGAATATCCTTCCATTCAGAGCTGCTGATCCCGGAATTACCTGAAATCCCAGGGGAAAGGGCCCTGGACTCTCTCAGGAGATGAAAGCTGGGACAGTGCTGCCGTGGGGAGAAGCCCCAGCAGGATGGGGAGCTCTGAGGGAAGGACACAGGAGAAAAGCAAACACTTTTGGAAAATCTGCCCCGGCTACCCAAGGAGATTCCCAGCTTGGACTCAACACAGACACAGCCAGAGCTTCCCAATCCCTACCCCCAGCACCTCTGGAACATGAGGAAAATCAAGGATCCGACAGTTCATCTTTAATTTTCCAGCCATTGACAGACTGAGGTTGGGAAGGACCTTAAGGATCATCCCATTCCAGCCCTGCCATGGCAGGGACACCTCCCACTGTCCCAGGCTGCTCCAAGCCCCATCCAACATGGCCTTGGACACTTCCAGAGATCCAGGGGCAGCCACAGCTTCTCTGGGAATTCCATCCCAGCCCCTCACCACCCTCACAGGGAAGAATTTTTCCTGATCTCCAAGCTGAACCTGCTCTGTTTCCAAATGCCCAGATCCTGGTGACAAATCCTGCAAGGAAAAGGAAAACGCTCCAAGAGCAGCACTGCCGGGCGAGGCTCAGGGAAGCCTCTCTTTTCCTTGGCTTTCCCGAGGTGACAGACAGGGACAAGGAAGGGCTGAGCCACCTCAGGTGCAGGAAGCTGTCCTGGGCTGGGAGAAAGAAAACGGGAGTGGGAACAGGAATGGTGGGAGCAGGGATGAATGGTTGCCATGGAAACCCCTCCTCTTTCCTTAAACCCTTCCCTGCTTTCCAATAGTTCCAGTATGGATAAGGCTCCCCGACCCTTTCAGTCTGGCGGAACCGCAGGGGGTTGGGATGAGATGATCCAAGGCAAACTGTCCCAGGATTCCGGGATTTCAATCCCAACAGCTCGTTCCAGTTGCGTGATGCCGATGCTAACACCGAACGGAGTGCAAAGAAAGAGCTTACGGAGGGCTTTGGCTCCCTTACCCAAACACAAAACGGGAGCACGATCCAGCACTTTCCACAAGTAAAGAAAGGATTTTACTTTGCCCAAATTTTAAAAAAAAAACAAAAAACTGGGATTTGGAGTCATGACTCTTCCTCAAATAAAATTCCCACGCAGCTGGCAGAAATAAAGGCTTCGAAACATCCCCCTTTGCTTCAGAGATTTGTGATTTTCATGCCATTCCTACTTTTTCCTCAGCACTCCCAGACCCTTCCGTGGCCCCCCCCAATCCATGGGATCCATCCTCATGGATACGTCTGGTGATCCTTTGGGAGGCTCGGTGCATCCCGTGGGTTGGATGTTCAGGAAATACTGAAACACCCGAGCTTCACCTCTGCCATTCCTGACTGAGCTGCTGGAACCCAGGCGGCTTCAGAGCACTTCCCCTGCTTTTTTATGGAATCTTGGATTCCTTTAGGCTGGGCAGGACCTCTAAAATCATCAAGTCCAAATTTTAAACCTCGTCCCCAAGTGCCACATCCATATGGATGTGACATCCCTCCGGGGATGGGGACTCCAACATCTCCCTGAGCAGCTGTTCCAAGGCCTGACCACCCTTTCCATGGGGAAATTCCTGCTGGTGTCCAACCTGAGCCTTCTCTGGCCCAGCCCGAGGCCGTTCCCTCTCCTCCTGTCCCTGTTCCCTGGGAGCAGATCCCGATTCCCCTCCCGGGTGCCCCCTCTTGTCAGGGAGTTGTGCAGAGCCAGAAGTTCCCCCTGAGCCTCCTTTTCTCCAGGATCTTGGATGGAATTAAGTGAAGAATTCCTGAACCGAGGGGGAGATTCCTCTCTTTCCACAGCAAACGCTGAAATTTGGCTGAGGTGAAATATCCCCAAAATGTTCATTTCTCCACACTGATTGCACGGAGCGGGATAATGTGGATTTCTCTGGAGACATCCACGTTACCAACACCAAAATCCAGCTGAGGCGACACTTCCATGAGACCTTGTGGAGTTGGTTTGCCTGATCACCCGCATTCACCCCTCATTCCTTTCCCTCGGGATTACCTTGGAAAAGCCACAAACCCGGAGCTCCTCTGACTTTGCCCTTTGAAAACTCCCAGTGCATCAGCTCCAAGCGACGGCAGGACCTTGCTGGGGGTGGTTTTTTTAATGGATTTGCTTCCCTGGGTTCAGTCCAAGAGGGGTCAGGCCGTTCCTGGTATTCCTAAGGGAGAGTTTCCGGGAGCTGGTTAACAGGGGACGGGAATGTCACACAAATGTCCCACAAATGTCCCACAAGCAGGGACAAGAGCCCAGGACTCAGGTCACTGCTCCCGCTGCCTGAGGGGCGACCCAGCACCATCTCCCCCTTCCCGCGGTGTTTCCATGGGCTCCACATTCCTGGGCACTGGGGCAGGACCGAGGGAACAGCACAATCCCTTTCCAGGTGGGCTGGGAATGTGTTTAACAAATGCTGGGGCACTTCAGGGAGAATTCCGCAGTTCCCCGTTCCTCTGGAAGCTCTTTGCAGACATGGACTTGCATGGCAAGTTTGTCACTCCCTTGGAGCACCTTCCCCTTGACCCAGGACTAATTTGGCCTAAGCGCTGTTTAATCGCTCTGGAAAAGCTCCCAAAGCCCCGGAGCATGGAATTATCAGGGCCTGGCTGTGACTAATTCCAGTTTTCCCTTTCACAGGACACAGCCCCACCAAGGCTGGATATTGTTGCTCTCTTCAGGATTTTTAAAGCCACACTGAATTTCAGTCTGGCCTTGGAAGAGGTCAACTCGCTCCCTTTTTCCAGGCGAGAAAAGTGAATCCCGTATTTTTCTTCCCAAATAAAAGCTTCGTTTCATGCCACCTTTCCCTAGACTTCCTGCTGCAAAAAGATACGGAGACTTTCCTGGTTTTCCCCAGGAAAACACCTTTTTTCCTCAGTGGATTGACCTGGGCTCCCAAATCCACAACATCTGACTGCCGGAAGAACATTTTCCAGGATGGTGTCCACAGGTAAAGGGGACTTGCAGTGGGTTTTCCCACTTATCCCAAACTAGGAACTGAATATAATTCACGAGTGCTGGGAATGGAGCAGGAAAATCCCAGTGTTGGCCCCCACTGCTCCTCGTTCCACACAATTCTCTCTCAATGCTCTAAAAGGGTCTGAAAGCACCAGGAGTTTTTTTCCAGCAGCCCATCCTGTTCCAGCTGGGATTTGGGTCCCTGTGGCACAGATGGATCTGGTTGTCCTGTTTGGAATATTATCCACTCACTTCCCGTGTCCACGGACTGTTTGAGGGGAAGAAATGCTAAAAAGAGCATCCCTCTCCCAAAATGAGCGACCCCGGCACCACTGCCCACTCCGGCTTTGCATCCTCCAAGGCACAGGAAAACCAATGGATCACAATCATGGATCCCCACGGGAAACAATGGATTGGTATTTGAGAACTGTTCATGGAATCCTAGAAAGGTTCGAGCAGGAAGGACCTGAAGGATGATCCCATTCCCACCCCATTCCATGGGCAGGGACACCTCCCACTGTCCCCGGCTGCTCCAAGCCCCAATGTCGAACCTCGCCTGGGACACTTCCAGGGATCCAGGGGCAGCCACAGCTTCTCTGGGAATTCCATCCCAGTCCCTCACCACCCTCCCAGAGATTCATTTCTTCCTAATATCCCATCTCTCCCTGCCCTCTGGCAATGGGAAGCCATTCCCTGTTTTCCCATTCCTCGTCCCAAGTCCCTCTCCATGTTTTTGTCACTCCTTCAGGTGTTGGAAGAGGCGTTTGGGCCATCCCAAAGCCTTCCCTTTTCCAGGGCACTGCTTGTCTGATCTCCCCTGCTGAAAATCCAGGGAAATTGCCCCGAAGTTTCCCCTTCCTCAGGACGTCAGTAAGTTCCACAACCCACCACTGAAATCAAATTCCATAAAAATATCCCCAGGGTTGCCTTTCCCTGGGATGGAGCCACGAGGCACGACAAGTTTCCTTAATCCTGCAGATTCCCTCAGAAGGCCAGGTTGGATGGGGCTTGGAGCAGCCTGGGACCGTGGAAGGTGTCCCTGCCCACGGCAGGGGGTGGGATGGGATGATCCTGAAGGGCCCTTCCAACCAAACTTCTCTGGGATTCTGGAATTCTATGGAAAACAACTGAAATATTCCCAAAATCCAGTGTGCTTTTCCTCACTTACACCATCTATTTCCTCTTTTCCTTTCCCTTCTGTGTTGGGATTTCTCAGTCTCAGACGGAACCATCGGAGAGGGAAAACACCTCATTCCATAGGGAAGGGAATCCAAGCAGAAGTGTTTCCCTCCATCCCAGTCCACCCCAGCAACTGGGATGGAGGTTTCACTGGTGGATTTGATGGAATCCAGGATTGTGTGGAGCAGCTTTTCCCAAAGAAATTAATTTTCCTCCTCAAATCAATTCCCCCAATAAATCCCACCTTTCTACAGCCAGGAATTTTTTCCCTCAAAGCCAACCCGCAGCACTTCAATTCCCTCATCCGTGGATTCCAAAGAGATCGGGATTCGACCTTCCCTTTTCCCAAGCAGCTCCTCAATAATGTTGGAGTTCTGGCACCTCCTCCTTGGCTGCTTTCAGAGCTCGCTCCAAGATTTGGGACTCGTGTTTCACTCCATATTAATGCCTGAAATTTTATTATCCCGGGATCATAAAAGCCCAGCTGCTGATGGCGGCCCCAGCCTCGGTTATTTCACCCTGCTGAATTCCTGGGATTGAATCCAGAGTTTCTCCGTCGGCGTGTGGAGAGAGCCCTCTGCAGATCGCTGGATAAATGCATCCACTCACAGAAAATATTCCAAGGAAGCTGCTTCTCTTCTGCAGGCAAAGCTCCAGGAAAACCGGGAAAGCAGCATGGTCGGACACCAGGATCCGGGATCAGCCCTTCCCAAGGCCAGGTCAGCCTTCGAGGACAAGGTTTTTTTTATTCAGGACATGGGATTCCCCCTTTTCCTGATCTTTTTCCTGCTCTTGCGGAGCAGGAGAGACCTGACAAGGCTTAGGAGCAAGAAGGGAAGAGAAGGGATCAAATCCAGGATTTCCCGAGCGTTCTCCTCATTTTGGCTGAGGATGCACCAGAATCTGGCGAACTTCTCCTTCCATCATTCCCTTCTGTTCTCCCTAAAATGTTGGTCAGACATGGAATCATAAAATCCTGGAATAGTTTGGAAAGGATCTTAAGGATCATCCCATCCCATCCATGGGCAGGGACACCTTCCACTACCCCTGGGTGCTCCAAGCCCCATCCAACCTGGTCTTGGGCACTTCCAGGGATCCAGGGACAACCGCAGCTGCTCTGGGAAATCTATTCCAGGGCCTCCCCACCCTCACCGCCAGGAATTCTTTCCCAAAATCTCATCTAAGCCCTAGGAGAACAGGAAAGAGCCCCCTGTGCTGGTTCAACCCCCAACAGCCCCTGGATTGGAGCAGGGATCAGAATTTCCTGGGATTGCAACCACGGGAGCAGGGAAACACAGCCTTTCGGCCTCCACTGAAGTGTGAATTCCCAATAAAACCCTTGATCCGGAGCTATGGGAATTCCTGCACCTGCTAATGAGTTAATTAACAAATTGTCCACGGAGTTGGTGCAGTGGTGGCTGGGACAGAGCAGAACAGCAGGATAACGAGGGAACACCATGGGGACATCGGGAGAGAGGCCTCTGGAAGTGCCTGGAACCATCTGAGATGTCCAAGGATACCTGGGGATGGATTAGGGACCTAAAAATTCCCTTTCCACCTAAATTATTCCACCGAAATTATTCTCCATGTGGCTTCCGAGCACCATCCAATGAGGGGTGTCCAGAGGTCCCGGGTCTTGTGTCATCCCAACTTTCTCAAGCCTTGGGGCACCTCCCTGACACTGGACATGGGCCAGGGAGAGCGGGAAATCTGGGACACCCCGGAATTCAGGAGGTGTGGAGCAGGAAGAGCTGATAGAGGTAAGGAGAGGATCCTGGAAAAGACAGGAACAATGAGGATGGTGGGAAGATGCTCCAGCCAGGAGCAGGAAGGAAGGAAGGAAGGAAACCATGAGTGGAAAAAATAAGAGGTTTCCTTGTGGGAAGGTATCCAGAATACTGGAGAGGGTTTTCCTAAAGTCTGGGAACAGCCTGAGCACATCCCACCCCCTTCTATTCCAGCTGAAAAAGCAAATCATGGAACAGCTACCATTCCTGAAAGCCTTCCAAGAGGTGGGAGAGGGACACCAGACCAGGAGCCACAGGATCCAGCTGGATTTCTCCTGCTGGCACTTGACATCTCCAGGAACAGCAGGACCTTGTCACAGACCAGGACCTCCCCATCAGCTTCTGGGGTGAAAAGTAATTCCCTGCTCTCCTGGTGAAAACTTTGGGAAGTTCTGGGCTTGATGACGCACAAAATAGTTTGGGATTGGTTGGGCTGGAGGAGCAGAGGACCACGGAACAGGATAATCCTGGAGGTCCCTTCCAACCCAAACCACTCCATGATTTTATGGTGATTCGGGCACGGAAAAGGACACTCTGCCTTGGAATTCTGTTGTAGCCAGGACCAAGGTGGAACAGGACTCGGTCCAGGACATTCCCAACTCTCATCTTCTCGTTGGATGAAGGATAAACTTCAGCAAAATCCGAGCGCATCCCGGCCCCTCATCCCACGCTGGTTTACAGCTCCGTAGGGAATCCAGGGATAAAGCTTCTGTCCATCCCAGCACAGCCCGCCCTGGAATCTTCTGCTTTTCCAACACACACAACGCGACTGTGGGGAGGCGGCAAACGAGGCTGGAATAAATCAAGGAGAGCAGCAGGAGGGGCCCGGCCCGCGGCTGGAATTAGCGGAGAGGGGAATTGTAAACAACCGGGGAAACGTGCCTGAAATTAATTTTTAGGACCTAATGGGATTTTGCTTGGAGCAGAGTCAAGAATGAAAAGCTTTCCACGGCAGAACAAGGCACTTTGCATAAATTTGCATCCTGGCATTGGCCGGCTCTTCCCGGTCAGAGACGGGAGCGCGCGCGCGTCCCTGCACGGCCGCAAGGAGGATTTGGGAATTGCTTTAGTCATTATCCACAGCTCCTTCTGAGAAGTTTTAACGGGAAAGGGAGAATATCTCGGCACAGATGCTTCAAAGCCAGGATTCCCGGGGTCTGGAATGCTGTGGGATGAAAGAGTGGGAAAGGGAAGGACAAGTCGCCGAGCCCTTGGCGTTGTCGTGTGTGAACTGGAGGGAATTTTTTCTTCCACAGGGAGCTGTGTTGGGAAATGTGACTCCCCAGGATGGATTCAATCCAGTGGAAGAAGGGATGAGGTGTTTTGGGAAGTGAAATGACCACAGAATAGGATCAGGGAA
>VWPU01005265.1:0-110570 GCA_013398955.1 Callaeas wilsoni | reverse complement strand
CATCGCCCCCCGGCATCGCCCCCGCCCGCTGTACCTGCTCCTCCCGGCCGCCAGGAGGCGCGGTGCCAGACGGGCGGCAGCGCCGCTCCCCAGCGCGGGCGTCTGTGCGCTGGGCTGGGCGGAGCTGCCGCGCATGCGCGGGGCTGGCGGGGGCGGTCCGCTCTGAGGGAGGTGGCCATGAGCGCGTTCGGGGCTGCGGCACCGCTCCCGGGCTCCTCGGCCGCGGCGGGGGCTCGGCATGGCGGCGGCGAGAGCCTGGAGAAGATCGACATGTCCCTTGGTGAGGAGGGGGGCTGGGGCGGCCGCTGTGGGCGACAGGGCGGGGGGCTCGGGCTGAACCAAGCGCCGGGGACGGGCGGAACGAACCAACAGGGCTGTGCCGGGCACCGGCGCGGGCGGAACCAACGAGGACGGGGGGTGGGGAGGGGAAAGGACGGGACCCTCCCACAGCGAGAGCGCAGGAGGGGCGAGGGTGGCGCCGGGAGCTGGGCACGCGGGCGAGTCCCGGCCGTGTCACCGGGAGCGGCGGGGATGCGGGGGTCGCGATCCTTGGCGGGGAAGAGCCGGGGCCCCTTTGTGCCGCTCGGTGGTCTGAGCAGGCCGCAGACCGCCGCGCTGCCTGCGTTTGGCCCAGTGAGGCCCTCAGTGCTCGGGCCTTAGGCTGGGTGGCCCTCGGGGAGCGTCCCAGGGCCTCGCCTGGCGCTCGTAAGTACAGGGTTGGGTGAGGTTTGGTGGTCTCTCAGCTGGCCTGGCCTTTTTATTCTTCTCAGGTTTGGAAGTCGGCAGTGGCAAGTCTCCCGTCTAACCCCTTTGCAGTATAAGACCAGTCACACCAAGCATGACGTCGCCTCTACCACATAGTTTCCTGTGACAATCTACCTCGTTGTCCCCTGCCCTCCTATTGCAGGATGTGTGTGTTAGGAAGTTGCACAGACTCATTACAAACCTGCAGAGCTGTGTCTCTCCAGCGTGTCCAAGAAACTGACATCCACACTGTAGATACTTCAGTGAGGTATCTCAGAGAAGTTCTGTTCTGGTGCTGTGTACTGAGTCCCCTTAACAGTCAGGGACAATTTGGTGTGTTCGTGGACTGCATCTTCCCGTTTACTTTTATTAGAAAAAAAAATCTAAAATTGGTTTTGTACACTCCAAGACTGCTCTGTGACGCTACCAGAGCATGATAGATTGGTGCTGTCAGGAGAATTTCTTCAAAAAGCAGAATCACAGTGTAAACTGGAGTTATTAATGGTGGGCTTGGCCTTTTTGTGGGCCACCATAAAACAAGAGGATTTGTACAATTTTTCCCTCTGTAAATAATTCAGTGGAGATAACTTGTGAAATGATGTTTAGAGTTTGTCTGAATGTAGAGTAGTGCTACAGCATTCATAGAAAACTAAATCTGTTTTTACTCAGAGCACACAGTCTTTGTTTTCAGGGCTGCTAATAGAGTTATTGATCCTGGCTCTTTGTATTTTCACATATTCTAATGTTTCCTGACTGAGTTAACCTTTCAGCCAGTCACTGCTACATGTCCTGGCCATTAACTAATAGCAGATTGCAAAGGACTGGTGTAGTGTCATGAGGATGTTGTTTTAAGGCGGTGTTGTGGAGTGGCTGTGTCCCTCAGCTTCTGTGGGTGGATGAGAACGTTGTCACCCATGGCTGCAGTCCCCAGGTGAAAGCTTTGTGTCTGGTATAACCAAAGAGAAGATGCAGTCCCACATCTAGTGCCATATCAAAGAAACTGACATGACCTTAATCTAGGAAATTTTAAGATTGAGATTGTGATGTTGAGTAAATTCTCATTTGGTAATAAAGATTAAACGTTTTGGTTGTGTTATGTGCAGCTCATCTGCAGCTGAGCTTCCAGTTTGGTACTGTTCCCAGATAACTCTGCTGTTCTAGCTGTAATTGTGGTCTCTGATCTCACGCAAGATAGAGGAATGCTTCAGTGTGGCTCCTCTAACAAATGCATGAAGTCCCAAATGTCCTTCATTTACCCAAATAAGATAATAGCTGGAACTTAAGTCCTTTCGTTCAAAAAGTTGTAACCTTGTATGCAGCAGCTTGCAAAAATAGGACTTAAGATGAAGCAGATAAACTTCGAAGCATGAATCTGTGTTTGAAGTGGCTTTGGTTTCCTTTGTGTATAAAAGGATAGTTTGGAATCCTTGCTCCGGAGACAGCCCCTTTGGTAAACAAGGTTGTGTAGATATCAAACCCTGAGTGACCTGTATCAGTGTTTTTGTCTTGGCAGACTTTGTCTGAATGTTCAGTCATTTTTGCAGCAAAGCGAGTTCATTTTCTCTTCGCTTTCCTTTGACAGCATGCAGACCATTGGATAACAGTGTTGTGATTTTTGTTGTTTGTTTTTTTACGCTGTTTTCTCTGTTCTACCCCTTATGAGTCCATTGAACTCAACCACAAACGCAACCCCATTTCCATCTCTCCTTGACTGAAAAGAGACTGTCCACGTATTTGTGGAGGCTCCCTATTGAAACATGGTATTTTTTACCAGTTGTGCTTTCATGATAAAGATGCAGTTTGGCAGTTTTCTTTAAGGTGTTCTTGTAAACGAGCTGACAGTCAGATAAAAGCTGCCACACCTCTTGCTTTACTCTTCTCTCCTGAGCTGGCTACCAGGTCAGTGAAAGAAGTCAAACTGGTGTAGTATAATTTGCACTGGACAGACCTGCTGTTTGGTTTCATCAGCTTGTTTCATACTTTTGAACTGATTAATAACTTTTCTGAGATTGTTTCCCTGTACAATAGATAAAATGATTGCTTTGGATTGTAGATTCCTGGGGAGAGATGTCTTGCTTGCTTTTTTCCCCATCATTTCAGTCTTGGTGAACATCTGAAGATAACTGACGGCCCAGGTTGTCTCTGTGTGATCTTTTTTAGCTTAGGATGAAAGAACTAAGGCTGGAATTGACATTTGATCTGGACTCTGCACAGTCTGGGAATGAGAATGGATTTACATTTTCTTTAACAGTGTACGAAAACTAATGGAGTAATTGAAATTAATATTTAACGCTGGGCTGAATGCCATGATCTTACAAGCGTCTTGCATTTTCTGGATTTATGCAATTGCTTCTCCTTTGCTGGGGCATTGTATTATAAAGTAAGTTCTGTAAGACATAACAGGGACTGGATGTTTATAGTGCTGATGTTTCTGGAACCTTAACTTGTATGTGCTGCCTTTGCAGGATTGACTGGTCTGTCTCCTGTGACTCCAGGCTGCTTGGGGTTTTTACTCGGTATGTCAAATTTTATACAGTATGTCAATTTTTCTTTTTTTTTTCTTGTAGATGATATAATCAAGCTGAACAAGAAAGAAGAGAGAAAGCAATATTCTCCCAAAATCAAAAGAGGGCTTCAGCAGAATCGAGCTCAACAGTTCAGTTCACAAGGCTCCAAGTGGGGAATCCAACAGCAGAAAGGTGTGTGTGCCACACATAACATGGATTCCACCTTATCTTTTTTGAGCTGAAAGGTAGCATAATGAAATACGTGGATTGACATGGTCAGTTCGCATGCCTCTCAAAAAGTGTCTGTTGGTTATAATTCAGGGGTATTTTTAATCTATATATACTTGGTTTTGTTTCTGATTCAGTATGAGAAATTAGTTGACATGTTTGGCCACCAGGGAGCTTAGATGCTTGAGGGACTGTCTTTGTCTCAAGGAAGAATTGACTTGCTTTCCGATTCTTCAAATTAATTTTAATTTTGGAAATTGTGATGTTACTTTTCCTTTTCTCAGAGATGGACAGAACAAGTGCTCATGCCAAAGCCGTTGTATTGGGAGATGTGGAGGCCTTGCCAGAGCTCAGAGCTTTGTGCCAAAGAAAAGCATATTCATATTTACTGGGTAGAATTCTCTTTGTAGGCCTCCCCAAAGTATCTGTTACTGCAGACTGTGATGGCTGGCTCAGGAATATTTAAATGGATAGTGCAGAGTGTCAGTTGGCTTTTCTTGGAAAGAGCTTGGGATGCAAAGGAAGTACTGTGTCAGCCTTCTTAAGCCAGTATTTTTACAGTGGCATACAAAAGGGGGAAAAAATCATACAGGCAGGGAGTGAGGAGAGGTAAAGTGCACAATAACAGCTTTGCTGTAGGTTCCCCTGAGTAACTCATGGTTTTTATGATACACAGGAGACATTTTAAAATTATTCCCAGGCTTTAGTTCAGTACATGGAGAGCTCCTGCTTGACTGGTTTTGCTTGCATTTAGTTTTGAAAAGTATCTATTTAGTACAGGATGATCAAAATATGGAAGAATACTGTCTAAGAAAGCTTACCCCCTCAGTATGAGCTAATTAGGTATTTAGGTTAATACATGCAATTTCTTGTTTAGTAGCATTCCTTTAAAACAAAGACACATCTGTCTGGTGTACTCACAATGATCCCTGTATTATCTTTGTCTTGCTTAGTGTTTGTTGTAGCAGCAGCTCCTCCTTTGTGTCTTAGACAAATGTCTTTAGGGATCAGTGGAATGCTATGTTACTCAGGGCTCAAGGAGTTTTGGTTTCTATGCAGGCCCACACAACATTTCTAATAAATTGATGACAGGGCTGGAAAAAAATTTACATCTCTCAGTGTGAGGATATTTGTGTGGGTGAAGAGTAAGTGAATTTAAGTTGTAGATTATCAAACATGTAGGCTCTGTTTATAACTGCAGTTGTCAAGTGCAATTGTTTATCATCCAAAGAGCACAAAAGAAGCAAGTGTTGGGATTTAGAATTTTAGGAGAAACTTGATCTGTAAACATGAAACTGTAAATACTACTGTCTTGGGCAGTTAGTTTTCTCTACTGGAACCTTACCAGCTTGCCTGCCTGTGTTCTAGGAAAAGGCCAACGATTTCTTTGCAAAATTACCAGATTCATGGCACCTTGAAACATTGTGAGTAGTTTCAACTACTCCCTCCTATACACCTGAGCACATTTTCTCCCATTGAAAACAAATCTTACATTGTTTTTAAGCAGAAGGTGTCATTAAATAGTTCTCTTATGCATGCTAATTATTAGTAGCTTACCAGTAGATTTATTGCTACTCTTGCTGTTGAAGTTACTCTGATAAGTAGCAAGTTCTCTGTGGACAGCTTCAGAAACCACAAATGATCAACAGTGTTCAATTCGTTGTGGTTTTAGAAGTGGCTGCCAAACTTTCTGCAAAGAAGCGAGGAACTTGAGCTGGGATTCTATTCAGCTTTTGGAGTTAAAAACAGAGAGAAGAGCATTGTTCATTTAAACAGAAGTTGTCCTTGGTGACACACAGAATGCAAGTGCACAAAGCCCTGTGCAGCCTGAGCTAACTTGGAGGTTTTCATTTATTTGAGCAGAGGTTGGTCTGTAGAGCTCATGAGGTCCCTTTCAGCCTAAGCAACCCTGTTTCTTAGCTTTTCTCCTGGAAAAGAAGAGCATTTGCTAACCAGCCACAGAGTGTGTGTACACGGCAGTTCTCCATGGCAAATTGATCTGAGCTGGGTTCTGATCAGTGGCTTACCTCGTGTCATGGCTCCTGTTTCGTGAGGAAGCAGAGATTTATTATCAATGCTGTTAAGTCAGATATGTTAAAACTAGATGTGTCTGTTGCTGGAGAGCTGACTCCTCAGTCTTAAATTTGTTTTGCAGTCTGAGGTTCTAGAAGGGAGGATGCTTGGGGACAAAATTGGAGCATGGTCTGTATTCATAGCATGAAGCTAAATGACTCCAGACAGGTTTAATCAAACCCGGGTAACTGGAGATACTACAGACCTCAGACTTACAAGCCTTTTATATTCAAAACCTGCTTTCAGTCCTCAGTTTGGCTGCACTGCCATGCAGACTTAAAATTGAAAACACTTCAAATGTGATATATGTGCTTTTTAATGTGATTTTGTGGGTCAATTGCTATGTTCTTTCCTCTTAAGTCATCTTGGGAACCACCGATTCAAAGAAATAATCTTTGAAGCGGTTTTGGTTTTTTTCTTTTAAATTAAACTGATAATTTGAAGTTTGCTGAATGGGTAGGAAGCTGAGGGACTCTCTGGTTTGGTTTTATGTTATTCAGTACTTGATAAGGTTCAATTTCAGAGTATTTTGGTAGTTGTCTATGCTAGAAGACTCTTAAGTTCTCCCTGTAGACATGTCAAATAACAAAATTTTCAACATAAATTAATGCAATGAACTAGAGCAAAACTGCACTCTGTATGAGCAGCTGATCATTGCTGTGCTGGGGCTTGGGCCAGACCTGCTAAACAACTGAGTGACCAAATTGTCTTCAAGCGTAGTGGTAACCCCCACTCTAAGGGTTGAAATGTGCAGCCAAATAACTTGTGCTGTCTGCAAGGCATCTTAAAGCATTAATCTTTTTCTTTCAGGAAGAATTGTTGAGCTTTCTGTGCTCATTGCAGGTTATGGTAAGAATCGTTTGGGGCGCAGAAAGAAGATAGCGGGGAAGAAGCGCTCTTACGGAGTCATAACTGGCCTGGCAGCCAAGAAAGCTGTGGGTTCACACAAAGGAATCAGTCCTCTGAACAGGCAGCCGCTGAGTGAGAAGGTAATTGATGCAACCCTGGTGATTCGTGTCAGAACAGGTTAAAAAATGAAACACGAGTGCTTCAGAACAGTGCTACTGAAATACAAAATGGAGACATATGGTACAAGCTTTTAACAAATTTGGACTGTGTTAGCTGAGTTCTTGTTTGTTTTGAGTGGGCTGGGTAATGACTAGGTGTGAAAATAGCTTCTAACACTTAATTGGATTGCAAATCATGAGAGTTGAAGTACAGAAGTATATTCTGTGCGAGTTTGGAGATAGTTACTGTATTTTTTACACGGAAAATTGGTTTTCTTACAGACCACTGATTCAGCCAACCTGCGAGTGCTAAGCATGTGCTGTTACAAAAATGAAAGTTTTTGCAGAATACTAAACTCCATCAGTAGGCTCCCTTCTCTGCACTGCTCCAGTGCATTGTTGCCTGCTTCATCTCATTCAGTATTGTAGAATGGGGATTGCCTTTGTTTTTATGAGAAAGACTAATTTTAAGACATGTGGAGCATGGATTTTTGTCAGTTTAGGGAGATATGGTAATGAAAAAATAACTGCTAAGGTCTGCTGCTTTTTGTTTTCTCCTGAGGATGTGGAGAATGTAGAATTCATGAAATTGTAGAAGGTATTTTCAAATTACACTAGACTATGAAAGCTAGGCAAAGCCAAGTGTATTCTGATCACAGTTTGTAAGTGGAAACTGGAAGAAAAATGTTGTGTGTGTACAGTATACATTATGCTGTAAATGTTTATTGTTTTTTAAGAATGCGCAGCGGAATTACCCAGTCTTGAAAAGGAAAACAAACCTGCAGAGACAATCTGAAATGCAGAGAAAACAAGCTCCTGCCCTCAGGAGGCCTGCCCTGCTAAACAGGAGGTAAAATACCAAGCCTGCTTTCTGAACACTACTTGGCAACACTTTCCATAGTGAATCTTGTTTGACAGGACTGAGGCTAAGAGAAGACAATAGGTACTGGCAGTAAGCAGTATGATTTAAGACCACCTTGTGTGTGAAGTTTTACAAATCTGGAAGCCAAGAATGTGACAAACACGGTCTCGATACAAGGCCCGATGTTATGATGTAGAGCGCTCAAGAAGTACCTGTATTTGTGAGAATACCTGGTATTCTGCCTTCAGTTAAATCACAGGCAGCCTATATTTGAGCAACCTGATATTGTGGAAGGTGTCCCTGCCCATGGCAGGGGAGTTGAATCTAGGGGATCTTTAAGGTTCCTTCCAACCCAAACCATTCTGTGTTTTATGATTCTGTGTGGGATGGCCATTGTGGATTTTGATAGCTCAGAAGTCTCAGCCGTGGTTTAGTGAACTTTCTAAATGCCTTCATGGAAGCTGGTGCCATCTGCAGCTTCAGGGAAGCCATTGCATGTTTTATTTGTGCTGGAATTAACACATATTATAAACTGCAACCGAAATGGTCTCCATGATTAAAGGTTTCACTATGTGACCATATCATGAAAACTGTAAACAAACTTCCTTTCTACATATCAATTTTAATTTTTTTTCATCTAATCAACAATGCTTAAAGTGCTGGAGGATACTGAGCAAAGTGAAAAGCAGAATTAATGACCATATTGTCCTGTGATGGATGAACATTAGGCTTCTATGTACCAATAGTGATTTCTCCATTTGTGAGTAATGTGTTTCGTTCCTAGTGGATGAGGATCTTATCCCAGCTGAAGCATTCAGCCTCGAGGAGGCAGCACTACAGATGTCGTTATGGATGTTTTGGGCACTTTTTGGACTTCCATAATAGTCTCTCTAAGGTGTTCCCTGTGAAGCCTTTTATAACTATATTTTTTAATAAATATTACAGGAATAACATGCCATCCACTTTTGTCAGAATTGGAAACAAACTAAATCAGCAGAAAGATACTCGTCAAGCAACTTTCCTGTTTAGAAGAGGCCTGAAGGTAATATGAATTTTGAAAAGAACAGGGCAGTTGGGCCACAGGTTCTAAGCTAACCTGTAACACTGATATTAATGAATCAACTTCAAATACCAGATATGAGTAGAAACTTGAGGTGGACTGGGAAATAGCCACAGGTTCTTCTAGGGAAGTGCACTTGTCTTTAGTTACTGTAATCCATTGAGTCTTGCTTCACATTCCAGTGTAACTGAGCTATTCTGAGGGGCGTGGAACTTGTCAGTGTTTAAGGGTAGTTGCAAGGCACTAATTTTTCCTTTTAAAAGATGATGTTAGAAAGCACTGTCCACCTTTCAGAAGTTGCCTTCAGGTGAACAATAGAGCAGAAACACATTTTAGAATCTGATTATGGTTTGGTTTCCTTTTTTAGTTATTTTGGGGTTATTTATTTCAGTTATTTTAGTTACTTACGGATTTTTTAGTTATTTTTAGTGAGATGGAGAGATTAGAGAGTGCACAGTGAATGAAAAGTGGTAGTTTTGGTTTTTATTTGTGCCCTCATTCTGCATCTGCCATCATTGTGACTTTAAGTAGCTGCTGTCTTCTTTCCGGATAGATTGCAAAATTACAGACAGGATCAGGAACTAGACAGACTTTTCTTGCTAGTGTAGTAACATTTTGATGTATCCTAGGCTGACATAGTCCTCCAAAATATTTCCATTGCTCTATTGGCAGTTTTGTTTAAATCATTTTGCGTTCTTAAAATAATTTCTTTTCAATGTCTTACGAAGGTAATAGGACTCTTATTTTTGAAGTCCCTCTGAAAGTACAACCTTGTTTGTGCAGAGTGTACAAACAGCTTTAAACTTCTGTTTTTGAACTTCTGTATTTCCAGCTGCTACAATAGGAATTGAAACAGTATTCAAATCTGGTGTCTGTACTGATGTGTTTTCAGGTGCAGGCCCAAGTGCAGTCAACAGATGATCTTGATAATCAGACAGTAAAGAGAACTCGTCAGTAAGTATCTAATTTGGAAAACTTCAGTTTTGTAACACATAAGATTCTCATTTTAGCTCAGACTTCCTGGCTATGATAATAGAAGGGGGGTGGATTTTTTCCCTTCTAGGCACTTCAACTAGAGTGACAGTGATCCTCCCTCTATTCTCAGTTATTTCCTAAATTATCTTCTGATTTAACCAGGAGGGTTTGGTTTGCATAAGACATTTGCAAGAATGAGTGGGAAGGTGGTAAGAGGATCAGACTAATCTCTGGCACTCATGAATACTGCATAGACTGGAAGAAAAATTCAAATGTCAGTGCTCTCCTGAACTCTTGTTGTAATTTTCCTTTTATTTAATATGGATATAAGCCTGTGAAGCAGCTTAGAAATGAAAAAGGCAGAGCCCAATGAGGCCACTTGGCTCTTCCCCCACATACTCTTCCCATATCATTCTGTGCCTGCTGGGCTCTTCGCAGGGTGTTTCTTGGGAACACAACAGGCTGAGAAAGCAGCAGTTCCACAGAGTGCAGTCTGTCACCTCTTGAATTTGCTGTGAGGGCCGTTTTGGCCCCATCTGTGGCAAGGAAACTGAATGTTTTAAAAGAGTGAACTCTCAGGTCAGTGCTGTAGTTCTGATGCACCTCGACAGCGTGTGATTTAGTGCGCTGCTGAGTAAGTATAGGTAGTGCAAAAGGTACAAGAATCAGTAGCCAAGTGTCTTGTAGCTGCATGTGGTCTTTGTACTGGTCAGCATTCTGAAAGCTTGCACATTCTTTGCTGGCCAGTATTTTGGACATACCTCTAAAGATACCCTGACTGAAATCTCTGCACAATTTTTTAAGTGATTTTTGTGTTTTCAAACTAGATGGCGAACTTCTACCACAAGTGGAGGGATCCTGACTGTGTCTATTGACAACCCAGGAGCAATCATAAGCCCAATGTGAGTTTTCAGATAAGTTCTGAAATGTTCTGAACATAAACAAAATTGCTGCTTTGAACCATTTAGCAAGTTCCTTGCAGGCAGTGTTTCAGGTGACCTCAAAGTCACAGCTTTTTGTGAAGGCTTTTAAGTCTGGCCCCTTTCTAAGTGTTTCTGAGCTGTGTTTGAATAATATCACAGCTGGATCTCACACGTCATCTCCCAGTTAGGAACTTGATGTGGTGCATAGAGTGGAAGAGTGGCAGGCTGGAAGATTTTCACCTTGTCTGCCCCTTCCAAATCGGGCTGTGTTACAGCTGTTTTCCGCCTCTATCTGAGTGGAAGTGAATGAGCACCTACTTGATGAGTGATCATTATAGTTCCTCCCTGATTCATAAAAATACAGCTGGACTTATGCTTAAAGAGAGCATTGCTGTATTTGTCTTTGGGAAGTTGATGGTACTGTTGTTTATAGGTGGTGTATTTTAAAAATGTCTTGAGTAGCATTTCCTTGGTAGCATTTTATCAGTAAGGAAGACTGTACCAGTTTTTATTTTTTGTATTTATAGGATTAATTAACTGAAAATTACATGTTTGTCAGTAGAAATGCAGATAAAAAATAAGATGGTTTCCTGCTGAGGCTCTTTCTGGCTGATAACAGTAACAAATGGTCCCGTTTTTAGTTCTGCCTGACTTACCTTATTGAATTTGTGCCCTCCAGCTCTTCAGCCAGCCTGGTCAAATGGTTTGATGAAAAATTTGTACCTCTATCAGCATTAAGGCTTTCTTGCATAAAACACATGTTCATCATGTCCTTTGTAACATTCTTCTTTCACAGTTCCCAGAAATTACGATTAACTCGTAGTCCTGTGCCACCGTTTCTGATGAAGAGGGACCAATCAGAAGAGAAGAAGATTCCGAAGGGGGTTCCATTGCAGTTTGATATAAATAGTGTTGGAAAACAGGTAAATTCAATTTTCTTCTCATAACTGTGGAAGTAGTTTCAAGACCAATAAAAGCCAGTGAGGCACTTTGCTCCTAGACTCACTAGTGACAGAAAGAGAGAACTAGAGACTACTTCTTCTTTCCACTTCCAGTCTTTCCGCTAACTCGCTGTGTAACTTCAAGCAAGTAGCTAAACTCACTGTTCCTGTTCTTCTAGTTCATGCCTTGCATGCCCACGTGATTTAAATGGGATTTAAAATGTTGAATATTTCTAAAAGGCTTCTGGTGTTCCTGCTGTGCTTGCATCAGCAACTGTGAATAATTCAGGGATGAGCTGCTTTCACCTGTGTGACCTGCATGGAACCCTGGCAGCCAAATTTATAAGGCAACTTTTGCTGTCCATCTAGGAAAAAAAAATTAAATGTGGTCATGCAAAGGCTTGAAAGATGAGCAGTTTTTCACAAGTTTCATGAAGACAGGCAATATGGTGCAGCAATCCTAATGCTGTCATGGAGGAAATTCTTACAGGGTGACAGAGTTAGATGCTGTTCTTGTAATCACCTCCTTAGTGCCAGCTGTAGAAAACTGCCTGGAGTCAAGGCATTGATCTTTGTTCCGTCCAGGAGTAAGAAGTATGTCAAAAATAGTCTACTACTGTAATGTGAAATTAATTGAACTTTTGGATTAGACTCCAGCTTGCTGCCTTAGCTGAGTGAACTGGAAAGCAACCTGCACTAAAACAGTGAAAATGTTGCATTTGTTGAAGTTGCAGAGAATCTGTGTGGGGAAATGTGTACTGAAAGTTCCATTTTTCAATCTGCCTGTCCTCAGTTTAACTTAAAATATTTTGAGTAGGGTTTGAGTATTGACATTATATACCATGTGTTCTTAATGAAATCTGAGAAGGCAAGCCCTTGATGTGTAGTCCAATCTGATTTTTAGATGGTGTGGGAAGTGACAAAAAATCCAAGTGAGGCAGCTAAAGAGTGAAGTGATGATATAGACTGAAAAAAAGTATTCTGTCTCCATTACTTTGATTAAATTAACCCAACACCTTTAAAGTTTTTGGTTAAATGACTTTATTTTTCAGACAGGGATGACGTTGAACGAACGATTTGGGATCCTGAAGGAGCAGAGGACAGCACTGTCTCAGAACAAAGGAAGCCGTTTTGTAACAGTGGGCTAACCTGGCAGATGGACTTGGGCACTGAGCCCACCTACCTAAGACCCTGAGATAAAAGTGGGCAGAAGAATACAGCATATGTCACTAGAATTCTCCAGACATCTTGCTAAGATGGTGGCAGAGCTATCTCTCTTTATTACTTTTACTTGGAATGGTAAAAGACTTGATGCCCTGAGGGAGAAAAAGTGGAGAGAAACTGATCCGACACCATCACCTGGTTGGAAAAGATTCTGTTGCCCAGCTGAGTTCTTTGACCCCTCTGTTATGGTAAAGATTGTTAAAGTGTTTAATTACAAACCCCATTTTAGGGTTTTTTAGGGACTGCCTTTGAGCTCTCTTTCAGACTCCAGTTTTAGGACAGAGCCTCAGTCCATGGATGCTTTGGTAGCGATGTAGCGGCATTTTTCATGGGAGCGTTGGTTCGGTACTTCTTCGTGCTTTTAAAGTTCCATTTTTTTTCCTTTCTTGAAAACTGTTTTGCGTCCTCACGTTCACAAATAAAGCTGTTAGCTGAGACCCAAAATTTGTAACTGGGATGGAGACTATTCTACTCTTATCCTTAAAAGTGGTCCAGGTCATATACCATATTGGAGGAATACTGCAGAGGCAGTTTGAGAGTCCTTTATTCCAAATAGCTCAACTTCATCATCCTCCTCTGTAAATGGAGTTTATCTGTCTCCTTTTCTTCTTAAACTTTTGATTTTTATTTGTTTTTGAAAGGTTTTTCACAAACTTAATGCAATAATGTCATGGTTTTGAATAATTTGGTAGGAAAACATGTAGCAGTTCCAAGGAAGTCAGCAGTATGGTAGAGTTTCTTACCCTCCCAGATACAGGATTCTCATCCTGCGTAACTTGCCCCAGAGGGTTTTCTCTAACTCTTAAAAATAGCTGATGACAAGCAAACTCATGGCACTTGTTTGTTTATACCAAAGAGAGGTAAGATGTGAAGCTGATCCGAAGTGGTCAGACATGTGGAAGTTGTCTGAAACTGAGGAACATTGCTGGAGGAAAGCCCTCAGTTTGCCAGCACGTGTAAGGCATTAGGCTGGAACATGGAACCACCTGCTTTAAGCATAGCTCTGTGCGTCAGAATCTGCAGGACAATAACAACTGGGGCATCCTGAGTCTGAATTTATATTATCCCTAAAACTGAGGCACCTCTTCAGAATTGCTTCCAGACCAGGAACTGGTGATCTTGGCACTGCTCTTTAGCGAGGAGTGTTAGGTACAGTCAGATAGAAGAGTGGCTGGTTTGCTGTGTCCGGGAATGTTTATGGTGTTTGAAGCAGGTTTAACTCCTTTTCACATTCTTGAGGGATTTACATTTGACAGAGTTGGTTTCCTTGCATTTTTATCTCAAATTCCAAGTTAACTAGCATATACTGGCAACTTCAATCTTGAAGAGCACTTGACAGCAGAAGGGCTTTTTTTTTTAATAGTTTTGAAGTCAGAGTGCACTCTGATGCTAAATAGGACTTAAACCCTTATTTTTAATGTTGAAAAATATACCTTAGCAGAAACAAACTAAATGTAATGGTGTTAAGGTTTCTTTCTCTTACTAGTAGGAATTTTTTTTAAAATAAATGTCCCACTGTTAGAATTTGAGTAGGTAAAGTGTAGTCAGTCATCCTGTTTCAGTGTATATGTTTTCCATGTGCCAGGATGCAACAAAAAAAAATTCCTTTGCATCAACCTAGATGCAAAACATTGATGCAGTGCATCAAAAATGCTAGTTTGTATTTAATGAGAAGATGCTTTACACTGTACCTTTTGGTATTTTTTGGAGAAGTTATTACATTTGATCTATTCTGAAGCTGTTAATTTTTTTTAAAATAAAAAGTTACAGGTTTCATATTGTCTTGTTCCTGTTATAACCACCTGGGCAATATACTGGTTATGTGAATTTTCTGATAGCCTACAAGGGGTTCTTATTGATCAAATTGTTATTAAATGTTCTGAAGAACACAGCAGAAAGCAGCTTAACTTAAAAGAAGGCTCACACTCGTTGCCCAGCATAATACCTTGACAAGGGAGCACTTCTTGGAGTGGCACTGTAGAGGCTCACTTGCGTTTAAATGTGTCAGCTACTAATTAATGTTTCAGTAGCGCTGCCTAATTTAGTGGTTTGGTGCGGTAAGAGTAGCAGCTGTGTCAGCCCAAGCTCGGACTGTTGCTGTGACATGTCTCGATAGCGATAATCGCTGTCATCAACACCGTGTGCTGCAGGAACAGCCCGAGCAGCTTCCGTGGCTGTCTGGGAGTGCCGTGCCAGCAGGAGGCACAAAGCAGTGGAAATGCTGCTATTAATTGCCAATGCAGGACAAAATACTGCCTGTAAATATATTTGATAAGGTGTTAAATACTGTGAGTGTCTTGCCACTTGATTATTGACAGTCTTTGTTTTTCATTACCAGCTCAGGTGTATTGCTTGCAGCATCAGGTGGGTTCAATGGAAGCAGCAGGGCAAGATGGCATTTATTACGATGTCGCAAAGGGTGTGGCCTTTTAATGTCATCAATCCTTAAGTTAAAAAACGTGAAGCAGTTATTACATTTCCCAGGTGACGGAGATCTGTGCGCTCTACCCTTGGTTTGCTGCTGGAACGGGCCCAACACCCAGCAGCTGTGAGCGACGCTCACCTAAAAACCAACCTGTAACCCCCCACCTGGGCGGGTAAACGAGAATCTTTAACAGTTTCAGCAGGTGTCCAGGCGTGTGCAGGGCCGGTGGCCCCTCCGCAGGCCGGCGGACCGGGCCGAGCGGGCAGATGCTGCCCCGAGGGGAGGCTGCCTCGGCTCGGCTCGGTTCGGTTCGGACGGACGCGGTGCCCCCCCCGAGCTCCCGGGGCCGCCGGGCGGCGGCCGCGCATGCGCTCCTGCCGCGCGCTCTGTCATGCGCTGTCCGCGCGGGCTGTGGCGGGGAAATGGCGGCGCCGGAGGGCGGCTCTGCCGCGATGCCCGCGGCTTGCTCCGCTCCGCCCGGTCCCTCGGCTCCCGGCTCCTGGAGCCGCTCCTTGGACCGAGCCCTAGAAGAAGCGGCGGTCAGCGGCACCCTCAGTTTGAGCGGCAGGAAGCTCCGGGACTATCCGCGGGCCAGCGCCGCCAACCACGATCTCAGCGACACCACCCAGGCTGGTGAGGGACGGGGCGTGAGGAGGGCGAGGCAGCGGGGAACGGGAGCTGGGGCTCTCGGAGGGTCTGCGGGTCCTGGCCGCCCAGCCAGCCCCCGCTCACGACTGGGTCTGAGGTGACCGGCTTGCTGTCTCTTCGATAAACTGAAGCTGGTTTCGCCTCCTCCCGTCGCTTTCCGCCCTTCCTCTCCTCGGCTGAGGCAGGATGGAGGAGCTGTGGCAGGGTTCTTCCTCTGCCCGTCTGATGAGATCTGTCCCATTTGTAGTTTGTTGTTTTTTCTTTACCTTCTCTGCTTTAAAACGTTTCCTTTATGGGGAGCTGTTTTAAAAAGCCTTACGAGGTTTTTCTCATTTCTTCTGCTCGCTGCTGTGGTTTTAGCTGCTCTTGCTCTTGTTCTGATACATCTGTATGTGAGTGTGTGTGTATACATATACGTGTGCACCCTCACCGTCTCTCATCTTGTCCTGCTGGCACGGGAAGCCAGCTTTCCAAGAAGGGCTGTCAGGTGTGTGTATGTTAAAGAAACTATTTCTTCTAAGCTCTGTAAGCTCTTATGCTTCTATTATTGTAATTTCAAACAGCTATAAGCACGATATGGAAGATACTGTGAATATTATCACAGCCCTTTTCTTTTTTTCTCCTGTGTAACATGAGTTTAAGGTTATTAAAGATTATTAAATACTTTACAAGGTACAGTGAGCAACAGGGCTTTTGTCTTCTCTGTTCCTTAAATGTATTAATGAGAATAGACTAAAAACCGTATACTTTGCCTGTAAGTACCTTGATCAGAAGTGAAAACACATTTGTGTTTGCATATTACTGTACTAAATAGAGAGATGAGTCTTGGGAAATGAGAGTTTGTGCAGGATGTAGAAATCTTCTTAATACATGATATAGAGCAGATTTAGTTTGTTTTGATTGTGCAGGTGTATAAGTGAAGTAAAATTAACTTTAAAAGGTGTCAGCATGCCATGTGTTTGTAGCTTTGAAATCTAGTCATCTAGACTTTTTAGTATTGAGTTATAGTTTGGAAGCTTAGAAACAAGCTTCCAACATCACTTTTTTTTCAAGTTACCGTGTTTGTTAGTAAGTGTGTTGGTTACACTGTCAGTTAAGTAATTCAAAATGGAACCTTCTTTAAAATTGTCTTGACTTCATACTCTGTCCTGTAACATCCTACTTATGAAAAAATCTGTCACTAACAAAAGAAACACTCGTGAAAACTCAAGCAAACCGTGAGACAACACTGGTTTGCTTGTCTTGAATGCATCAATACATAGAAAATGCTTCTCGTTGGGATATAAATTTTTGGGGTGTTTTTTGTTTCATTTGTGCAAATGCAGTTGCACAATGAATGTGTAGTGGACTAATCTATAAGCAAATGCAGCATACACATTTCTGAGGGGTTTGGGCTTTTTGTTTATAACACTATTCATTTACTGTACTCTTAAACAATTTGTGGGAATTCTTGTTCCCACCAAGGTTCCCATCTATTGTGATGAATATTTGCATTGTAGTTGTTCAAGAAGCATTAAATGCTAATAAGCAGCAGTGCATGCCATACACTTTTGTGCATTTATCATCACAATGAACCTTAGAAAAAAGCTAGAACTGTTCTTAAGTTGTAAAAAGCAAAGCTTATTGAGTGTGCGTGGGGACACACGTTATGTTTAAATTCTCTGTTTTGAAGGCTTCTGTGAATAACTTCATCTTGTTCTTTTTCTTTAGTGTGGTCTGTTCTGTGACTTTTTTGTTGTGAGTAACACTGGGCATAGGTCAGTTCATGGGAGGCTTACCATTCTTTTGTATGGGAGTAGCCACAAATAATATGATACAATGTGTATGTGTGCTAGGTGTTATAAACTCTTCAAGTAGACACTTTAAACAACACCCCAGTCTGTAGATTCCCAAGTGCCTTCCTACATGCTGTGCCACAGACTCCAAGCACATGAGGTGGGGCATGTCTGTGTTTCATAAAAATGACTGGAATTGCTCCCAAATTACAAATTGAAGATGAAATTATGTGCAAACCTTCCTCTTCGTGTGCTTGAATAGACACCTCTCTAGTGTGAATCATATACTGATATAGCTCATTCCCATTCTTGTAGCAATAAAGGTAACAGCATGTCAGTGTGACCACATTGATGCTTATGAGGTGGGAATGAATCACATCCCTCATTAATGTAACTACCCTGCTGCAAAGCCAGGATCTCACACTGCCTCAAGCCCTAACAGATCCGCTGGCCTTGCCTGGAAGCTGCTCTCAACGCAGGTGAACCAGCAAAGCGGGTCAGTAGGAACAGGGTGTTAGAGATCAGAGGCTTGATCAGGTTTAGTTGGGTGCTCTGTGTGGACTTTGAGGTTGATAGCGGGTGATGTCAGCCATAAGGTGCGTTTTCAGATGTTAAATCAATGGGAAGATCACATTGCTTTGGACCTTGTATGGGTTCAGGTTTGATGAATATTAACCCTGGTGCTCAAGCTGTAATACCTTCTAGGTGCCATTCTTAACCACTCACTAAACAGTCATCAGAGCAGCAGAACCAGGTCAGGATTGCTGCACTTTATTTTTGAACTTAATACAGTATTTCTTTTAGGTGGGAAAAATTAGGTTCCTCATTAATAATTTTCTTCAGTCACTAAACTTTTCACTGGAAAGTGGGTTCTCTAGTCATGTCAGAGCCTTGGCTGCTTCTGGGCACTGCTGTCTTCCAGATGATGAAAACTCACGTGTGACTTTTTAAACCAAGATCAATGCTCGAGGTAATTCTCAGAGCTGAGCATGTAACTTCAGCAGACAGTAAAGCAGCAGTGAGTTTCTAGTTGTTTTGTACTTTGACTGGAATTAAGATCACATAAAAAATCAAACCAAAGATGGGATAGTCTGTGCTGGAAAGCTTTGGCATAGATTAGCAGGAAGGTAACTCCCTACAGTGTGTAATGCAGTTGTCCACCTCATGCTCTCATACGTGAGGGATGTGCAAGAAATGCAGTGTAGTAATAACTAATAACTTAGACACTGAAAGAGTATCTTATTCCTTTATGTTCCTCCCTTACAGTTTAATTGGAATTTTAGGAAGTGACTCAGGTTTACAAAGCTCATCGATGATGAAGAATGAGCAAGCTTCTTCATTATCAAATGAAGGATATACTTTCATACTTTTTCTTTTCATTTTCTTTTATGCTTTCATTTAACATTCATTATCTCTCCCCATTTTATGTGAGTTACAAGCCATTTGTTCATTCCACTCATGTTCTTGACCATGGAATAGGAAAGGAAGGGCTATAAACTACCTGAGTTAAATATGAAAGGAAGCACAGTTGCATTTTGCCAGCGTTAATGTAGATTCTGATGTCATTAGTTGACAGCTTTCCCAGCGGCCTAAAGCATACATTGAACAGAAAAGTTATTTGTCAAACTCTCCATGACAGCTGTAATTACTTAAACCACTCGCTGTCTCCGTTTTTAAAGGAGAAGATGGGAATATGTGAGTTTATACAATAAAAGAAATGTCCATTGTATGGAAATCGAGCAAGATAATTACATGCAGCTCCCTGTATCTTGTTTCTGGAATATATTAGTAGTAAAAAAGGATAGAAGGACTCTGAACAGGAAGAGTGAAATGGTCTGCTGTGCCTTTTCAATGGCTTTGCCAATAAGGCATCTCTGTAGTTTTGTTCTTACTAGCTCTCCACAGAAATGGTAAAACCTGACCATAGCGTCAGTAACATTTCTATGCGCCAAGTGCTTGCATGCATCCAGAAGGACTGCAGTGAGTATGTGAGTTGAGTATGCAGTAAAGGGTCTCACTGGAGTTTTTAATTCCTGCTAGAAGTTCAGTTGATACTGCCTAATGAAATGTAAAATGGCTCGAGAAGCACAGCATGGCTCAGATAGCAGTGGCCCTGTTACCCAGACATTTGTTCTTAAAGCCACAACAGCACAGTCAAAACCAGCCTGAAAGAATTTTTTTTTAGTAAGTCTTTGGATTACTGTGTTTCAAATGCAAACTTATTTTGATCATTAAGGTAACTTGGAAGGAATTGGGATTGTTTGTTCAAATCTCAGACTATTTGTCAGCAGAGTTTACAGTACTGATGGTTAGATTATCTAAAGTTTTAATATTAAAACCCAAAACCTAACATGTCAGTAGGGTCATTCAGAGTCTTATGATTGCGTTTGTGTCCTTTTCTCTACCCTTACCAAAACCCAAACAGAAATGCACTATCCAGACGTTCTAGTAGCTGTAGGAGAAGGAGAGAGGATCGCAACCCTTCCCCAGACTTTGGACAGTAATCCAGCTTGTTCCATTCAGCTGCATTTTCTGGTCTCAGCTCCTACTTGTGTCAGTCCTTGTTTAATTTGATTATTGCTCCCTTTTGTTTTTGTTCTTGTCGTGTTTCCGTTATTGGGAAGTCTTGATCTCGTGTGGTCTGTGCATAAATACTGGCAATTCTTGATCCAGTGGAATGGTCTGAGAGTGGTGCTTTGGTAAATTGCTAAATCGAGGTCAGTTCTCCGGGTGGTTTTTTTTTGTTACCCTGAAAACAGGGCAGTGAGCAGTAGACTGTGGTAGTTTATCATTCGCTTTTGTTGGGTGTGTTGGGTTTGGATGGAGACCTGAGGCCTGCAGTAATGCTGAACTGTTTTTGGCATACAGGCAGTCTTTTTGCCTAATGTTTTATGGCAACTGGGAAAATGCAGTCTGAGCTTGTAGTTTCTAATCCTTGTGGCAATAAAAGCAATGCGTGACATTCAGAATTCCTTTGTTTAGCAACTTTATCTTTTAAAACAAGCAATAAAGTCCCATCATCAAATTTTACTACCAGTGAGCTCTTGTAAGTGGTGTTCAGTGGTGTTGCATGTGTTTCTAGTTACTTCCCTAGTCTTCCCCTTCCTTGACTCCACCATGATCAGATTTAATTTTTTTAATATTATCATGTCTGCATATGCCCTTGTAGTTATATTTTTGGAGATAACCGTAACTACATAAAAAGTAAAGAGAGTAGGGATTCATAGTTGAATATATTAAGCCCTGCAGTCACATGAAGGACAAATTAGAATTTAGGGAAAAAAGGAAATGTCTGTGTTTCTTTCATGCTGTTTCCAGCCCTGTTGTCCCGTGGTTGTACCTGTGCTTGGAGGTAGCAAATTTATCCTGGTTAAGTACTCCCTGAAGACCATCATAAATACCCAGCATAATGCGGTCCAAGTTCTATACTGATGCCAAAAGGGGAAGTTCTGTCTTCATCTCCTGCTACACAGTCAACACCAGCACTCCTAGTGCCTTCTAGCAAGCTGTTTCATCCTTATCTGGCTGAAAATCCACCCAATAACTACTTGTATCAAATCCTTGGACAGCTCACTAAGATTCCACGGCTGTGTGAATGCCAGCAAACAGAAAGGATGGAAGGACTGCGTGGATGATGAGAATGAGAGGGTCTGTTTTGGCAGATGTTTAAGCTTAAATTGACTCGCGCTAATTGTGAAATCACACCTTAACTCTGTTTTGTAACCTTTTGCCACTGACCTGCTGTAAATTTGATAGTCATTTTCTGTCAAACAATGTGCTGGCCTTTGACTCGACATAAGAATTTTTTACTCTACAATATGGCTTATAGAGTTGAATTTCATTCAGTGAAACTTTACTACTGATAAGTTTGGCTCTCGTGCTTTCATTTGGCAAAATACATTATGTAAGTAGTTTCAAACTGATGGTTCGGGTTTAGAATGCAGTAGATGTAATTAGTTTATTCAGTAGAAGAACCAGCAGTAAAGAATTAGTTACAACAAACACTGCAAATTATGTAGCATATGTTAAAAATAAAATTACTTGGTAGCTAACAAAAAGGCTATAACTCAATTCAAGGGTTCTTCTGTCTGTAATAACTAATCAGGCTTGGAGCTCATGGTTTCTGATGTTGGCCAAACAGCTTGAATGAATTGCCGTTGTGTATTCAGCTGAAGCCATGGGCTGTGCAGAGTGCTTTATTCTTCATCTGCTGTGTCCCTCTCCCCAAAGTGGAGCGGTGGAAGTCCATTCATGTTAGAAATGTCTTGTGGTTAGATTTATCAGTGCATCAGAGTTAAAAGTATTGCTTTAATTCTCTGAATTACAGATACTTGGAGAAGATGCAAAGGGTACAGCATTGTGGTCTTTTCTTTATAGGACTGTTGTGCCTAAGTTAGTACTTCTGTATATGTGCAGGGGGAGGGTTTAATGTCTCAGCTTGAAGTCCCCAGAACTGTCCCAACAGTCCTTGACTTCGCCTCACTTACAGTTCTACAGTACAGGCTGCTGCTTCCACTGACAGCCCGTGTGTCGTTCTGGAGTGAGGAGTCTTTGTTCTCTTCTAGCTGATAATGTTACTGATTTGAAAGTTAAAGTATTTACAGTCATAGCCTTCTCCCAGTGAGCTTCAGGCACTCCAAAATGAGAATATGCCAAAAAACCCCAACTTGCTGTGCACCCAGGTGTTGGCTGCTGGAACATAAGGTTTGTAACCATAATGTGCTCTGTGCAGAGGGCAGGAGGATTAGGGAGCATCTATTCAGTTCTACCCACCACCCCCACGTTGTTCAGTGACCCATGTGAATTTTAGTCTCTTTATTCAGCTTATTGTTGAAACTTAGCTTTGAATACAGAAACGTGTTATTGTTGCCTTGGGATTTTGGATAGTGCTTCAGACTATTGAAAAGTTTTCAAGCACTATTTTTCATGTAATCTCTGTGCAGTGAAGCATGTTAATGTTACTGCATTTTTTATATATGAAGCTTGGAATGGTACAAAGTTTGAAAGCATCTGCTGATTTGGGGCATCAGAATTTAAAATACTTAGTGCCTGAACTTACAGGCATTATTTTTCAATGTAGCTTTTAATAACTTCACACACCTTGGTGACTCCTCAGAAATACTGGGAATCAAGCCCAACATCTAGAAAAATATGATTAATTACTATATTTTTGAAAGATTAATTTAGAAGATTTGCTTAGTATTATGAAGGAAATATATGGCACTGACAGTATGCAATCTATTTTTCCAAAGCAGCGTTCACTACCTTTCAGGTTAACCATCCCTTTTTCATTGTGTAATTCCCTGCGTTTTTTCCCTAATGTTTTTTCAACAACACTCTCTTTTATAAGACTTTGACTGGGATCAGTCCTGATTCTTACAGTAATTTCATCTTGTCTGAAAAAAATCTATTTGAACAGAAAAAATTCGAAGAAGAATGAAAAGTGGTATGTGGTTTTTAATTAAAGACATGTGGACAGTAGATATGCACAGGAAACAAGCAATTAAAGTTCTGTGGGCATCTCTGATGATAGACTATATCATCCTTGTGCTTGATTTAGCAGTGTTACATAAGTTTTTAACTGAGTTTTCTCTGTAGAAAATATCAGTGTGTTTTCCAGGTTGCTTTCCTGATGCTGAATTCTAAATTCAGGCTGAGTTCTAGTCAGAGATGCAGTCTGAATTTTCTAGAATGAGTAAGTGGAATAAAGCTGGCATCTGTGTGGCTCATCAGGACGGTTCAAACCTTTGCGTTTCTCTGACATGAGCCAGCAAGATAGCAGGAGGCTGTCATTGCCTGGAACCTGTTTGTAGGGCGGGATGCTGTACTTCCAAGTTGTACAGATGTTTGAGGGCAGAAGTGATGGTGTGAGCAGATCTTGGGTTCTGTGTTTGGGTGTTCTGGAGGTGATCATGCTCTACCAGGTCGGGGTTCCTCTCTGTGTTCGTGTCACGTGTTTTGTTTCCAGCAGTGTTTGTTATCTCAGTTCTGTCTCTTCTGTCCACGTATTTTTTCATCTCCTTTATCCCAACCTCTGTCTTAACACTTTCTTCTTTTCTTGTTAATCTTGCCTGGTCTCAAATGCCTCTCTCATCACCAACTCCAGTCCTTTCATCCAAGCTGTTAGCATGATAAAAAGAGGAATAACTGGTATCTTAACATTTGGTAGGAAATTCCTTTTAAATCCAAGGAGAAAATTAATTTTAGGATGCTGGTGAGACAAGTAATAATTTGAACATGCTTAATTCATGATTACTGTCATTTATGGTCACATATATTACCCTTTAGTTCAGTCATAGACCTAGGCTTTTGCTGGTCTTTGAGCTGCTGTCAGTCACGCTGTTCTCAGGGACTGAGAGTCACTGAGCACAATAATAGCAGGACAATTAGGAGCTTGTCGTTACATTGGCCCCAAGCTCAGCTGTGGAATAAATGTTTTTGTAGAGGGCCACGACTGAATGTGGTTATGAGCCATAAAATATCTTCTATTTCCTTTCATTCTGCTGGCTTGCAAAGGAGTGGGGAGATTTGTGCTTAGCAAGGTAAAAAAATTATCTTTGAAACCCATCTATGCTAAAACAACAGGTCAGCCATTGGAGCTGTAAACTTATTGCAAATATTCAGGAGTTAAGTATTTCATGGCTCTGTTCTGCCGGGTGCAAATCATGTCACATCATTCAGGGATGACTGTGTGTCAGAAGATTGTTATAATTACCATTAAAAGTTAGTGTGGAAATCCCAGGAACTTCACTGTTGGTAACCGTCATCAAGCCTTCCCTGGTGGTTAGCTCAGAACTGGTGTTGTGTTCTGAGCATGGTGAAGGAAATCACACACACACACATTTCTAGGGCTTGTGATTTGGCTGTGAACCACGTAACTGAGTAATACAGATGTGATATTTTAAATATCTGCCATCTCTGCTTTCACGAATACGGTAAGATGAGAAATGCATCTGTTAGATTCTTTTATCAACGTTATTGCACTGCAGTTTCTGTTCACGGCCCTTGTATTGTCCTGTAGTGGTTAAGAAATAAGTCCGTGGAAATTCCATTTGAAAAACATGTTATCAGTTTGAAACCAGACTGCTTAAGTAGTTTTCCACATATAAATAAAATTAAATATTATTCGGTTCATATTCCTTTCACTTAAAACACATTTTTCCTCTTTGGATGCGTAAAACAAAAGGCAAAATATAGATTTTCATCAATAATGCAGTTGTTGCCACAGTGCTGCCTGATTCGCAGTATATAAATGGAAGAAAATTTTTTAACAGTTTTAATAATGACTGTTATTGTTTTTGTCTAATTAGATTTTGAGACAGAAATGTGATTTTTGAAAAAAGCCCCTAACTTTAACTGTATCCTTGCCATATGATACAGTTCTTTTCAACTCTTGAGCATGCTGAAAATGTTATGAATAGAAATATGAGGGCTTTTAGAAGCATGCATTGCAAGCTGTATGAGCAGATTCTGGGATAACTCAGATGAGGTGTTCTCAGTATAGTGATGAGAAATGTGTCTGGTACCTCACAATTGTTAGGGATAACAAAAGCAAACAAAAAGACCTGAGAAGAACCCTGAGATTTTCTGTTCTCCAGTCTGTGGGCCAGCTGCCACTTCACTCTTGGAGAAGTACTTTGTGCTTCTGTTTTCCTCAGCTGGAGGTGTTTCAATCTGCTGAGCACCAGTGCCTGTTTTTTAGTCAGATGAGAAGAAAGTGTGTTCATACTTATAGTATGCTTTTTAGATTTACCTGTTCTATTTCCGTTCTGTTTTGGACCATAAAGAAATCCTCCTATCCCTGCATTTCCCATCTCTTTGTGTGTTGCTTTCTCTGTTTTGTGTGGCACATTCTGCTTCCTTCCTGTGTGCACTACGACACATCCTTATGTCAGAGGCATTTCGAGAAGAACTTGTTTGGTGTATTGTTTTACTTCTCAGGCAAAAGCATATAATTTTAAAGATGGAAAGCACGGTTTGTGCTCCACGAAGAGAGGAGGAGAAAAGAAATTATAAGCCATCCATTAACTGTGGAGAGCTTTTTAAAAATCTCATTTCAAGTTTTATGTTGCGTAGAAGTGAATTCATTGAAACAGGTTTTTTCATATGCTTTTGTATTTTATTTCCATGCCAGATGATTTGAAGCTATGTGACTACATTATGTAATATGATAAAATTGCACGTTGTGCAGAAGAGTCATTCCGGGTGTAATGTTGGTATTCATTTTTTCAGGCAATGTCAAACTCCAGTGGCAAACTTTCCTTACCAAACTCTTTTGTCAGTTTATGTCAACATATCTTATGAACCTGCCACTCTTGCTATCTTACTCTGCATCAGTGAAATGCAGTACTGTCCATTTCTTTTACTTAGTATTTCTTGTCACAGCAGCTACAGCAGTTGTTTCTTCCTTGGCTGTAGGTGCTGT
This sequence comes from Callaeas wilsoni, assembly GCA_013398955.1. Classification (NCBI taxonomy): domain Eukaryota; kingdom Metazoa; phylum Chordata; class Aves; order Passeriformes; family Callaeidae; genus Callaeas; species Callaeas wilsoni. The sequence goes on along the minus strand of VWPU01005265.1, from coordinate 84,753 downwards.
TTAAATAAAAAATTCTTGTTTGTTAAATACTAGCAGGTGAAATACAAACTAAAATAGTTTTATTTTCAAATATAGTTTGTGGTGAGACTTTTTACAAATTTCTCATTCTTTCTTTATAGTGGCCGGAGTTTTATTTTACTTCCATTAGAAGTAGAGATGCATTTCTGTGACTACTGATCTCAGGACAGATTTTCTTCATCATATTGTGCTTACAGTAATGAATTCAATATTACTTTCAGAGCAAGAGAAATACTCTGTACTGGCACTATTGTTAGTGCTTTATCATAATTTTTTTAATAACTTTAAATACCCTGCTTGACTCCCATTTTCCTACCCTTATTTCTTTTTTTTTTGCTGATCACTTCCGTATTTATACTGAAGTTAAATGAATCTTTAAATACTGTTTTTATATTTATGATACCATTTTTATGATGTTGTTCAAATATTGCATATCAGGGCCAATTATTTTCAATGTATAACCAGCCCTTCCAGTTTCCTGTGTGTGGTTCATTGGCTTATTTGCTATTCAGTGAATATCAAATCTGTAATTTCAAGACTCTAAAGGTTCCAGTACCCTTGCTGCATCAAAGCCCTTCTCTCTTATCTCCCCACAGCCTGTGCAGGCTTAAGGAAGTTGTTAAAGCTGAATTATTTCCATTAAATCTATTGACTAAAGTCCAGGGAGTGATTTTTGCATTGGGACTACTTTCTGTTGTTTGGGGTTAGATTTCTTTGGGATTTTTTTGCAGTCTCTGACTATTAATTTGTCTCCTGTTCACCCAAGTTAAAGGCTGTTGACCCTCTTTGTACCCAAGCCTGTTATCCTAGTGAGGTTTTGGGAAAGGTAAGTGGATTGAATAAATATCAAATATATGTTTTAACAATACTCATAATTTTTGATAGGAAAAAATGATAGATGGATCCAGAGGTTTGCACGTGGACTTACAATCTGGCAATAGTTTTAGCTCCATTTTCAAAGCTTTTTTTTAATGTGTTTTGCTTTAAATTGGTGTTTTAAAAGTAGATTTTGTTTGTTGGGCAATTCCTTTTGTACCTGAAGGACCTTTATCTAGGGCGCTGGAGGGATGAGTTCACTTACTGCACACTTCCCCTCACTGCTAACTTTGTGAAGCACTCTTGGAAAATGAAACCCTGCTCTGCTGGAACTCAGTCAAGTATTTCAGGAGCAGCGGGCAGAAGGCAGTGTCGTGTTGCCCGGGAGCAGTGAATGCTCTCACACATCTCGAGTGTCGCGCCTGTGGCCCTGTGTTAGCAGGGCTGAGGCAGTTTCTTTCTAACTTGGAGATTTTTCCGCTTGAAGTTCTTACATGCTTGCAAATGAACACTTTTAAAATTACAGTTTTATATACGTGTAGAGCTAAAAATACCAGCAGCTGAAATAGTCATTGTGAAATGGAATAATAGCGATCTCTGGAAGTGGAATTCTCGTCCTTGTGCAGTGTGGGCAGTCGCTGCACAGCTTTTCTTCTGTGGCTCAGTGTTTGTCAAGAATTCTAGCAAGGCAAAAAGCTTTCATTCTCCTCAGTTTGCACTGAGCTGGTATAGATAAAAGTTGTTGTAGAAACATGCAGTAAACTGTTTCACTGAAGGAGCTGGAGGGATAGATAGCCTAACAAGGCAAAAAATTTCAAAGTGACTGCTGCAGTTTGAGATTAATTTTCATCACAGCTTCTTAAGAGCAATATTTAGTGTTAAACCTCAACTTAAGCATTTCCCTGAATAGGAATCAGTTTGGTTTGGATTTGAAAATAAAAATTTTCATTTGTGGTCAGATGAGTTTGGATTTTGTTTTCTGTATTTGCTTCCAGCATTTATAATGTTAATTTTATTTTGTGAAAGGAAGTGCATACAATTCACCTCAAATACTAATCGGAGAATGTAACAATAATTTTGATAGCCTTGCTACTAGTTTTTAGCAAGCTTAGTTTTTTTTTAAAAAAGTGAAGATGTATGAAATGGTGAACGTCAGTTCTGTAGCCCTTGATCCCTGGTAATGTCTGCATGGTGTGTTTTTGACTGAAGGTGACTTTTATGGTTTCCAGATTCAAAATTTATTTCATATTTTAAACATATATTTTGGCAGTTGCTGCCATTTGTCTCCTCATTTGGCTGTTCCCTCTGTTTGATATGGGACATTTTCCATGCATATCCTATACTGTTGTTTTATTTCTTGACACTAAAATGGCTTGTACTGCACAGATGACTTTGTGAGACTCCAGCTCTCTTTACAGAATTCTGGCAATAATTGTCCTATTGAAATTGAAACACTGCTTGTGTAAAGTGTAACAGGCTTTTTTTGTTAGGGATGATGTCAGCATGAGAGATGGCCTCAAGGAGCCATTAAAAGAACATAAGACTTTTGACTGTTGGACATTATTGACTTTTCTCCTCAGTAAAATACAGTTCTGCAGAAGACAGATCAGTGTCTGCAGTGGTATGAGACATACTTGGTGACTTTACTGTGCAGTCTGATGAAGCTGTATCTGAGTGCCATAAATACAGAGGCACTCTATTAAGAGTGTCAGAGAAATGCAGTAATAACAGGCATAAAATTTTATAGAAATGCTTGCCTTTCTCTGAAAGTAATTGGCCTTTTTATGTGAAATTACTCACTTTGCTTTTTAGGACCTTTGAATTTTCAGTTCTGGTTTGTTCCTAACTTTTCCCTTAAGACATTTGGAAGTGTATTCACAGCTAACATTTTTTTTCTTTTTTGTCTGTCCATCTATTGCAGACTTTATTCTATCATTCTGTTTAAACTGTTTGTGGAAAAAAAGGACTACAGTAATACATTTTGAACTGATTGGTGAAATATATAGAGGGAATATGCAGAATTAATGTGACAATACGTAAATAGCAGCTGTTATATTAGCTGACATATTTATATGTGAAAACGCTTGTAGATCCAGTATTGGATCCAGTATTAAGACAAATTGAAGCTTTTAGTAAAATAAATATATGAATGGTAGAAATAAGAAGTCTTTGTTAGTTGCATTTTATGTTTCCAGCCCTCCTGACTGGCGCATTCCTCCTGCTTTTATTCCCTGCCAGGTTCTCCTTCCCCAAGTTACAGTTTACTCACAAAGCCATTAGAATTGCTGAATAGATGAGATATTTTACTGATTGACATGAAAGCCAGGGCATAACATGCAGCAAAGTGACAGTATCACACGAGCTTCTTCACTCGTGATCTCTTCAGGTGTGACTCTGATAGCCATGAACAGGTTGTTGAGGGTTGTTTATCAACGTCGTTTTGTACCTGAGATCCCTAAGCTGGGTGTGGAAGGACCAGTTTGGACAGTGTAAACGTATTCAAAAGGCACTGTGCTGCCTTGCAGGTTTTATCTAGCCTGGCTTAGTCCTACTTAGAGGTCCTTGACACTCTTCTGTCAGCAGTGTCATTGGCTATGACTGTACACTCTCTGCATTAGGTTTTATATTAATCTGTGATATTGCTTTGCCCTGGTTATCTGACCCTTCCTTCCCCTCCCTTTTATGAATAACTGAAGGTTGGCTGTGGATTTAAACTACTATGGTATCTAGCATAGTATCTGAGAGTCTTACCATGGAGTGGAGGAACTAATATTTATCATATTCTTGATTTCCTGTCTATTTTGTGAGAAGCTGTGTGTGCAGCATAATTTCTTGGCAGGAGTCTTTTCTGTTTTTTGTATCTGCTTCTGTGCATTTCCTTTCGTTCATACTGCGTGCCTCGTTTTCCATGCAAAATTGGAAAAGAGGGAGAAACGAGTTTGAGGAGATGATAATGTGTGTGAAGACCTTCAAGTCCTCTGAGTGCTTACAGACCAGTCTCTGGACCACGAGAAAAATGTACTTTTAACTTGCAGAAGTAAGGAAATGAGGAGTTACCCCACAGAACACAGAGCCTTCTCTCACAGAGAGCAGGCATTTCCCTGTTCCGCTGGCTCAGCCCTTGCTCTGGAGGTGGCAGCTTGCACTGTGTCCTGTGCTAAAGTTTGTTTTTGAATACAACTTACCATGATGTGAGGACAAGCATAACAACATTAGCAAGCTTTTAATTAAAAACAAAATAAAAAATATGTATTAAGTGACTTGACTTTCAAATTCAGCATTCCAGCTCGAGCCTGCAAAAGAATGTCTTCAACTGAACTTTTTTGCAGCCCTTTGCCACATTTGTTCCTGTTTCTGCACAGCAGCTCAACTCCTCTCTGCTCTACAAACCAGATCACTAAGAACAAGTTGCTGTAAGTTATGAACTGACAGCCAGGTTAGTTCTGCCCCTGTGGACATGACAACTTGTACTCAAGTCTTGAGCCATCAGTTGTCTTGAAGTATTCATGGGAAAGTGAAGAGATGTCAGAGAAAATGAGGAATTGTTTCCTGATTGGGAGAGTCCATAGAAGGGAGGTATGTTGATGTTTTTGGTGGGAGTATGTCCACAGAGTGGTATTTATTCTCCATGGTCCTGAGTGTGAGAACTGAGAAAAGCAGATGTCTTAGATAAAAACAGATGATGAAGAAATACAGAAGAGGTAAATTTTGTTTTGTGTATGCTGGCAATGAAAGCAGCAAATCTGAACCATGTAATGATTCTAAGTGATGGTGTTGCAGTGAGACATTTACAAAACAAGCTTAGTCTCCTTAGTTTTAGCCAAGATGGTTGCATAATGCTACAAGAAAATGGAATGCTTAAGTAGTGAAGACTTTGATCTGATTCAATTCAAAGTAATGTCTGCTTAGAAGATCTTGATGAAAGATTTTCTTTCAAAAGTTGTTTTCTTACTTCTCCTCCTTTTCTCAAGTCTTTGTTAAGGCAGGGCTTCAGTTTGTTTGTCAGTGTGCTGATAACAGCTAATTTAAGGAAACTCTGCTGCCAAAGGAAGTCACTGCCCTCATACATCCACTAGAGAGACAGTTCATGTAAGTTGTCCCCAAGTTAGCTTCAGGCAAAATTTGCAAGAGTACTTTAAACAACTTCAAAAATCATGTGAGCTAACTTGATGGTTTTTCTGCCTGATGTGAACTGGGAAATGCTCACACAAGCATTGCAGAATCAGTAGCTTACAGCAAAGGGCTGGTAGGGAGGACCCAAGAGAGGGGATAATTTTAAACCAGTAAAGTCGGATCCCAGAGGGTGGGGATCTCCAAGGCTTTCCCATATCATTTAAACTGTCTTTGTTACACTATAAAAGGCTAGACATGAGGGTTTCATGCTATGATCTGACTTTCTTTTTACTTTTTTAGTTTTAAATCAACAAGGAGTAGGTTTGGGTCAAACCCAAACAGCTTCTTTTAAACTAGATTTATCAATGAGGGAGTGTATGCTGCCGTACCAGCTTTGTAGGTGTAGTCCAAAGGCTGCTTTCCTTGGAGATAAATACTGTGTCTATGCTTCTGCATAAAAAAAGCAGAGGGGCCTGCAGTGCAGCTGAACAATGAGGAACTTGAGCTTCCCTGATTCAACCGGCCTTGGTGACCTGGAGACTCCAGTTCATTTACTCAGTGATAGATCTTTTGCAACATTACTTCTCCAACTTTCACTTCGTTTAGTTTGTTCGGCTTTAAGTTTTAGAGCTGTTTGAAAGAGAAGCATTATTGTGCTGTCATGTGGGTGCCAAGTTTAGTGAGGAAAGGGAATGAAATTGCTAGAAGAGAGAAGATTGGGAGGGTGTCTGTGGGAAACTGGAAGCAGAGCACATGTAAAAACTTCGTTAACTGCAAGCCCTGTGTGAAGGGGTTTGAATTAATTCCTGTTTTCAGACATGGATAAACAGTTCCACTTTGCATCATCTCCGCTGTAGCAGTACATGAGTTGCAGTCTGTATTCTGTCTGTAATCTGTCCCTTGTTTACTGGCCAGTCATAAGGCCCAGCTGGCGGGTCACCTGACTTCCTTCTGCCTCCCTTTTAAAGCTTCTGAATTCCTCTCCCTGCTCATCTGAAAAGTGGTTTTATTTCACTCCCAAAGTGTTTGCTTTGTTCCACTGTGTGCCATCCTTAAAATACCATGGTGTGCACACAAGGACATACCATGCTGTGTACTCAGGTACGTATCCATAATGAGCAAAACTTGGGAATAAATCCCTGATCACAACCCTGTGTTTGCTACTCTGAGAAGCTTTGTTTTATCAGAAGCATTTGTGAGTTAAGTAACCAAAAAAAATGCAGTTTCATGGTTGTTATTAACCAGCTAGTCCAAATCCCGGCTCCTGCCAGAAGTCATGGTCTTGTTCTTCAATACTCATAAAGCCACATTCTCGTCCTCTCCCTTGTGTTGATGTTAGACATTACTCAACTGCAGCAGGAACTGGATCATGCCTCAGAAGGGCTGAGAGCTATTTGTGGCTTTGATTTTTTTCAGGATTTGTTCCCAGTAATGAGACCCAACTGGCAGTGTGGCTGCACAGTTGGGATTGCTGGCGCAAGGGAGAGGATGGTAACACGTGGCCAGTAAGGAATTGCTCTGTGGCTTGGAGTGGCTGACTGTGAAGCCAGGGTCTACACTGAATAGTGAATAAATAATAGTTGACATAACAGTTTGATCCATTCAGGCTACAGATTTTTCTGCTCCAGAGCCAACTAGAGGAAAAGCAACTGGAGTTGATGGACTATGAAGAGTTTTCAGTTCTTGCAAGGACTGGAGCTTGTCACTCTTGCCTGCTCTCCAGTAACCACACAATAACAACTGTGTAATGGTGTTCTGTAGTTGTCACTGTTTGTTTTTTGTGTTTAATAAACAATATTCTTCCTTGCAAAAGGAAAATGAAATCATATTGCAGAGGAAGTGGCATTGTATTCCAAGTTGTTACTCTTGTTAGAATGTTTATCCTCTTCTTGCAGTACTCAGGTGGTTCTGCTCCAGGGAGACCATGGGCTCCTTGCTTTCCATGCTTTCCATGCTTTTTCCATGCTTTCCTTGGAAATGTGCTTTCTTGTCAGTGGTCATACAGCAGCTTACATTAAGGGCAGGACTGTAAAATGTGTGTTTGTGTTTAGTCAGTGTTTTTTATAGTGGCACCTGTGAGGTTTTCCTTCATGTATAAAAGAGAAAGCTAAACTACAGCTAATATGCATTAAAATCATGTGGAGACAAAAAAGGGAAGGAGAAATGGGAGTTGGTGTTTAGAATCTTCTGTTTTCCTCTTTGATCCCAGGTATGATTGAGTTTTCTTATTTAGTATAATAAAAGTTCTTACAGATCTTTGTATATAGATTTTTCTAGTCTTAAGAGCAAATTGTGAACGTTGCAGAGACGCTTTCCAGTAAGAGTTGTACTTAATGTTTAAGCTTAAATGTTTTTTGGTTTTATGTGATGTGTTTTAACAGAAAAGGGTTGCTAAAAAACCCTAGTGTAGTTCAAGTAACTTGGAAGCCAGATTCTGCAAATCTCCCTTGTGTGACTGTTCTTAAGATGCTCCTGAGTTAGAAAACAGAAAAAGCCAGCCAGGTTTCATCTGGTAATCTAGGTGTTGAAAGAAAAGAAAAGGTAAAAGCTTTGGCCATAGTTCTCACTTCATTAAAATTGCTTCAAGCAAGGGATTTGTGGGAGTTCTTCAGAGAAGTGAGGGGTTTTCTTGGTTTTTAAAACTTTTGGCAAGAAGCTTTGTTATTTGTATTGAATGTTCCAAAATAAAAATGTAGCTAGAGGAAATAGCATCTGTGAAACTTTGATTCACACATGTGAAACTTGACAATGATTTGGCAGTGATTTGAAGCAGGTTTTATAAAGGACAGTTAAGCAGCCTTGGTTAAAAGCTACAAACCTTGTCTTTAGCACTCAAGGCAGGAAATCCAAAGGGCCCATTGCAGTGTGATATGTAAGCTTCCATTCGTGTTTCATGTCATGCAGTGCATTCTCAGGTCGGTGGAGCAAGTTTTGGTGGTCACGCTGCATTCCAAATGTAGCACCACCAAGTCAACATTTGGAAGAAACCACCAACCTTTGCCTTGTTTTCTGGAACTGCAGAATTCACAGCCTGTGCATGGTGCCAAAACCAGCAGGTTGGAGATTCTTGGTTACAAACTGTTAGTTCATGAAAGTGGTTAAAGTGCACTTTAATGCTGCTGGTGCTGCTGCTAAGTAGGAATGTGATCGTGCATATCAAGCGTGGATCTGCTGAGAATTGAAATGTAATACATGTATCAAGGATGGATCACGTCTGAACCTAATCTTCCTTCACGAAATGCTGGTAATTGAAACTAGAAATTCCATATTTCATTACAGGGCTACAGAAGTAATGCAGGTGAAAACAGTCTTTGTTGCATCTGTTCCGTGAGTATTCTGGCTTGGGCAGTGGGGCTGTCCTTGGCAGTTTACCTGGGAAAAACACAGGAGGAACAAATGCATTTTGGTTCAGTAAATGCCACCTTAACTTAATAGGTTTACACAAAGGGTATCTTGATGCCTGGGAAAATAATTGGGAAAAGTTCAGGTTTGACAGGGCTGGCAGGTAGAAGGTGAGTCAGGAGATGACATTTTTGAGGTTTGTTTTAAATTAGGGTCTGGCAGAAGTGGCAGTCTTGTATCACAGCAGGCAGGAAGAGGTAAAGTCACCCCTCCTGTGTCAGGAAATCCTCTAGGTGTGAAATGAAGCTCGAAGGATGCCAGCATTTTCAGTGCTTACAAAGAAAAACATTCCCAGTAACTGAGTACAGGGACCAGCAGCATCAGAAGTATATCACAGAGGTATTCTCTTATGATGATTTCTGGTTTCCTTGTGCAAGAAAAGTCAGTACCATAATACCAGTAGCTCATCTGCTTGGGGCTATGTTTTCATTATATTAATTTTCTCTTAGTAGCTTTATGGGAATGTTTCCTAGAAGTCAGCAGAATTACAAGCGTTGTTGCTCTTAGGTTATCGAGTTCTGAAGTGTTTGAGAAGTGAAAAAAATCAATTCATAAAACCAGGATAAATATACATGCATTTATTTGGCTAATAGAATTAGTGACAAGCTGAAGGTGTAGCTGAGGTTTGTATAACAATGTGCCTCAAATCCATTTAGAAATGTTATTGTTCTAATAGACTTGATTCTAAATGTCAGAATTGAGCAATCAAATGGCATCAAGTTCCTCAAAAGATGGTTTTAGTGACATTATCTGAGAGGAGGCTGTACGTAAACAGTCGCCTTCCAGGGAGCAGTAGCTGTAAATGAGCTGTTCTGGTGAGCTGCCTTCCATATTATCAAGGCTACATCATCTACTTCAGGGATATTCTTCAGTGCAGTGGTGGTTTTGTTGCTATCAGTGTGAAACTGTGGAGTTTGCTTCTGGTCTTTCAGTTGTGTATGTGGGAAAATAAAAAAGTATGTTTACACAGTTCCAGATTCTGGTATTTCTTCTTGAACAGCTGTGCCTTGTCCTCCTAAAGCAGTTCATGCTGCCTTGTGCCTTCTGTCACTGTATTGGCTGTCAGCCTCCTGGTCATTGATTGGCCTCTTTAATTATTCATAAGAAAATATCTTTTCCTCTGTCAGCTGCAAGCTCGTATGTCTTAGATTTGTCTGTTACTAAAGGAAAACCATGAATGTGCTTTCAAGCTACAACACATGCCTCATAGTTTTTGGGAAAACAGAACATTTGCTTGCCATACAAATGAAGTCATCCTAGCTGAGGACAGTCTGTAGCCACCAATGTCACCATTGGGATTCATTTCACAGATGCCAGGGTTGTTGCATCACTGCAGCAGGTTCATGGCTGACATCACACAGCTGCAGCGGGGTTGTTCTGGAGCCATGTTCATCCTGGGTGGGAGCCCACAGCTGACAGTGTCACAATCTCTCTTACATCAGTGTTGCCAGCGGGTGTTGCGGTGGTTGCTGACATTTGGTTTTGAATAGGCAGCCAAAATCTGGGCTTTGCTAGTTTAAATTTAAAGAAAAAAAAATTAAAAATTAACAATTCAGAGTGTGTGGGGAACACATGCAGATCTCTGGTGACAAAAGGCAGATTTTTATCAACAAAATTTCGTATCAAAGCTCAGGTCTAGAGCTGGCCGCCTTTGTCGTACTTAATTGGAATGCGAGCAGAAGCCGTATTCCCATCACAGCAGGATTAGTGGACTGATCCCATTAGCATCTCGTGATGAATTGGAAGTCACCAGCACCCAGCTGGTCTGAGTGCCAGCAAGGGTGGAGCTGCAGCTCCCTCTTTGTAGTGCGTGTAGTGGGCACCCCATACCTTGCACAGTGCATCTGTATCCATCACCGATTGTCCTTTGGAGACAAAGTTTGTGTTACAGCTGAAGTTAAAAACGTGTGATCACAGCCCTGCTAATATTTGATGTCAGAGGAACATTCTTCTTTGAGCAGGAAGAGTTTGCATTTAATGCCAAATGATGCAATTTGAAACGTATTGTATCTCTAGTCACATTTAACACTGGATTTGCTCACTTTCTCCACAGAATCCCAATTAAGATGGAAAAGGTCAGTGATCTGACTCTGCTCTGTGATTTCATTTTGTATCTGTACTGTTAGCTTTTTTATCTTTCACAAAGAGCTTAGTTCCAAAGAATGCTTCTCCTTTGCCAAAATTCCACATGATCTTGCCTTCAAGGAAACACATCCATTTTTAGTAAACTAGGAGAGCCTTTTTTTTAAAGAAGATTTCTGGAAACAGGGATTTTAACCCATGGTGTATGGATGCAAATGAGTTAATCTTAGTTCAAATTATAACAGCTATATTTCATTCATATGATTATTCATAGTGAAATTCAGAATATGTGCTTTTGGGGAGGAATTAGTCATTTGTTTTTTGCAGTTTAAGGTATGAGAAGCAGCAAGAGTGTGCACCTACATGTTAAAGAAAATAACCTGCATTGCACTGATTACTTCATACTTGTTAAAAAATATGAAAATTTAAATAATACCTCACTAAAACATCTGCTATTTTCTCTGAGAAAGAGAAATCTTTGCAGAAATTTTAGTTTATACAATAATTTGTACTGTAATAACTTTTTATTTTCTGGTTGTTGAAGTTATTTCGTGCATACTGTAGCAGAAGAATATGATCAAAACAAGTCTTAATTGGCAGGGTATTTTAAATAAAATACCTTAGTTTTTTCCTTTACCTCACTTCTACTTTATCTTTTGAAAAACACACCTGCTAGTGCTGTGCTGCTGGGCAGCAGATATGTGAATATATAACCAATCACTGGAATGCTTTTGTTAACTTCTGGTTTTGTTACAGCTGTGCCTCTCATTCAGGTGTTTTGAGTAAAATGATGGGAGAGAGGATGGAATTGCTGAATTGTTTCATGCAGTGACTGCTGTATTCTCTGCCCTATTTCTGGTCCCATTTAAGGTCTACTTTTCTGGCATGGGAGAAGGATTCCAGAGAAATTCAACAAAATTAAAAAATGTCACTGGATCTTAGGGAGCTGTGTTCTGAACTTCGGGAAATTTAAATACTTATTGAAGGCAGCGATTGCAAATAACCGAAAGCAGTTCTTGAATTTGCAGATTCAGAATTCACACTGCATTTTGTCATATGTTGCTTCTGTCTGATTCTCAACTCAATTCTCAGCTCTTGTTTTAGCTTAGTTGTTCTTTTCCTAGTGCTTGCCTGTTTTTATGGTCCTGGCTGACCCTCCCTCCTGGCTCCCTGTTCAGGCACATGAAATCAGGGATGCTGTGTATAAGATGGCATTCTCGTGGCCATCATGAGTAAAAATGCTCTAAACTTACTAACCAAACTTGTAACTGGTTAGACCCATTTTGAGTGATTTAAGAGACTATACTGCAGCATCAAAATTCAGCTCAGATTTAATCTGTTTTCCACTGAATGTCTACTGCTAAGTAGGAATGCCAAGTTTTAAAAATCACTGTAGATTGAGAGAAGTCTGGAAAAACTTATTCATTGGTGCTAACCAGATTTGGTGTCTCTTTTCTATCACACTCTGAGCTCATTTGTTGCTTAAAAAAGTGTATTTTCATTTCTTCATACCTAGTGTTATTTTTGCAGGAAGTTGTTTCTGTAGCAATACTAAATCATAGTTCAGAGTATGTGAAATTCTTGACTAATTCATGCCTTACAGTCTGCACAATGTGTAAAAAATAGTTTTTAAATGTTCTTTGGTAAGTTAAAATGAAACAAAAAGCAAATGAGAATTCTCAGGTTTGTGGTTAAACCCTTTCCAAAACAGAGTTGAAAGAAACTTTGTTTGCCACTTTTCTGCCAGAAAATAGGAGTCACTTCTTGGGAAGCCTGTTTCTCTGTTAAAATGGGTAGAATTCAAACTGCCTTTGCCAGCACAGCTGTGTGAAGGAGGGATAAAGCTGTGAGCTGAAGGATGTTTGTATGTTGGGAGAGAAGTGGTGGAATTCAGAAACTTCTACACCTTATACGTAAACCAGTGTTGTAAGAATTCTTTAAATAGGTGGTTAAACATCTACTCAGTGTGGAAAGTAAGTTACTCTTGCTTTTTTCTTGTCTTCTCTGAAATAATTTGCATTCTTCTCTTTCTTGCATGGTAGCATACAATTGTATTGTGAAACTTCTTAGCAAGTTGTGTGGATCACAGATAATTCCAGTGTGGTTAGCTGCACTTAGTAGAAATGTTTCAGGATAGATGACTTATGTTGAGACAGTATATTTGAAAATCTCTCTTCTCCTGTTACGTTTTACAACAATGTTGGCACACAGAGAGATCCCGCTGGGAATGTCGCAATTTTGGACAGCACATTGGAGCACAGCACTAAAACTCTTCTTTAAATCTGCTGCAGCTCTACAACTTGGAGGAGGGGAGGGCTGGAGTGTGCTGACATTTTCACTAAATCATTCATTAGAATTAAACTATGGAAGTAAAGCAGAAGGAGCCCTAGGTCATACTAGTGCACTCTGGGAGGTGGCGAGTGTTTAATAAATATCCATTGCATAAATTCTTGGAAGTGTATGCCGTGTTCCTGCAGGATATATACAATTACTTTATTGGTTCCTTTGCTACCTACAGATTCTTAAGGAGGTTCTGATCACTCCAATTAATTTGCTGCTTCCACTTAAGCTGGAGTTCAGTGAGTGCTTTAAAATGCCAAAAATATTCTCTGCCACTAAAATAGGGATTCTACTGCCTGCACCAACATTTTTCCCTCATTATGGCATAGGATTTGTGGGAGAGGTGATCAGAAAAACTGCTGTATTTCTGATCTGTTTCTCTCACAATCTCTTGCAATGCAAAGCACCCGGGACAAGCTATAGAGGTAGGAGAAGTGCATTGGCAGTAGCAGGAAGCAGGATCCATCACAATGATCTTTCTTTGCATTGATGCATTTATCTGATGTTTTCTCTGGATTAGCAAATGGTAAGATCAGGATGTTTATAGAGCCTGTCTTTAGCAATCTGTAAGTGCAGGTTTTTCTTCACTCTTGGAAGAAAAGGAAAAGGAAAGGGAAATATGTTTTCTTTTTCACAGAAAACAGAAAAGTAGGGCAAAGATCTCAAACTGCTTTCTGTCATAAAATAATAAAACTATTCTAGATATGCAATGCAAACTTATTGCTGACTTCTATAATTTTGCAGTTTTAACTCCCACTATTAGAGCTGTCGGAAATATTCATTTAAAAGTGTTATTTTTTTCAAAATCAAGTTTGGACAAGTTGAAGCTGAGGTCATGTTTGAACCTTACACCAGCTGGAAAGAAGCACTTGGTCTGTGTGTATGGGAGGAGATTAATTTTTAATTTATTTCTTTTTTAAAAATTTTTGTTGCTGAACAGACACAAGGGGTTTCGTTATGTTCCCCATTAACTTTTTGCATTGGTGGATTAGAAGTTCCCATGACTTTCATGCTTTGTTACCTGTATGCACCCTGCAGCATCTGCTGAACTTCATATCCATCACAGCTCCTGCTGCAGTGAGCTTCTGTCGTACCTGGAGGTTGGGTAATGCTCCTGTCTGACCTCAGAGCTGGGTGTGTGAGGAAGTGGGCCCTGTAGGTGTGTGTCTGCGAGAACTGCACTTTGGCATTTATAAGCAGCAGCTTTCCTTGACCTTTAAAGAAAAAAGAACCCTTTGCAACTGCATTATTTGTCAGAGTGCAGCTTGTGAAGGAGAGTAATGCTCATGGATATTTTGTGCCCATAGACTGGTAATTGGAACTGTCCAAGAAAAAATATTGATTCTTCAAATATAAACATTTGGTAGGTGGTTTGGTTAAACTTCTGTCTCTTGCCAAGCAGGGAACTTTGTGAAGTTCAAGGCAGCTTTACTGAACCTTTCTTTTTTCCCTCCCTTCAGACTTGTCACGGAACAGACTGTCGGAGCTTCCAGCAGAAGCCTGTCTCTTTGTCTCCCTCGAGACTCTTAATTTGTACCAGAACTGCATTCGATATATCCCAGAGGCTGTTTTGAACTTACAGTCTTTAACATTTCTAAATATCAGGTAACAGTTGTCTTACAAATTTTGCTTTAGCATGAGTAGTCTAGGTTTATACATTTTGGTGCATCCACAAGTAATTCTAACTTATGTTCTATGTCATTGGATCAAAGCAACCTGAACCAGTCTTACCCACTTAGGTGAACATCAGGGACCATGAGGATTAAGCAGCAGCTTGTAGAAGAGGCGCATGAAGAAGAAAGCTAATTCCAGCTTGAAGGAATAAATAAATTCAATTTGTTTCCATGTGAAATATCCCCATGCAGACTGAAAAGAGGTGGTAGAGCTCTTGCATAGTCTTTGCAATGCAGCTCTCAGCAGCTGAATAAGGCTTATGCAATATCCCCTTACCTTCACTGTACTGGTGGCTTTGGAAGATTGTTCCTCAAGCATTAAGGCTTCTCTGCCAGCATTACAAGCAAACTGCTGCAACTTGGCCTGTTGATAAAATCCAAATGTGTACAGCATCTTCCATTTGTAGAGGATCTTTTAGAACATGTGGAAGGTTTCTCTTCAGAAATTGGCAGAAATACTAATAAAAAAAGTCTCAGGCTATTTCTTTCTGGTGTTATAAGCCCACTAAATTGACAAAAGTATATTTCTTTATTTTCTTTTTTTCTATTGATGTGAAAATTGTACCAATAGGATATGAATCAGATATGGATTTCCTAATGCTCTATCTCTAGTTAAAGTGCAGTACCATTATTACCCTTACTTAATCAGAAATACACTTTAAATATTCAGTGTCTCGTGACTTCCTCTGTGGCATTTCGTGTGTGCTGGTCTGCAGTGCTACCCATGAGAAAAGCTTTTGCACTCAGCCCAAACATACTCCTTTGTGACAGAGCATGGCCACTTATCAGAGGCACCTGAAAGGGCACAAAAACGTCGCATTCCTTCATACTGAGTTCAAAAGCATCTGATCAGCCTTGATACTTGATATTCAGAGTTTGTTCACACATGATTAGATAAGGCAAGTAATGAAGAACAGCCTCATGGAACTACTTTTGTAGTAATTACATAAAAACTGATTTGATCATCTAAATGGAGTGTGCTTTTTGTATGTGTCTTTTACTGCATGAATATTTCTCATTAGACTTCTGATTATTTTGTTTTCTTTCTGTCCAAAAGTCGAAACCAGCTTTCAACATTGCCAGTACACCTCTGTAGTCTACCACTAAAAGTTTTGATAGCAAGTAATAATAAGTTGGTTTCAATACCTGAAGAAATTGGGCAGCTCAGACAACTGACAGAGCTTGTGAGTATACACTTGATTTTCAACTATTACTATTCTGCTCTTGGCCTAGGGAAGATCTGTGTCTGCCACAGTGTCTCTAACTATGTTTGGTTTTGTATAGAGGTGTTAGAATAGAGTTTTAACTACTCTGAGATTTTGAAAGAATTTTATGTGAGGAAAAAATAGACTGGAGAGCAAATGATCCATGTCAATTTAAACGTCTCCCCTGTTCTAGAAAGGAAGGCCTGGTGAAATTCCAGTTCTTGCTATGTTTGTTTCTGGCAGAAAGCTTTTATGTAGCAAGTTGTGCTGTCTGAAATACTATGGAGTAACTTGAAATAAATTTCTGCATTGGAATGCTTAAGCTTTTAAAGCTTTTATTTCCCCTTGTGTCTAAAATGAGAACAATGCTTCATATCAGCAGTGAGATTGAATGAATATGTGGCTCTGAGGTGTTATATAAATAGCTGTCTTTTTCTTTCAGTCCCTAAACAGAGCTGTATATTTTAGCTAACAGAGACTTAGACGGTGGTAACTCATTCTTTGCTCTTCTTTGTAGGACGTGAGCTGTAATGAAATACAGACAATACCTCCACAGATCGGCAATTTGGAATCCTTGCGAGACCTAAATGTCAGAAGAAATAATCTGATGCATTTACCTGAAGGTGAGAAAACAGTTCTCAGCTATAACAGCAGAAACTTCAAACACTTCTCTGTTTTCAGCCCCTTTTTCTTCCCCCGAGAGCTGGAAGCAGCTTAATGTTGTGAAACACATATTTTTATACTCTTGCTTTTTCTTACACTCTTTTAATCTTCTGAATTGTATGTTTGTTTTCTATCTCCAGAGCTTGCTGAGTTGCCTTTGATTCGATTAGATTTCTCCTGCAATAAAATAACAACAATACCAGTTTGTTATAGGAACCTCAGACATCTTCAGACCATCATGTTAGAAAACAACCCTCTCCAGTCCCCCCCTGCACAGGTAAACTGCAGCTATAAAATCAGATGACTAGTTCAGCTAGCAAGGGCAGAAGTAAGTTATAAACTGAAGGATTCTATTACATATTTGTTATTTAAGAGCAAGAGAACTTTAAATAAATTCTATTGTCTAAAAGTGTTAAATATGTAGCATAGCTTGAAAAATCCCTTTTCTTCTCTTTACTGTATTAGTAGTCTCTGCTGTGGAATATTACAAAAAATTGCACTAATGTTGGCTTGAATATTTTTCCTTTTAGCATAGGAATGAGGAAGCTCTGTTAGGCAAGACTGATTTTTCTGCCACTCAAATGTCAAAATTTTGACTGAGGCCTCAGTGCTGCAGATTGCTGGTTCACTTTGCAGCAGACTACTCAAATTGGCCTTTGAGCTAGAAACTGCAATATTGTTAATGTCTAATTTGATTTTCAATGTGGGTATATGAGCCCCTGAGTATTACAAGTTCTACTGTGAGCTGCTGCATCAGACTCAAGAGGGGCACTTGCTGAAACTTGTAGTTTCAGTAGGGTTTTGCTTTCCTTGTGAAAGCAGAGACGGCTGTTACTGCCTTCATTGACTATAAATTTGAGCTGGCTTTGGCAGTCTGCCACTGCCATTCAAATCTGGGCATGGGTGGGATGCATCTGTTCTGATGCCAAGGGTATAAATTCTGGTACTTGTAAATGCTCATGTCTTGTTTGCATGATGAAATTTCAGCATCCAGCTGACAGAGTTGCCTGCAGACCAGATGTACTTGGAGGACAGCTTCTATTTGTCTATCACAGGCATCCCGTGATGCTCCACTATAGCTGTTCCTCTAAAATGCAGTGAGATTAGAATAAGATACATTGGTTGATGTAAATGTGCTCATTTATTATTATTCTCAACTGCATCTTGAATGTCTGTAGTGTACTTTGAAAATGTATTGTCAAATTATACTGACTTGATTTTTTTAAATTTTTTTTAAGATATGTATAAAAGGAAAAATTCATATATTTAAATACCTGAACATAGAAGCATGCAAGATAGCTCCAGACTTGCCTGATTATGATAGGAGACCCATGGGCTTTGGATCATGGTAAGTTTTGCACATACCACATTCCCAATTTTAATGGCATTCAGGAAAATTCTGTCAATCTACCCTGAGTTTATTAAAAAAACAGATCGAGGGTTGTTCTTTGGCAAGTGCATTGAGGTGGCTTTGAAAAATATTGTTTATGGTATTTCACAGTGCATTTTAGCAAGGTACCAGTGTGTAAGGAGTGAGAAGTGGTTCAGGAGATGACCTGGGCAGTATCACGTGAAAGGCAGTCTCAGAGCTAACATGCAGTAAAGAAAGAGTAATAATAAACAATACAGGGGGTATGCTCTCGTGTTGTTAACATGTATGTTCAGTTTACAAGATCTTAATATTTTCCACAGACTTACTGAATCATACCCCTGCTGTGATTTTTAACCTTTTGTACAGAATTTTATAACTGCTGTGCTCAAACTGCAGGTGTAAATGCTGATCTCCACCCCGCTGGTAAACTGTTATTTTTGGCAAGCTTTCACTTGGCACTGCTGCTTGGCATTGTAACACAAATATTGGAACAGTCAGCTGTATCAGCTGCTAAATTAAGATGTCTAGCAAAAAGCAGGAGTTAAGATTTATTTCTGTTACGTGATACAGAAGAAAGGGAGTCAGTGAAGTATGAAACTGAATATATATAAAAATTACTTCAGTCATCTCAGAAGGCAATAATAAGGTGGGGAGGAGTAAGTTACTGAAAGGATGTACTGCTGCCTTAGCAGCAGTAAGACACAAATCATGGAGCTTCACAATAAATCATCATGAATCGGATTTATGAAGAAGAATTTGCATGAGGGACTGACAGAGTGATTCCTCATCAGCACTGAATGTCATAAATTACTGTTCTAGATGAGGTCAACATATGAGCATGTCGAGGGTTAATCAATTTCCAGTACAAGCTGTTGCAGATGGTTTCTGCATAATAGTGAGGATACTGTCCTTTTACTGGAAGAAAAGCTAACTTTAGTGTTAGATGTAAGACTTTTCAAATTTTCCAATTGAAAAGGGAGGCTAAAAGAAAATTTGTATGAAAACACTTCCTCATTTTTGAGTTCCTTAATTTGCAATAATTGTTCAACTTAGAACAGGGTGTTCAAGAGATGCTGAAAATATTGATCATTTAAATTATACTGCAGATGGATTTTTCTTTGACCCATGTTTTTAAAATATATGTAAGTTCTATGAACTGTTAGTATAGTTACGGTTCTAGTGTCAGTTATTCAAATTAGTAGCTCTTTAACTACATTGGGTGACTTCATGGTCATTCTTTTTTCTTCCCACCCAGAAGAAGGGAGTTGGTTTTTTCTTTGGCTTTTTTTCTTTCTGATGGTTTATTATGCAGATGATCTTTCTGTTCAAATACAGGGCTATGAAAGTGGAACTCCTCTGAGTTAATCAAAACTCCATGCAGATGCAAGAGCTTGCGTTTTAGTCTACATCTGCATAGAAGCAGATGCATAGCTTAATGTTTCTCATCTGTAGCCTCCATCCCTCCTGGTACTTCTTTGCTGTTTCATATCTCTCTGAAAAACAAAATAGGCCTTGATAGTAGTCTGTCAGTCTTCTATGAAGTCACACACACATATATGGAGGAGGAATAATAATAATAAAAAATTTGAAAATAAGTATTTCCTGAAAGTGGAATTTCAGAGGGTGTAGCAACTTGAGAGCAATACCAGTGAGAAAATGACCTGCAATTTAGTTACGATAGGGTGAAGCAATTAGCTTCCTGAAATTCATTCTTCCTTGTGCATTATGTAGTAATTACTGCTGCAGTTCTCCCTGGGGCATCGAGTGCCAGTAGGACAGTTGAGCCATTGTGGAATGCCATCTGCAGTGGATCAGACAAGTCCCATTGTCTCTTTTACTGTAGCTATCTGCAACAGTTGCCAGAGTTGACATCTGTGATGGCTGTACTGCTGAATTACATAGTTTCTAAGCCCAGAAATTTAAAGAGCTGTATGGCTGTTTGGTTATATGTATTGTAACACTGAGCACGTCTAATGCCTTTGTCTAGACATGTCATTGACAAAGCTCTGTAAATGAAAACTCTACTTCTACAGTTATTATATTATGATGTATTTGAAATACTGTCCAGCTTACTGCAGTTTCTTACATAATTATGACACAGAAGATATTTATGTAATATATGCTGCATACTTTTGAGTAGAAGTAGTATTTTCTGTATTTTTAGTGATTTTATACATATTTATGCTTATTTATGTAAAAGTTTGTTGGACAGTGTTTTTCAACCAAAACATATGAGTAGTAGAAAATGAAAGTTTGGCTTGTTAAACAGAGAAATATGAGACCACTTTGCAGTTTGCTTTGTCATAATTTCTCTTTGGGAAGTGTTTGAAGAGTGAATTTGGCCTTTCAATCAGCTTAGCTCTGAAAAGGCCAGGCAGTGGCAGGTGACAGCTGACTGACAAGGATGGTGAGCTGTAAGCACGTGCCTCCTGCTCTGTTGTAGCAAATGCAGTGTGAGGTTTTCAGACGTGCTGAGCTTGTGAACACGCTGCAGGTGTGCTTGGTGGCTTATTCTGCTTTTGTTCTGTAATAGCTGAGAAGCTTTTGGTGGTGTTTATATCACAGTAACTAAAACTGTGTGTTTGACAGCCACGAGGAACTCTATTCCAGTCGTCCGTATGGAGCACTCGATTCTGGCTTCAATAGTGTGGACAGTGGAGACAAAAGATGGTCAGGGAATGAAGTAAGTGTTGCAGCTTTATTTTTTTTGAGTGCAGTATTGTGCAGGAAAGAGAATTCAATGTATGCATCTGAAACCACATTCCATAGGTAACATGCATATGCTGGTGTGCAGGTTGCCTTGAGCCAATGTAACTTGTTGTTTTATTGGAGAAAAAACAAGCTTAATTTTATGTGGGACAGACCCCAGGTTGGAAATATTAACAGAAATGTATAAAACAGTGCATGAGAGATTAATTTACTGGAACATAAAAAATGAGAAAAATAGGGTTCCTCATTTTAAAAACATTGTAAGAGTATCATATTACAGTGCTGAATCAACTGTAATTATTCATGAAAAGTTGTTTCAACAGAATAAATCTGAACATGAAAATTCAGCTTTGGAAATCAGCTGGAAATTTTGTGTTCTTCTTTTGCAGTTTTTTTTAAATGTTAAAATCTGTTTGCTATTTAGAAACAGGAAAATAGAATCTCTTAGCAAAAAGATTGTCAATTATTATTCCCAGGAAGAAGTTGCCTTTTCCTCTTGGGACAACTGGAAAGTAGCCAAGACCTAAAGTGTCTCAGTGAGCTACACTCCATACATCTGCTTGCACTCCTAGCTTGGTTTTAGAGGTGCTAGGATTTTCCATCCTGGGATGTTTTCAGTCACGTGCAGATACTGCAAACAAAACTGTGGGCACCTGGTTTCTATGGAAAGCTCAACTATATGTTTTTCTAAAACAGTACATTATAGCTGTCTTTTGCCTTAAATTTGTGTTTTGTGGTTGTAAAACAGGAAAATTGAAGTACAAATCAAGGACAAATCAAGAGGTAGTAGCTTTAAAAATCATGTTTCTGAAGAAAAGTGTTTTCTGACTTCACTGTTTGTTCTCCAAAGCCAACAGATGAGTTCTCAGATCTCCCGTTACGTGTGGCAGAGATCACCAAAGAGCAGAGACTGAGAAGAGAAAGTCAGTACCAAGAAAACAGAGGGAGTGCAGTCGTAACTAATGGTGGAGGTAAGTAGTGGCCTTTGGCTAACTGTGTTTATTGTCATCATTATTAAAGTTCCAGAATGTTTCTTATAGGTAGTAGCTTGTTTAAAGAGGAAGAAAAACCAGAAAGGTCTAGGTGGAATTACACAAAAACAATGTTGTGGAAACTGTAAAAATACTGTTGTTTAAGGACATTAAAGGCAAAATCAAATAGCAGCAGAGTTGGTATTTTCTTGAAAACTTTGTCAGCTTTTGCCTATGTCCTATGTTAAAGTCTCCAACTGCTTCAAATGTTATATTGGAATATTGAATTTCACTGCATGGAGTTTTGCTGTTTGAGCTTCTGGGGAAAATTTACTGCAGTAGTAAATTGTCAGTGCTCAGTGCCGACTGCTGTCAGAAGGGGATGAGCAATTTTGTCAGGGAATTTTGTATTTCCGAGTAGTACAAGTGTCTCATTTCAGTCTTGGGTTTTAATCCAAACTTTAATATCATCTAGGAGGGGCTGGTGTTTGTGAGTGTTAGTGCTGTGTTGCACGTTCTCAGTTGGTGTCCTGCAGTCTTACAGGATCACCTTCATCGTTGTTCAAGAGAGGATCGTGCTTTCCACATTTCTTGATCTCCTCAGTCCTCCTTCATTTTAACTTCCAGTAATCTGCTGCTACCAGTGTCTCCTTTTGTTTATATGCCTTAATTTTAACAGTTTTTCAGGTTTGTTTTATCAGTCATTCCTCCCTCCATTTTTCTGCACTATTTATATGCAGATGAGATCTAATAATTCTTTGAATGATTTTTCTTCTTTCTCAGCTGCTCCCTTGCTTTTCATTTTCCCTGATGGCTACAGTTAATTTTCTCGAAGTGTCACTCTTCCCGGCTGTGTCTAATCTGTGCCCGACTCCCACTTTTTCTTCTCTCTTCCCTCCTCCTCCTCCCCATCTTTATCTTTTGCCATCTTCTTTTCTTGGTTTTATTCATCTGTGCCACAATTTTTTTTCTCTGCCACCTTCTAGAAGTATCTGAAACTTTTTAGTTGACTCACACTCTTTCACACATTAATGGGGAAAAAATTCAGTTCAAACAGATAAATTCTGGCAGTTAGAAGAATTGAAGACATAGTGTCCATGGGGAACTCTGGGCAGCCTTAATAACAGGTAGTGCTGCCAGCTCTGCCTCCAAGACTAGCTTTATTTTGTTCTTTGGGTTTTGCACAGCAGGGATTTCAAAATGCCTCACAGACTTTTAAGCTGGAGCATGATCAGTTCATGAGTAGGTGTATCTGAGAGGGGCACGAACTGTAGCATGTGGCTGTCAGAGATCCAGATGCTTTGCAGTTTAGTATTCCACAAATACACAAACACATATACTAATATCTTTCACCCTTTTCTATATTAGTGTTATCATCATCATTATTTAATAAGCAAGCCTGGAAAGAAGGGGAGTTTGGGTTTGTTGGGGTTTTTTTAAGATTTGAAATGGAGATGGAGATTTAATGAAGCCAAAGCATACAGGAATGTAGTGTTGGATGGTTGTAGTAGCAGAGGGGGTGGCTTTGGCAGTAACAGTTGCTAGATTGTGTGGTGAGGCAAAGAGAAGTCTGTTTTAGACAAGCAGGAAAGGGGCGGGGGAGTAAAAAAGAATGTCTGCAAGAATCTGGAGCAAGTTTGGGGAGAGTGTAAGAAAAAAGAAAGCTCTAGTGCTCTGAAAGGGAACTTGCGCTTTCCCCTGCATTCCCAGGGCAGTATTTTTCACCAGGAGCGTTTGCTCAATGTCATGACTCTCAGAATCCCTGGGCAGAATGTGGAAAAGCAGTGACAAGTGAAAAAATTGCCCTACATAATATCTCCCACACAAAGGAAAGTCAATACCAGCCAAAGCGTGCTGTTTCTTG
The DNA here is from genome assembly GCA_013398955.1 of Callaeas wilsoni. Classification (NCBI taxonomy): domain Eukaryota; kingdom Metazoa; phylum Chordata; class Aves; order Passeriformes; family Callaeidae; genus Callaeas; species Callaeas wilsoni. The sequence continues at coordinate 61,525 of VWPU01005265.1, read as the reverse complement.
CTCTCATTTCAGTGGTTCCTAATTTCTCTTGTCATTCTTCTTTTTAAAATAAAATTGCAGGTGCCTTATATTGTTTTAGAGGTGTTTTGTTGCTTTCTGTAGTGTTGTTCATTATTTCCACATACACTTCTTATATTTATTGTATTTGCATCCAGATAACTTAGACATTCTGCTCTCTATTTTGTTGTAGTAGTAATAGTAGTAGAAAGATGTCATACCCATTCTAATTTTTCTGAGAGAGAACCAAGAGAAATTATTTAAAAATGTACACAGATCATTGTACAGCCTTGGTATTAGCTGAAAGGTTTTGATATATAGTTTTTGGTTTTGAAAAAGAAATCAGAGTCTGCAGCCAGCAGTATAAAACTACATGCTTGATACATGTTCCTCGTTGCTTTTTAAAAGGCATAAATTTTATCATTATTTCAAAATTTGTTTATCTAATGTTAGTGGGCGTGGCAAGATCCAAGAGCTTTCAGGCTGAGCTTTCCCAGGTGGAAGAAAAAGCAGGGCCTTAGCTCCTGACATTGCTGCATTGTGGGTGTTTTCCTCTCCTGTGGGTTGTCTCATTGTGGGTGTTTTCTCTGTGTATGTTTGCCAAGTGGAGCACGATCTCGATCAGATCGACTACATTGACAGCTGTGCCACGGAGGAGGAGGAAGACGAGGTGAGGCAGCCCAAGGGCCTGGACTCAGACAGCCTCAGCTCCCAGTTCATGGCATACATCGACCAGCGGCGGATCTCCAATGAGGTGGTGCTTTTTCTTGCGTTCATTCAATTCACACGCACCAGCAAAGCCCTTGTGAAAACTCTTCCCTGTTAAGTCATTTGGATGTTACGCTTCTGGAGAGAGTCCTCAGAAGCTGAACTTATAGAAACAAATTTTTAGCCACATCATATTTCCTTCTGTGTTCTGTCAGTCTTAATTAATACCTATGTACACAGTTACACAGTTCAATGGCTCACTGGACAGACTACATGAATAACTTGTCTGAAAAAAACCTTTAGGGCTGCTCTGCTTAAACAGTAACTATTGTTCTGTGATTCAGATGTGTCCTTTCAAAGTTTTGTGTGTTTTGAAGCAGAAAGATATTTGCTGTTTGAAGAAAGAGGGAAAAAAAAGTGGATCTTTACCTTTTATGTAGGATCCTGGTCCCTATTTTGTCAACTTTATATTACTGTGTTTAAAGTCAGTCATACAGATATAAGAGATGCATTCATTTTGCCAAGCTCATAAATTCAATATCAAATCACAGAAGCTGAAGCACAGACACAACAGCAAAACTCAGAAAATGCAACTGTAGGCAATGCAACGCAGGAACTCTGCTGTATATAGGGAAAAGGCATTGGTCAGCATCACAAGAGCTGTTCCTTGGGGTCTGTCTAGTCATAAAAATTAAACTACTTTTAGCTGAAGCAGTAGTTTCTCTAAAAAGACAGTCCAAAATACTACTTAGGAAGGCTGACTGCAATATAGCAGCATGCATGCAGGCATGAGTGAAAATTGGCAAGTTAATCTTGAAAAGCTTCTATTTTCCTACATTGATGGATGTCAGTAGAAGTTCTTAGATAACACCAAAGGCAGTAAGTCTCTGTTCCCAATAGGATAAATTATTTCATTGTTCAGATGAAACCTAAAGTGTTCTTTTTAATCCCATGTTTTGCTTTCTTGGTCCCTCTGAGATCTGTCTTTAGAACATCATAAAAGACCATCAGCACCTGTATTCTGTATTTCTGAGAATCCAGTCTGCACTGCTGCACACTTGTAGAGTTAAACTCCAAAGAATGTATTTACATTTCAATACAAATTTTATACCTACATGAACTTCTCTGCATGATTCTTAATACTGGAGGTTTTTAACTCCTGAAGTTATCAGCAGGCGTATTTAATCTTGAAACTGTTATTTATCTAAATTGGAGAAAAAAAACAAGAGTGAGCTTGCTTGGTTGGAAATGAACATCCCTGACTTGTGTTTTGTGTTTCTTTGTCAGGTATTTTAAATACCAATAGATACAGACGTAGCTCTACAAAGAGATTGTTTGGCATTAATGTACAGTTTTCTGAGTAAGCTGCTAGCTTAGTCTTTTGTGGTTTTTTGCTTAGAGCTCGCCAGTAAAGCCTGTATCCATCAGAGAGTTTCAGAGAACAGAGGATGCAAGACGACATTTACATCAAAACAGGTAAGAATTACTGCGGTAACAATAATTTTATCCAGAATTTCATGATGAATGCAGAGCATGTATTTACTAAACATGTTTAGAAAATGGCATTGTTTTCTGTTGCTTCACCAGAAGTGTGAAATGGCATTGTTTTCTGTTGAAAATGGCATTGTTTTCTGTTGCTTCACCAGAAGTGTGTATGGCACTTTTTTGATAAGTTATTGCTCCAGATTAGGAATTGGAATTCTAATAATGGCAGTGAGCAAAAGGCATAACTGTTCTATGCCAATGCTCACTTTAAATCAGTTGGTTAAAGAAATCTACCTAATTAAAGTGCATACTTTTAAACTGATTTAATATCTGCTTTTTGTGATTTAATTTATGCTTTGATTAAATAGTTGATTTAAGCTGTATTACACAGACGACAAAAGGGATAAAGGTACTTGCAGGAAGGATTGAGATACCATGGAGTATCTGATGTGCCATGAGGACACATTCTTGGTTGTCTCCTGGTGGTTTTAGTATTGTGGGAGATTGATTTATTTTAAAAAGTACCTTTCTGGGCCATAATCATGAGCTTACATCAGCAGAAGGGATAGAATGGGAATCAATGCTGAAAACAAGTTGCTTATTTTGGTGAAGTATGCCCACGCTCTTTAATGATTACTTGGTTTATTGGAGAGAATGCTTATCTGTAAAATAAAGGTCAGAACTGGACAGAGAATATCAGTGAGGGGTGGTTTGGTTTCTGAAAAGAATTTTGGATGTCTTGTTAAAAGAAAAGAAGATAAGCAAATAAAAGATAAAAAACAAGCAAATTCTTGAAAATGCAAATTGATAGAACCTTTATTATACCACTGAAGCATTTCAGTATTTTGTGGAGTGAAAGTGAATTTGCAGGGACTCCACAGAAAACCAAACCAGCTGTACTCTGAATGTTTGCAGGGGCGAGGGAGTGGTGGAAAAGACAACTGCTAGTCCTAAATATGTCATTACTTATGCTGTCAGTAGAAACCAATTTTTAATGGATCCTAAATTGGTATTGAAAGAGAAAATGAAACCAAGATTAGTGTATAAATTTTTCCAGAGTTTTGGCATCATTTTAATAGGCATTCTGAAATATGCAGAAAATGTGCAGATACAGTAGCTGTACTGATACAAGGGAGGGTAACTAGTTCAGCACATGTCAGCATTCCTTATCCTGTCCACAAGTCAGGTATAAAGTGATACAGCAGTTCTGCCATGTTCTCCCCAAAAAAAAGTGAGTGCTCTTGGTTTGAAAAACTGATTTTGGCTTGTTTGTTTACTTAGTTTTCTATTTGATCGTTTGTGGTCAACATGGAAATAATTAGACTTTACGAACGCTGGTTTCCGTGATAAATCTGAAGGAAATAGGAGAAGGCTGGTTAGCTGGGAAGAGCTGCTCTTTACAGAGACAGATACTAATGATGAAGTTGTAATTCAGTAGGGTATCCAGTGATTTCAGAATTTAACCTAAGGATAGCAGCAGATCTCTATGCAGACGTAGTTCATCAATGATTTCAATGAATTGTAGCTTACTATGCTGCAGCAGAGTGAAATTATTAAGGCACTAAAACCAGGTCCTGTTGTTATTGCCTCCAAAACTGTGTAAAAACAGCCGTATGACAATGAGTAATTTTTTGTATTTTAAGCTTGTATTTGTCAAATATTTTATTTTGTGGCAACAACAAGCTGTAAAGTGCTTCCACAATAATTCTGTGCAGATACTTTGGCAGGCAGCCTCTTTTTTTTTTTTTTCTTTAGCATGCTGGAGCCATTAAAGCTCTGAAAGTTGGATGTAATGTAGACTTCATCTCAAGAGTACTTATATTAGTTGATTCAATTAAATAAATACAGTTTATGCCTCTGGACAGACTGTGGTGCATTCCTGATGCAGCAAAGCTGTGTGTACTCTGCTCTGAACACACTCCTTGGCACTGAGCTCAACCCAGTCCGGTCTGTTCAAAACAGCTCTAAGTAATGGATTTGTCATGTGCTTCAGTGCTAATTTAAGTAACAGAAGAGACCTGTAACAGATGGGTCTTCCACATCTCATCTCCATGAGGAAAAGGCCCTAAGTGTGCACACAGCCAGCTGGACTGACGTTTTTTGGAAATGCATGGTTAAGTGTGTCTGTGTTCCGTGGCTGCCCCAGGAGTGAAGGTCACGGAGTTTAGGCTGTCAAGAGTAAGCTCCTTGATTGCCATCAACTTTGTTTCTAGGCAGCAACATGTCAGGGTACATGCTGTAGACTGTGGACCTTGGGAATTGTTTCAGTGCTAACAGCTGCCTTCTAGCAAAGAACTGACTGCAGAATTTCTCTCTTACTGTTGATGTGATGGATAAGAGCCAGATGGGTTCTTGTTTACCTTGTGACTTTGAGGGCTTGTGTCACTGGCAGCCACCTGATTGGTGAGGTGAGCAGGTTTGCACTGAAAATATCAAAGGGTCCTGATGTTTAAAAGTAATTCTGCTCTTTCCAGAGCAAACAAGGCCTGCAATAACCCGACTGTTGTCTTAAAAGAATCCATCTTCGTGTGTTTTGAAATCATTATTAATTAAGCAAGTTATGTTTAATTATGAAATGAAGTAGTTGTGATCTGACTTGGTATCACAATGTGATTTCTTTAGTCCAGATTTCACTTTTGTGATTATCCGAAGCTAATTGTTTGGGCACTTCTCTCACAAAAACAGTTGTAATCTAGAGTAGAATTAATCTGACAGTAGTCTGTATGCATCAGTGGCCAAATCCCCTTCCACCTGGTGTCTTACCTGCAGGGATACAGATGAATTACGAAGACCTGAAACTCTAAATTTGATGCAGGACAGAGAGCATCAGCAAGTACTAAGGAGTTATGTGGACAGGACAGAGAGGTAGGGAAAAAGAAACTGAGTGTTTCTGCTGATTCATTTTATTATTTTCCCCTCCCTCAAAGAACCATACTAGCCAGTTGTTCCTCTAAATGAGGATCATCTGAAAAATTCCTGGTTTGGTTACTCTTAGACAATGAGTATAAAGTACTGAGTATCTCAATGTAGTAGGCCAAATGTACAATCCCACTGGTACATCTTGTGCTGTAAAAAAATTGTATTACAAGTCAGGAGAGGAAATAGAAATGACTGAACAAAATCTGTCATTCACAGTGAGCTAAATCATCATCACAGCTGTTAGTAGACAGTTACTCTTATAATTTGATGAGATACTTGTGTGTCACTGACAATTCATGTATGCAAAATTTTTAGATTTAAGATTAAAAGTCTACTTACTGTCTGTTTTTGCATTTGTCAGACCCCTGCCTGATTCACCTTATTTTCTCTCGCTATCAAGTCACCACACCCAGGTAACACATAGAACTCAAATTCTTTTGAATGAGTTTGATGCAAACCCAAACCGACGTTATCCATAAGACATGGGCTGTTTCTCCATAACCCATCTGCAGCTCTGACTTCACAGCCTGATGCCCCGTTTGGTTGCAGGTGCCCAATACAGATTCCGAGCTGCACCGCCGGCACATCGAGCGCACCCGCCGGGAGGCCCAGCTGGCAGCCCTTCAGTATGAGGAGGAGAGGATGAGAACTAAGCAGATTCAGAGAGAAGCTGTCCTTGATTTTGTTAAGGTGCCTCCTTCTAGTACCTACTTCATACTTTGTCTTTTCCAAATCCCTTAATTATAACTAAATGCCAAGGTACTTAATACTTGTATGTTATGCTCCTGGCACTTTATAAAGAATTTGGACAAATAGCATTTAAGTCCATTAACTGTTGGTGCTGTAGCTTAACACAGGCAAAGCTAGAACTGGGGAGGAAGATGGAAGATTTACCCAAAATATGATTGTTGCAAAGAATTCTGATTTTTGCATATTTCACCTCATTCTCTCAATTTTCCTTTGCATAGATATGATGGGATTGTTTAAGAAGAGGTCTTTATCTGAGAAGGCACAGAGGCAGTTTAATTTTGAAGACAAATTTGGCAGGGAGGGAATAATCATGCACACAAAAATATAATGCTGCCTGATCTATTTTGCTGTTTTGTGATAATAAAATAAGTTATTTCTGGAGTAGAGCGTGGGTGCAAACCGATGGTACATCAGGCACTCACTCTGAACACTGTATCTTTGCTGTCTCTGTCTCTGCCCTCAATAGGAAGTCTTCTGCTTAACATGCCAGTTTATTTATATGGTAGTTGATTTAATTTTGTTTTACTGTTTGCTGCTCTGGTCACTTACCTGAATCTCACCATCACAAATTTAAGAAATGGTACAGTTAATATTTTGGGTTTAGGGTGGTCTGCAGAGAGGCAAAGAATGGTTTATTGCATATATTTAATGTATAAAGTTAGTTTAGAAAAAGGGTCTTAGCTGCCTGAAACTAGGCTTTTCATTAGCACCAGCTATTCTCAGGCCCCTGACACTGTTTTGTAGCAAAGGTGCTCATTAAAGATTCAGCTCAGTCTTTTAGTTAAAGATTAAGCTTATAGGATGTATGTTGTTCATTGATGAGTCTCCTGGGGTTTTTGGTTTGGTTTTTGGGTATTTTTCTTCTGTTGCCTTTGTTATTCATGACCACTTTATTCTCAGCAGTTAAATTCCTCCCTTGGCTTGCATTTTGAGTTTATTATGCATCATTCATATGCATAGTTTGAAATTTTTGTTCGTTTGTTTGAATGTGGAATAAAGGCTGATTTTTTACTAATATCAGGGATGTTTCAGCTCAGTGAAATTTGCGATTTCCCTAGTGCGTGTTCTATTTAAAAACTAAGACCTCTAATTTAAAACACTTTTAAGTTATGCTGCTTTGTTCTGAGCTTTTGTTTCTTTGTGACATTATTTTAAGTTTCATTTTTTCTTTTTCTGTGTAGCAAAAAGCCTCCTTAAGTCCTCAGAAACAAAGTCCAATGGATAGTGAGGTAAGAGTCCAATAAGAGCATTAGTAGGGATGTCAGCACTTAAATTCTTAGCTCTCCATCAGAGTTATTTTCCTCTTTGTGGAAAATACCTCAAAACTGGGTTATAGCATAGTTTTTTCTCATATTATTAAGCCCTGGGTTGGGGTTTTTTGCGTATGGGATCAGTCTAGTATTTCCTTCTGTTCATGTAGATTGCCTGTCCAAGTGTGCTGTTTTATTTGTTTCTTGTATGTTTTTTATGTTCTCTGCAGAAAATACATTTCATGTTCCATTTTAACCTGCTCCTTGTGAGCAGTGCAGTTTATATTCTAACAGGAGTATTCAGTCAAGTTACAGTGTTATAGTCATCCTTCACTAATCAGCTTTCTTCCAGTTTCCTCTTATTAGATCACCAGTGTTCCCAGAAATACTAAGCTTTAGGATTTTGATGGCTGTCAGAAAAACGAATAAATTTTTTTAAAGATTTTTTCTACTATGGTTTTATAATAATATAGTTTTTATAATTAAAACCAAGAACACAAATCATACAAGGCTCAGTCTTCTAGAATATACAGAGATGAGCCAATGACATCTGTTCACTCTCTGCATCAGATTTCTGCATAGTGACAGCTCTTCCACTGCTTGCCATCCCCACTTTTGTCCAGACAAAGATAATTCACTTGGTAGTGTTAATCAGATCAAAACTTTTAATAATATAACAAATATGATAGTTCTTCAGCTGCATTTTCCAACTAACTCTTTTTGTTACAAAATTAGCAAAACATGGGGTAATTGGAATAGTTCTTGCTCCTTTTTCCTCTTAATGTTTTTCTGTTCTTAATTTTTTCTTTTAAAAGGTCCTTTGTTCTACCAGAATAAGCACTGTGAATGCATAGTTTTCTGTATTTGCTTGACACAACACAGAAAGCAGAATAATTGATTCCTTAAGTAATAAGACTGCACTGTAATTCCTGGGTGATGTGGCTGTGTATTCCTACAGAGTTACAGATACTTCATGGATTGTTTTAAAGAGCCTCACAGTGCTATAAGCAAGCAGTACGTGTTCCAAAATGTCTGTCTGTTCACATACCGTGTGTTTCTGACATTGTGTGTGTTTCTGACATTGCTCCATCTCTCCCACCTCCCAGTGTCCCTTTCCATCCAGAAGGTCTCAGCATACTGATGATAGTGCCTTGTTAGTGGTAAGACCCTGCACGTAATGGCCTTTTTCTGTGGCAGATTCTAGAGCATAGAAATGACAACGTTATGATTGTCTCAGATTAGACCAACTGTTTCAGAGCTAATCTAAATAGCATAAAACATGACCATCTCCTTTGAAAAGTAGCTTAGCTGTGAACTATGATGTTATTAATATGTTGACACTTTTGCTGTCAGCCGTTTGCTAATAATACAGTGATATTTTTCTACAAAATAATTAAAGCTTATATTTTGTTTGAGAGCAGAAGAAAATGAGTGATAGTAAAGAACAGTTTCTGAAATGAAAAATTCACCTCTAGTTGTTCTGGTTTGATTTCTTCTCCGTTCAGCTTGCTTCCTAATTGATGTGCCCTTCAGTGTCAAGTAAGCAATTTCAGTGCTTAATACAGCCTTCTACTTTAACTTGTCTGTGTCCTGCACATGGGGGTTAGAAATACTTGGCACAAGAAAAAAGTGTTCTGCTTAAGAATGCTACAAATCATGAAATACTCCTCATACAGTTTTATTGTTTATTAGTGCAAATGTCTTAAAAATCATCTATTTTGAACACTTATCAAAATTAAAAACGTGTCTGCACATAATTCATGTTTTATGCTATTTCTTCCTTTGTGGCATCTTAGCAATGTAGCATAACTAAAAAATGTAATTAATGTCATAATCCGTGTCTAGAAAATTAAAAATACACCTGATTTGCCTGCTGTTGCATGACTGCATGCCTAGAAATTATTTTCTTGATTTATGTGCTTCGATTATCTGCCTAAATTTTCTTTAGGCAGTGCTCTTGTGTAGAACGTCTCTCTCCTGAATGTGTTGGTCAAGATATTTACTGTGTCTTTATTCAGACTTTTTGGGTTTTCTGCTTTTCTAAGACTAGCACTTTGTGGGTGAGAAAGAAAGCTTAAAATGTTAGAGAGAAATTTAATAATCATGTACCTGTTTAGAGAAATCACTGTCAATGAGCATATTAAAATGTGCTTTCATAGTTAAGTCATAAAAAGCAGGAGAACAGTGGTTTGGGTTGAGATGATTCTCTGTTGTCAGTGAATTTGTCTTTGGAATGTATTTCTAAGACACCTGTAAGAACCCCATTTCTATTTGATTGTGTGATCACATTACTTTTGTTGTAAATTAAGATACAGAATTTTCAGAAACTACTTTGAAACTGGCTTCCATTGCTGTTTGTTTCCTTTTTTGTCTTTAACCAAGTGACATCTTTTCACTTCACAAAAAGAGTGACCAAGCTGGCAGGGCAGGATTGAAAGCGATAATTTCTCTGTTCATTTTTCTTTTGGCTCCTTGCTGTTTTCAGCAGCACTAAATTATAATAGTGTATGAGGTGCTGGGGTTTCTGATCTGCAGCTCTGTTCTGTAGTGGAAATCCACACTGTGCCTAATGATCACATATGCCAGGGCAGCCGTTTCTGGCAATTACTGTAACTGGAACCTTAAGCACATTCCAGCTCATGAATTTGTACCATTTTTTGTTTTCACAAATGTATTTTATATGGTAAAACTTGTTAGACATCAAGGAAATGGTCATTAGTTTGCTTTAAAAAAAATTGTTGGAAGAGTTTGCATTGCTCTTACCTTTTTATATTCTATTGCACTTCATTTGACATTTTCCCTATTCCTGTGGGTTTGAAATTTAGCTAGGTCTAATTTCTGAGGACATAAGGAAAAGCTTTTAAAAGTACTAAATCTAATACGTAGTTAGAAAGCAAGTGAGCTTTTATTTTACTACTTTGCTCTTCTGGCATTGTTATTGCTTTAGTAAAAAACATAAGTTGTGAATCTCCTTTTTAAAATCTTTCATGTTTCTTCTGGTCATCTTGTTGTCTTTAATCACTAATTAAAATTTAAATGTATTCATGTTGCACAGGTTACTCTGACCATTTCCTTCTGTTTATAAATGTCAGGACAGTTGGTTTGAAGTCCCAGAATGATTGTCCATACCTTCTGGGAATGTTAATGGTTCCGTTTAGTTGTAGTTCTTCCTGCATACTTGTGATTTGAAGTGGAGTCTGGCTCTAGAACTTCATTGCACACTGTGGTGGATTTCTTTGAGTGGACCTGTGATAACCAGACTAAAATGTTATTGAAGAAATGTAATCACTGGCCTCTCTGAGAAAATAAAAGTTTTATGTTAGTCATAATCTCTTGCTGTTCTCACAAGGATAGTTCCATTCATTACAACTGAGATTACTTGTAGAGCTGGTATCAAGCTTTCAGATTTGACTAATGATTTCAGCCTTCATTGCTTCTAAATCTTATTTTTCTCCAAATGTCTTCTTGTTTTCTCCCATACTGTCCCTTACAAGATTAGTACTATCAAAGAGAGGAAAAAAAAAAATCCTCTGTAACTGCTGCTCAGTGTCTCTGTCGTGAAGCCCACAAGGTACTTCAGAAGCATCAGGCAGCTGCTGTGACCTCTTCCTCTCACAACCTTTGTGTCACTGCTGCCTTGTGCTCCCTTCCTCGTGTTGTTTTCTTGTTGTAGTCTCAAATGTGGACTGAAGCTGTCATCTTACTGTTAGCACATAGGATCTCTGAAACATTTTAAGTTAAGACTAAGTTTAAGTTAAGCACCAGAGTGTTACAAATAATAACGGTATGGGTAAAGTAAGCAGGACTTGACTTACGCAAACTTGTAGCCTGGAGTTTTGTCTCAGACCATTGGCATTCATTTGTGTATTCAAATGTTTAATAACCGAATTCCCTTAAAATATCCTTATTTGGTTCATGCAGAGTTCTGGTTGGGCTCTCCTTTGGCACTCCCTGTATCTGCTGTTCTTTCTGGCGCAGGGAAATTTTTGTGACTTCAGTGCTAGACCTAAAGACTGCGTGCAGCATGTGCAGAGGGTGGTGTAAGTCTGAATTGCAGCATTCTGACTCCTTTGGTATTGTGGCTGCCTTTTCTCACAGTCGTTCTTTGCCTCACTTCTTCCTTTCTTCCCTCTCTTTCTTTCCTTACTGTCCCTGACAGAATGGCTTTGAGCCTCTCTTTGTGTTTGAGATTGACAGTAACACCAATACCATTAAAAGGAGGCCAGGCACTCGCAAACAGGTGAAGAGCATGCGGTGTGTTGGTGTCGTGATTGTCCCTCCCTGTGCTGTGCCGTGTCCCCTTCCCTCTGCCCACTGCTGGGTACCTGCATAGTGACCACTTCTTGTTAGTCTGTGTCAAGCTTGCCCTGGGCTTTTCATACAGGAATAAGCAGATACATTGATGTTACAGCCCAGCTAGTGCTGGTTTATTTTACTGTTCTCATGTGCTAGCTAATATGTTGTCTAAGTCAAGTGATATTTGAAACTCTTAAAAAATAAAAAAACCACCATTTTGGCTCTGCCCTGCTCTGGAGAAAGAGGCAGTCTTGAGGATCAGCTGTAAGTCTGTACAGGGCCTAAAGATGTTTGTGTTTAAGGCTTGCCCTGAGTGTAAACCTTCCCTTCCAGTCCTTCTGGCTGTGCTGTTCTGAAGTGGCAGAGTAGTTGCAGATGTTTTAAAAACTAACTCCCAAATGTGTCTTTCCCTACCTGTAGAGTTTCTAGGTGTCATTTGATGTTCTTTCCGGTGCTGAATTGTCACTTTGCTATTTGAATGCTGTTTCAGAAAGTACAGTGAGCCATTCAGTCCTCAAATGTTACAGTTTTGATGGTGCTTTCAGTTAGACACAGGATTTTGGCCTTCTAGATCCACCTGTCAGTGACAGATGGGCACAACTGCAGCCCCTGTTCTAAAACAGGAAAAGTTGTTTATTTGGCTGGTTTTGATATTGGTCATAACTGAAATGTGACGGCACTTCATTTCTGGCAACACTGTAAATCCTGACACTGACATCTTCCCTAAGAGTGAGATTCTACCCACAGAATCTCATTTACTTTGTGTGTAATCACAAGGACCAATCGTTAGTGTTTGTGGCAGATAGAAAGTGTGTATTACTGAGCCTCTCAAATATGGGTTTCTCTGATTTTTCAGACATGCATAACATCCTCAAAACATTAAAAAGAAAGCTATTTATTTTTAATGGTGGCCTAGAATGGACTGTTGTAGGGTAAAATTTCTTTTTTTCTGATGGCATAGGTGTTACTAGAGAAGCTTTTGCCTCACTTACTGTTCTTAATTCTGGTTTTAATGTCACTCTATTATATATAAAAGAAGTACTGGACCTCCCAGGAAGTTTGGGAGGGTAGGAAGGCTTTAACTATAGTTCAGCAAGTATTGATGTGTTGCTCGTTGAGTGTTTCTGAGACTGTGACCGTGATCACCTCTTCATTTTTGATTTCACTGCATTCCATCTTTGTGCACTGCCTGTCAGCCACTCACTAACTCTGCTACTGCCTTCTCTTTCTTTCTGCATTCAGTCACTCTCAGGGTTGAACCAAGAAAGCTGTGCTACTACCCTGCCTAGCACCTCTACCTTCAGTCCTGTCAAGGTATCTCTTGCTATTATCATTTACCACTAGAGCCAAAAAAAATCTCAGATCCACACATCTGTTTTAACAGGTGTTAGTCTGTCAGCATCTAATCAAAAGTTCAGGTTGGGTATGAACCTGATTCACCTGATTAAACTGTAGTAGGTATTACCTCATCTTAGCTTTAGGCTGTGTCTACAGGAGGCCTGATCTATAAAACATGGTAACCTGTCTCTGCTCCAGGGGGTTCTTGGTTGTCTTTGATGTTGCTTTTTCTGTACAAGATGATTTACTCTTGATCAATTTGAGTTCATCAAAAGTACACTTGTATTCTTTGCCTGTTTCTTTCTCTTCTATGGAAACTGCCGTGCTGAATGCATTCCTCACAAGAAATCATTAGTCTGTGTAAGCACTGTGATGAAACCACAGTGTGTTTCACTGGGGACAGATGTGCAGTAAATAGCAGTTCTGCATTAGCAAAGGTGTCAAAGAGGAGTATCCTTATCAGGGCTGCTGTATTGCCAATTCTGCATGTTGCTTAATACCTGTTTTGGGGTGTCCCCTTTGCAAAGAGCACTTTTTCACTTTGGGTTGGAAGGAAGAGTTAACAGTGTTCTGTCATTGCATAGTCAGTGCTGTTTCATCATTCCTTTTGCTCAGGAAAATAAAAGCGGTTGTGTCACATCTGTAAAAGAAAAAACTTTGTCTCTGCAGAGATAAGACTTGGGGAGCAACATACTGTCGTTTTTTTCATTTCTGGTTATTTTTCTGAAACACTCTCAGATGGATGGAGCTTTTCTTAAAACACAGCAAATTAAAATATAGTCAAAGCTTTTCGAGATTAGGACCATTCATATTCTTCTGCTTTTTTGTTTACAGAGTGATGACAGATCCACCATCTCCCCTGGCTCACCTACCGCTCAGACAGGTAACAGAGACAGGAAAAAAAATTCTAAAAAATAAGATGAAAATGCCTGCTTGCTTATTTGTCCTGTGAAGAGAGGGGAGCATCTGTTCCCACCTCTGTGGCACTGCTGTGTGTGAGAATTTACCCAGTTACTTGGGTCTCCTTCGAAAAACACGAGGGAAGAGAGAACAGGTCTGAAGCATGTCCTCAGGCAGAGCGCAGGGTTTGCCTGGTTTAGGCCTTCATACAGGCTTTGGCACACAGATGCATTTGGCAAGAGTCAGAACAGTTGTTGGAATTGGTATGTGGAATGTGCTTTGCATGCAAGTGTCCTTGCAAGTGCCTTTTCCTGCTCTGCTTTTATCATGCATGGCTGTAATTTATTTTGTCATTATTGCATTAAAATTTTTGGTTTGTTCTTTTTAATTACCACATTGCTGAACCCATTTCCTATTTAAACTCTAACCATTTCCTTCTTCCTCCTTCCTTTCCTGTGCCTTTCCACATTTGTTTAGTCCACCTTTCCCCTCCATATCCTGGCCATGCAGCCCCGCCTTCCTATAGAAACCCTTCCCAGCGACCCGAGAGTTTCCTTTTCCGAACAGCTGTCAGGGGTGAAGCCAAGAAAGGTAGGTTATATAGCTCAGAAATTAGCTAGTTTTGCTACATTATATTGACATCTGCATTACCTGAGGCTTGCAGTGTTTTGTTACTTCGGGTCTTTATCATCAAACTACTTTTAGAATTCCATTTGTAGACAGATGACATCACAAACATTGTGAACAAGCAGGGTTTTATTTGGAGCTGTCCAGTATTTTTTTGTCATATCTGTGGAAGTGTGAGAATTTGCTCATCCTGATCTGCACTTACACCTTTGCCACACAAGCCTTCAACAACTTGATAATTCTTGCATTGCCCAGCAGTCTGTAACAGAATTGCAGTTTCTGAAGAAAGACAGAACCGTTTCAACATACTCCATGTGGCAAAACTTGGTCATCATTTGTGCATGACTATTATCCAACAGAAAGATCAGAATCTAAACAGTGAGGGAATTGTGTTGACATCTCATTTAGGTTGGTAGACCATTAGTTTGATGTATAATCAAAGGAAAGAGATTTGTGAAAAGGAATGTACTGTACCCATTCTGGAACTTTGTATGCGCTGCAGCAGCAAACATCACAGAGCCAAAACGTGCTTAGTGATTTTCTTTCCTTCATGCTGCTGTTTAGCTGTTGCTTCATCCTCTACCTGTGCCTTGTCTCCTGCTAATGATTCTGCAGACCCTCGAGTGAGACAAAACTCCAAACAGCGGGAGGAGGAGCTGGAGCTGATAGAGCAGCTACGCAAGGTAAGCGCTGCCAGGAGCCAGAACGTGGACATCGCACGAAATGCGTTTTGTGACCCTGCTAAATCTGCCTCTGTCTTATGGACCAGCTTCACTGAACCAGTATGGGCACAGTTGACCAAAATTAAATGGTGTGGTACAGTCTATGTACTTCTTTCAGATGGGTGCAGTGGTGTTCACTCGATCGTTTGTGGTAGTTAAAGTCAGCTTCAAATTCTGTAAAATAAACTGTGTTGACTCCTGCTCCTAAATGTCCAGTGAACTCTGCTTTTATGTGTGCTTCTTTTCTTCCTTATCAGCTTTCACACTTGTAAGGAGCTCCTTGGAAGGTTGCCTTTACTGTCCCCTTTTAATGTCTTTTTCTAAAACTCTTTTTTGCTATAAAGCTGACAGAAAAGCAGATGGAGTGCAGAGACTGCTGCCAATCATGCTGACATGGTTTCCTCGTGTGCTCTAGATCTGTCTCTTGATTCTTGCCTTATCCTTAGTTAAGTGCAGAACATTTGAGCCACAAATGTTTCTAATGTTTATGCTTTTTGTCTACCCGGGAGCACCACACTTGTGGTTTGTGCCCGGGTACAATGGCAATAAACAGGAATATTGAAGGTGCCACATGCCTTTAAGGTACTGCTCTGCTTTGCCCCAGACTTGTTTCTGCAGAGCACGAAGGAATTTCTTGAGGTGCTGTAATTAATTGTTTGAATTTTCCCAATAAATAATTTACTTACTGAACCTAATCTTAAAAGCCGTGAGCATCCCAGATGGACAGAGAAAATTCCCTCTCTTTGGGGGGAAGTGTTGAAGTAAGGACAGTCTCCTTTCTCTAAAAGGAGAAAGGTTACCTTAGATAAAACAAAACTTGGTGGTGTTTGCAGACCCTCTCTTACATTATCTCGGATTGCTTTCTATGTAGTCTGTCTCTTGTTCTGTTCTCCAGGTCAGCTTAGTTTTTTTTTAAATACTTAAAAATTTAGATACAGTATTACAACTCAGGGACATTCACACAGCATTTTAATGAGTTTGAAAGCCTGAATTGAATTTTTATTCATTCTCTTAAACAAATGCTAACTACCTTCTTTTTAAAGGACCGCTTATGCCAAATAGTTCAGTTTTTATTTAAAGGCAAAAATACTGTCTTGACTTTTGTTAATTGTGTTGTCCTCCAAACCGCAAAGACAATTATTTTCACTTCCCTTGGCAGAACCATTCTCTCAGAATATGTAGGGTTAGGAATACTGTTCCTAGATCCTGCTTTCCATTATTTTTGAATAATGGTTGTATTAGTGTACTGTGCTGTACAATGAAAACTGTTCTTTGTTGGACTCAATTGCTCCCAGACTGTGGCCAGCCCTGGGCCCCAGTAATGTGCAGGGCTGTCCTTGGGGTTATTCAGAAAGCTGGTTGGAAGTGCCATGAGGACGGACAGAGTCGTAATGCGGGAGCTGTGCCTGGTACAAGCTGTTGTGCAGAAGGAGCCAGCGGGAAGAACGCAGCTCTCAGCCCCCGCGTGTGTCCCTCTTGGTTCCCCACAGAACATCGAGTCGCGGTTGAAGGTGTCGCTGCCCAGCGACCTCGGGGCGGCTCTCACGGACGGCGTCGTTCTGTGCCACTTGGCCAACCACGTGCGGCCCCGCTCTGTCCCCAGCATCCACGTGCCCTCACCTGCTGTTGTAAGTGTGTAACGATGGTACTCCTTTATAGCTGTCCACAGTGGCATCCTGCAAAGTCCTGTGATGCAGACAGACACTAAACTCAGCATTCTCCTCAGGGAATGTACGTGACAAAAAACAACCATCTGTGCTGTTTAAAAAAGGTTTGTAGTGTCGCTAAATGAAATTCTGTTTGGGTTTGTTTCATTTAAAGGAAGTTACTTCTAACAGCTTGTAAGCAAATGTTAACATTTTCATGCGCTCCCTAAGCATGTTAACTTCAAAACGAGTGAAATAAGAGACAGTTCAGCATGAAAACTGAAATAGGATATTTTAAAAGATAAAATGTCGGAGGAGTTCAGGAAAACGTAGGGAATTACAACAAGTAGGATCCCACTACACAAGGCATTAAAAACAGGCGGAGACCAAGTTGATTCCAGTGTCTCTTTCACAGCACTACAAATTCCTCTGCTTAGGAATTTTAGCAGAACACACTCAAGATACTTAGAGAGCAGCATCTTCTGGAACAAAACAAATCCAGTCATGCCTTTGTGATAACAGGAAAAAAAGGTAGCTGTGTCAGGGGGCTGCTTAGAGCAGAGAAGTATTGCTGTCTGTTTTGTAGGGAAAGCACAGAATTAGAGAAAGGTCAAAACCTGTGAGATAACAGATTATCCAGTTTGTGTTTGTGGAAGTAAGACAGTTCTGTGAAAATATTTAGGATCAGCTACTTGAAAGTAATACGGACAGGCAGATTGCTTGTTATGTACCTTTGAATGGTATGAGTAAGGAAAAAAAATGGAGATTGTTCCTTGGGGAAGAAGGTGAAACGTGCACATAGTCTTCACTTATCCTTCTTTTGGAGTGAGTCTTCATGTTGATTGGAATCTGAACTGGCACTTGCAGGGCTGCCAGGTGTGTCACTGTGGTTGTGTCCCTGAACTCAGTGTGACCAGGCAGGTGGCCCCGTTATTTTGAGAACGACTGAACTGGACATGCCAGCATTTTAGGCAAATTGTGGGATCATTCCAAGCAAAGGCAGGGAGCCACTGCTCAGGAGGCTTGCGTCAGTGAGATCTTTTCAGTGGCCTGGTTTGATGTGCAGCTGAATGCTCTGTGTTAGGAATTAAATCATGGCTTTGTCATGTGAATCCCAAGGAAGAGGCAGCCTGGAGTCGCGTGGCTCCAGGAGCAGAAGAGGCATCACGTCATGCCCCAGGCACAGTGTGATCTTTGTACTCCCTTGGTCTTTTGGGAGAAAGAAGTCAGTGCTGGTCTTTAACCTGCTTCCTTGGTGGGGAAACACAGCACATGAAGGGGACAGGAGAAACCCCATCACTTATGGAAGTGTTGAACACATGGAGGCTGCTGCCTGCTGCTCCACAGCGTGTTCAGAGGAGCAGGGAGCTTGTGTCCCTTGAACCAGAAGGGAGTAAGGTTTGAGAGCAGGAACAAGACAGAGCCTGTGCTTTGGTGTGTCTGAAGAGGTGTGAAAGCTGACTGCAGAAAAAAGCCTCACTTGAAAAAATGCCAGTGAGAGCAATTCAGACAGCTCCATTAAACACATCTACAAGAGGCTGACAAGCAGCAAGCTTCACTTCCAGTTTTCTGACATTATTTTTTGGTTTCATCTAGCCTTTATTTTTTTTCCTCTTTGTTAATCGAAGTGTGGTTTGATATTTATATATCTTTGCATTATAGTAATCCAAAACAGACTCTAGATTGCTTTATGTCATGAAATTGCTCTGAAATCACAGCATGGAAGCCATGGATGTGCATTTCATCAAAAGACATTTTTTAAATGATCATACCGTAGTCACTAAAAGTGTTAGCCAGTTTTATATGAAACTGTGTATATAAATATTGCAGGGCTTAGAACGGTCCCTTTTTAAAAATCATCCAGCATTCATAACTTAGCTTTTCATAAAACAGCTTTGAAAACTGGGATGGTTTTCTAAGAAAAGCAAACTTCAGCAGAGCCTGCTTTGAATTAGACAAGCTTATGTCAGCGTGGTGTTTTTGGCAAAGAGATTTATTAAGAGTTTTATTTAAATAAAAAATAAAAATCTTTTAAAACCTTGCCAGTTAAGAACACTGTATGCCTTTGCTTCTTTGCAGCCTAAACTTACAATTGCAAAGTGTAGACGAAATGTGGAGAATTTCTTGGAAGCTTGCAGAAGGATTGGAGTGCCTCAGGTATGTATTTCTGCTGTCCTGATGTCATGTTTCAGATGCAGTTTTATCTGGTGCTTCAGAAAATAAAATATTCTTTGGAAAATTGGATTAAAACAAAATTAGTAAAAGTTTAGAAGGTTCAGGTACAAGCTGTCTTGCACTATAGATCAGACTTACCTTGCATGGTCTTCCAGAGCAAAATGAAGCCAGATACAGTTTATCAGAGTATAGTATATAGAGTTTATATTTTAGTACAGATTCACTTAACTACTGTGCCTCAAATTCATAATAGCTGATGGACTTCGAGTCTGCCTTTAGAACTGGCAGGTTCTATAAAACCAGTTACATTTTCTCATTATTAGGTATGTGACAGCTTAAAAGTGGGATAAAATCTGGATGATGGTTTGCATGTGTTTTTTTAATCCCAAAGCTCTTCATGTTCCTTCACAATAATTCTCTTACACGAATGTCTTTACTGTCTTACCAACAAGTCACAGATTACTGGCCTTTCTCTGATGGTAGCTATGTTTGCATAGTTCCTAGTTCTTTTGTTATATACCAATGGTAGAAGTCTGTCTTCTGGTATTCCTTGTCCCCTTTTGAAACTTGTAACATCTAGGAGGTGGAAACGTATGAAATTGTCCATCTTACCCTGTTGGTCCAGTTATCCTGTTTTATGCTGTCCTGTTCTTTGCACTTTGTCTTATTCAGCAGCTGTCTCAGTACAAATAGTTTTAATACATTATATTTTTCTTAATTTCCCTTTCAGTGCACTAACTGATTTGGGGTTTTGCACTGCTGAGCATTGGTGTTTCTGTTGTAGGTGCTGGTTTCTTTTGTATTCTGAAAGGGACAAGTAGACCCTGTGACTCACTTCCCAGCTGCGTCTAAAGGCAGTTCTTGAGTCAGTCATGCAGGATTTTCTGGTGGTTTTAGATGACTTGCAGACATTTGAGCCACTGGGCTTTTAGGATGACTTATTTATTGAGCTGCCTGGCAATTTCACATGGCTCAGTGGGGAATCATGTTGGAACGGGCTAGGGAGTTGTAAGCGATCGTTAGTGCTGGGAGATCCTGCACTGCGTTGGTCCCCTAAAAACTTTTGGACTTTTAATCCCAGCAGAACGGCACGATATAAATTCATCTGGGGCAAAATTGTGCAATTCCATCCCAGCTTCCCTATTTATAGCTCCCTCAAGTATGAAGATACCATTTTTATGGGATTGCAGTACAAAGCAGATCACTGGAATGACCCACAATCAAAAACAAACACAAAAGCCAGTCAAGAAAAAGGCCCTTGTAAACCCAGGCTGCTCCATCTGCAACCCCTACTGTGTAGGGCCGTCCTGTTTTTCTCATATATCTTGTTTTAATGTGAAAGAGTTCAAGGACGGTCTCTCTGGGAAAACTTAGTAAAATACGCCCCCCGAACTCCAAAGCTGCTCTCACGTGTCTGCATTACATCCCTACTGAGATGTGAACATAACATACCTGTATGTAGGAATGGCATGGCAGCCCGGTATGTTTTTCTTGAAAAGCTGCCTGCAGGTTTTTCATTTCATTTCAATTCTAATTACAAAAATAAAAGGCTTTCTGAAAGCATGGATCCATGTAGGAATACTTGCTTTCTAAGGGGAAGACTACTTTCAGAAAGGGCTAATTACAGGCACCGCAGCAGAGCAGCAATTTCTGTAGGACTTTGGTGGTTTTAAAGCCCTTGGATCAAAGGAAACCCTCAGCTGAACAGGTTGATCCATGCATCTAGATTTCACTGATTATTAGCAGTTACCTGTGGGAAAGGGAGACGAGACACAATGGAAATAGTTACAGAGCTCTTAAACTCTAATTAGTAATAGATATTTCTGCAGGATGCTTCATTCAAGCATCAGTTACTCATAAATAATTCCTTCATGCTGTTTTCATTAAGTTACACATGGAGGCTGAACTTTGGTGAGTACTCAATGCCAGCAGCATCTCAGACACCTGTAACCTCTTCACTCTGGAGAAGAACTGGTTTCACTGAGCCTTGTGTAAGCTGCTGTTTTTAACAACAAGGAATAGTTACATGTTGGAGCTGTAGAGGTGACAGGCACTTCACTGAACACTAAACACTGATGTTGAGTTCTTTGCAATAGGAGTCTTGCAGATTTCTATGTGAGAATTAACCAGCTGTGATGTGCTTCTCAAATGTGTAGGTTGTATCTGAGATGTCTGATAACTGCTTCGTGGATGTTGCTATGGCTAACTGACTGACCTTTTTTTTCTGTCTGTTTTCCCTTCCTGCTCACACACTCTGGACAGGACAATCTTTGTTCCCCTTCTGACATTCTCCAGCTAAACCTCAGCGTTAAAAGAACGGTTGAGACTCTTCTTTCCCTGGGGACAGATTCAGAAGAATCCAGTCTTGTGTCCCTTTCCGTTCAGCTCTGGGGCTTTGTGGTGTTTTACTGTACTCTAATGCTAACGCTCTGTATGTTCTATCGCTGGGTCTTTTTTCTCTAGTGAAGGATAGTGGTGCTGCTTCCTCCCTCCGTCACTCCAGTGCTTGGGGACAGATTCTGGGCTTTGCCAAGACTCTGTGTGTGAAGTGCTTTGTTTCCCACGGATGGGACAGAGGTGACAAGTACGATGTGCAAACACATTGGTGCACCCACACCACCATCCCTGACCCAATTCCCGTTTGTATTTGCTGTGTCACACTGAGCAGATGAAGTGCTTTCCAAGGGAGGAGGTGCTGTCCCTGGGCTCGAGCGAGGGCTGAGGTCAGGACACGTGGTGCACGCTGTAGTCTGCTGACCACTGGTGTAGTGAAAACTGCGGTGTCGGTTTGTGCCTCTGGTCCCCCATCTGTATAATGGGAATTGCAACCACTTCAGTAAACTGCTTGAGGATTATCTGATGAAAAATGTTAAACAATGTGAAGTATTTTTTCAATGTCAGTGTTCTTGATGAGATCTCAGAGTCTTAGGAGACATGGTCTGATAAGTGTTGTCCACAGAACTTTCTAACTAGTTTGTTTTTTTACCCCCAGTCCTTTATCCTGCTTCTTGAGAGCATTTGATTTCTCAAATTTATAGACCCTGCTGTATTACTTTGAGTCAGGATTTTTAAAACAACTGTCAATGAATCCTGAGCTACTTGAACTTTGCAACAGTTCAAGCAGAAAAATTTCAGAGAAAATAAGCTCTTCAACAGCTTTAAGACAAAAATTTTCTGGCACAGAAAGAAAAATCTTTACGATTCTGTCAGGTGCTACAGAATGTCATAGCGTTTTACTGTGACCTGGATAAGACTTACCAAAACCTTGTTGAATTGTCATTTGATCTTGGGCACCCCAACTCAAGCTTGTTCCACGCTTATTCCCTTCTTCCTCTTATCCTGTCATTTTCAGAAAGACTTGTATCATGCAATTGCACAAGTACAAGTCCCAGCTGCACAAGCACTCCTCACTGGTTTACAAAACTCAGGTAGTCTTCCATAAAGCTTCACAGCCTTTCCCTCCCCAGGGAAAGCATCCTGGTGCTTTAATGCTTTAATGTCTCAGGGACACCTCAGAACTTCAGGGCACTCCCCATGTGTGTAACAGACCATGTCTCCTCAGAGTGGAGATCGACTCAGGGAGCTCTGCTCAGAGACCAGTGACAGGTAAGTGTTTAGGAAATGGCTGTTCCAAATGTGTCTTCAATAAATTTCTGTTATATCTGCAAGTGCAGTAAATGGCTTCGAAGCCCAGTGCAAGTGGTGGCATTCCAGCCGTAACCTGGAACACCTCTGAAGCACAGTTTAAGGTACACAGGAGTTCAGTTGCAAATGTGGTTACTACCAGTAAAAATGTGTTATGTGTATGTGGGTCTCACAAGCTCTTGTACCATGAAGTGAGTATTTATCAAAGGAGCAAGTAAAAGAGCTGCTGCCTTCTGTCCAAGTCACACAAAGTGTTCTGTCCAAGCCAAACATCACTGAGTAAAGAAGGGACCTTTGACAGGGGGAGATTGTTGTATTTTTAAGTAAGCTATTTTTGCACTGCTTACTGGTACAAACTAAAATGAACTCAGTTCCTGTGTTTCTTAACTTCTAATGAACACTGTGATAAAAGCTGCAAGGGGTTTTACACTAACAGTGCCTTCCAGTTTTTAAATTTTGTTTGTCATTACTGTCTGTGGTATGGAGTCATTCCAAAGCTTTTCCCCCTTATCTGTTTGCATACATAAGAAAAAAGATAAGGCATATTTACTCAAGTTTAAAAATATTTTCTCAAAAAGCACACTTTTTTCAAAGTAACATACATTTGCTGGAAGAAAAATGTATTTTAGCCTGAGCATATGGCTTTCTATGAGAATTGCAGTTGGGGCTCACTTGTTTTCTCTCTGCTTGGAGCTTTGCGGGAGGAGTGTTGGCTGCCACTGTTTGTGCTGAAGGATTTCTTTAACCTCAAAAATCAGTAAAGACTCAAGGAGTGGAGAAATGCCAGTTGATGTGAAAATAACATGTGGAAAATAGTTTCTGTAGCTCTATAGGAAGGACACACTTGGGTTATTTTCTGCGGATACAGAGAACTGTTGGACATGTATCCTGTTGTGGAGTGAGGATGGCCAGGAGGTGCCAAGGACTTCTGTAGGATGAGGCTTTAAATACATCTTAGACTGAGAATAGCACAACTATTAATAAATACTTTGAAACCTCTTTTTGCATTTTGCGTATTACTGTTATTCCTCAGGATGATTTTGGGGGCTGCCCGCTAAGTGGGGGCGCTTTGGGGAGGTGAGTGAGCGGCAGTGACTTATTCCCTGCTCCCCAGCAGCGCTTCCCTCACGGCTGTAGCTGAACAGGCTTGTCCCAGGAGGACTCCCTCCAAAAGGTGCAGGTGCTTCCTCTCCTGCTCTCTGTTGTAGCACACTGATTGTATTGAAGCAAAGCTGCCCCCTCCTCAAGTTCATCTACTTTGGTTTCATAAACTGCTGCCATCTCAGTGTGGGCCGAGATGGAGGACAATTTGCTGTTCCCCTTTTCTCCCACAATCCTTTTTCAAATTCTTATTTGTAGAGTTTTCTATTAAAAGAATACAAGAGATTAGCCCAAGGCCACCTTTCTTGAGTAGTCAAGGTCATGGTTCCTTTGTCACAAGCAGAAATTTCATGTCCTACCCCTGTGTATGTGTGCTGCCTGTCCATTTCATATTTTCAGTCACCTTTTGCTTAATTTTTTTTTTCTTTTCAGTTGAGTGGTTTTCATCCATTTTGTTTTTGTCTTTGTTTTGTTCCCCATTCAGGAGCAATTATGTTTGCCTCTGCATATTTTAGAAGAGAAGGGTTTGACACAGGTAGCTGTGACTGTCCAGGCGCTCCTGGAGCTGGCACCCCCAAAGCAGCAGCCACTTCACCACTTGTCTGCTGTGTAAAGAACTCCGGGACCTTTTGGGTTACCTTGGCTAAGCAGAAGGACCTGAAGACTTTACTGCCCATGCAGTGCATCCAAACACACAGAGCTCTGTTCTAAGGAAATGAGTTTCCGTGATTCCTGACAGGAATGTTTTACTTCATTTCTCCATTTTTTTGGAGATCACAACAGTTTCCAGTAACATTTTTTATTATCAATATTTTTGCCCCTTATTTAAAAAAAAATGAGAGTTCATTGGGAGGAGGGCAGGGAATTCCAGTGGCTGGCTATTGGAGCCAGCTGTAGAAACTGACCTTGCAGGATGAAGAAATGGGTTTAGAGTTTGGAAAGCAATTCCTAGGGGAATTTGTAAAAAAAAAAAAAAGGGTGTTGCTGCAGTGAGCACACAGGGAATTATATTTCTTTCCTTTACCCACCGGGTGCAAAGAAATGGAGTTTCTTTGCCTCCAAAGAATGGCCGTTACAATATTTTAAAAATTGCATCACACAATCTTAACCTGCAGTGTTTGATAACAGGGTGGAACCTCACACAGCTGTCACTTGCATTGGCATGTCCTCATTATTAAAAGTCAAAGAAAAAAATCCACTTTTTTTTTTCCCCAGTGGAAAAATTACTACATGTTTTCTCTGCCAGAAACACCTTAGTAAAAGATACTAAGTCAGATCTGTTCAAATGGGATTAATCCCATCTGCATTCTTGCTGGGTTCACTTTCTGTTTGGGTTTTAACATGTGTTTATCTGAACACTTTTCCAACAGCACTGGAGGGAGATCGCCCCTGTGCTCACATCCCCTTCTGGTGGTTTTGTGGGATCACCAGAATCCCGTGCATTTCCCTGCACTGGGAACAATGCCAGCCTGCCCTGCTGGTCGTTAGAAGCCCGGTACCAACTACTCCATTTATGAGGGGCTGAAGCATCCCCTGCAGGCACAGAGTGGATCACGTTAAGAGCACAATTCTCCAGTTCCCCAGGTGGGCTGGGTGCTGTCAGAGCAGCTCTGCACTGAGGCAGCTCTGAAGGGCAGTAAAGCCCTTTCATAGCTGGAGTTTATGTAGAGAGATGTGCTGGTTTTACAGAACTGCTATTACTTCATTCCTCTTTCTTTAGAAATGGAAATTCAGTCTACAGGAGTGGGAGAGGCAGCTGGAAAGCTGATGTGCAAGATAAGGACAGGTACCTATGCTCTGGTCCTAGTGACAAGGCCGAGCTCCCTACCAAATCAATTAACAATAATTTTTTTCCCCCACAAAAAGGCCTCAGAAAATCCAGCTTTCCACCCATGCAGTTCCTTTGTCAGGTGTTGCTCAGTTTAAAGCATCCCTGAACATTATGCTACTAATACATGGTCCATGAGGTTCTGAAAGGAACTCCAGGCATCAGCCATATTCCATCTGGGATGTATTTGAAGCACAATACACCAAGAGGATTTTATGCAGATAAAGGAAGAAGAAGTGGGAACAAATTAGCTAAAACTCATTTTTGCAGAAGTGAAACCTGCTGTGGGAGCTGCCAAGGACTGGTCTTAGCTGCATTTTTCCCCTTTTGATTTGCAGTTTTGTTTCCATTTTCTTTTGCTTCATATATTTCTTTCAAGGGCCATTGTGGTGATTGTTGAATCCCCTGTTTCTCATAATTATTCCAGTTGCTTCTTACTGGCATTGGTTGGTCACGTTGCAAGTGAAGAACACCTGGAAGGTGTTTAAGAGTGCCCAGCTGCAAAGAGAAACCTCCTCATGCTGGGCAAATGCAGCGCCCTGAGCCCTGCAGGGAATGGAAGTGCCAGGAACTCACAGTACCCACAGGAAGAACAGCTCCACACAGGCATTCTCACCCCCTTAAGCAGTTTTTGTGTTTCACTTAGTGCCAGTGGTGAGGAGCTTTGGTCATTCCTGCAGGGTTACACAGAGGTGTCTGAAGTGTCTGCTGCAGTTTGCTGGAGGGAAGATGCTGCCACTCGCAGGCATCCCCAGACACAGCCAGAGTGTTCCTGGTGTGTCTGCAGGTAATTGGAGAGAGGGAGGCACTGACTTCATCTTGGTTTCCAGCATTAGGTCACCTGTATTGTTACAGAGACACTTAGCAGCACACCCATCATGGGCTATTTAAATACCCCTGTCTGAAGAAGACCATTCCCTTCATGGAATTGCGAGGGTGTGGTGATTGCTTGCTCCAGCACTTAAGGAAAATGAAACTTAACAGCATTGAGGTTGGTGGAAGTTTTGTCATTTAATTAACAGTAGTTTTTAATGGGGTGGGGGCTCGAGTCTGGCCTGCAAGAAAGAGCTGTTTCCTATTGCCCTGTGTGGCTCACAGCTCTAAGTGGCTCCTGGCCACCTGTGGCTCATGGCCTCGCTCAGCACGAGCCAGGCCCGGGGAAGGGCTGTGGCTGGAGGCCAGGCAGGCACAGGGACCCTGGCACCGGCTGCTTTGTTGTGAGCAACGTTCACTCTGGCAGTTTCAGTGTAGGGAATTGTGTTAGTTTGACATTTGTAATCTTGTGTTTTCATGCTGGCAAGCACTAGATCTTGTCCAGATGCTTAAAACAAAAATCCAAACCTGAAGTTTCATCATACGGTTTATTTAATGTGTTACACCAAACCCACTTCGGTTCTCTCTTGCAAAATGGGTTGGGATTTTTCAGTGTAGTTATGTGCAATTTTTGTTGTATCCCATGAAAAGAATATTTGAAAGAAAACATGTATAAAGTTCTATTCTGTGTGTTAAAGCAAGGAAGAGATTGTCTTTCCTCTTTGGGGCATTTGTGTTGGAGGCTGTGGGAGGGATCCACCTCAGTGTTCCGTGCTGCTGGGGTTCCTACACTGACTCCATGGTGTCACACTCCAGGTGGAGTGGCCCAGGCACTCGGGAGTCCCTGATGGCACTGGGGGGCTGGTGCAGAGCAGCTGGGGGTTCCCCCTTTGAAGGAGAGGCTTTTGGAAACACCCTGCCCCCGGTGTCCTGCTTAAAATCCATCAGGGACAGCTCCTTACAGCACCAGAGCACCTCTGTTGTTCCTGGTAGCAGCAGGATGGCAAATGGTATTCTTACCCCTTTATGACTATAAATGGTTCTTTGAAAAACTGTTTTAGAAACAGAGGACTTGTAAGGTGAATTTGGACATCAAAAAATTCTTTTGTATAGATATTGTGATGTTCTACAAAGTGATCTAATTTTGTTATTTCTGAAAACAGTGTAAACGTGTAAGTAATAGAGTAAAGGATTTTAAAGCTTCATCCCATGCTGTATGTCTGTAAATACATTCCATAATTTCTGTTGCATATAAATGTGTCTGAATATTGTATATTTTAAATCGCCTGTATTCTGCCAGTAGTGTGAACTTCTAGCACATTGATAATATAAAAGGAAACCATGGGTATTTGAAATAAAGTTTTAAAACTTATATGAGTTGCAGTATTTCTTCCTGCTGTTTTTCTGTTGCACCAATAAATGTCAGATCCTCTGTGTCAGGTGTTTATTCCCCTTCCACATCATCCCAGTTGGCATTTGATGGACCCACTTTAGTTTTCTACTTTTCATAGTTAACCAGGATGTGAAAAGTCCAGCATTTTTTCACATATTTTGCAGCCACATCAGAAGATTTTTCTTGGGGGTATTTTTAACTTTCCCAGACACTGATTTTATATAGAATCCTTTGCTCACCACTCCACAGCCCCTTGTTTTTTCCAGCTTTTGGCCTGGTTCAGATTGGACACGAGGAGGTTTGGATGGGGCCAGCGCAGGCTGGTCACAAAGAGCAGAGCAGACTCCATGGTTTGAGATCATCTCCCACATGGGACAGTCAGAAACCAGGCAGCTCAGCCACAGGGCTTTGTGCACAGACCTGCCTGTGGACTGAGTGGTGTCAGGAGCAGGGATTCCCTCTTGGTTCAAAAGCAGCTCTGCTCCCTGCCTTCAGTCCTGTCCCACCGGGGACAGCTGTGACAGACCAGCTCCTGTAGGCAGCGTGGCTGGCTGCCTTTTCCCATGTTCCTCCCCCTGGTCAGAAGGTATTTGGAACTGCTCTCTCTGTGCACTGACACTGTGCAGGACTGTGGGAATGGAAACCTGCGTGCTCTGACTGCACTTGTGTTTACACTGCAAACTGCCCATGTTCTCTGCTGCTGACCTGATGCCAGTGCTGGAGGCAGGGAGAGCACGGCTGGAGCCCAGCTGGGGCTGCCTCGGCCTCCCCACCTGACCCAGAGCCACGGCCGGTGCTTTGGGGGAGCAGAGCAGGTTCTGGGTGCAGAGTGTCCCATGCTGGTGAGTTACTGGGCTGGTAACAGGATTACCTCCCACTGTCTTGTTTCCATAAAGCACTTCGCAGGGGATATAGTGTTTCTCACTGCTTTGATGCAAATCCCCTTTCTGCTGGGAAAAAAGGCTATTTGAAGGGCAGCTTTAAGATCTTTAGTGCAGCTTCACCATAACCGTGTCTGCAGAAACTGTCGCCACAATTGCCCAAGCTCTGTTACGTGGTTTATTTTGTCCTGTCAGACTGACAGACCACAGTGCCCTGCCCAGCAACAGTCCTGGAGCACATCTGTGGCCACTTCTTTACTTATCTCTTTGCTCCAGATTTTCCCTTCCCTGTTTCTTTCTGTGCTGATGACTGTTCCTTCAAATACTTCTCAAGCTCCTGGTAGGGGCCGAGGAATCTGCGGACCATTGTACCTTTCCACCAGGCCTGCACCTGGAAGTGAGAGAGAGAGAGGCCTGAGGGCAAATCACTTGCTGGGGTACCTGGTACAGCTCAATGCCTGCAGAGTCTTTCCTGCGCTCCCCAGCCACAGAAGGGAACCCCCAGCCCGTGCAGCAGCCTTTGGGGCTGTGCTGGTTGTGCTGAAGACAGCCACAGCTGGCTGAGGGCACCTGTTCCTGGTGGCAAGGGACAAGCAGGGGCACTAGCCCATGACCCTCCCTGTATCACCTGTGCAGTGGTATTTGCAGGAGACTGGCTGCTCCCCTTTCATTCCCATCTCAAACCTGCAGCCAGCTGCTGGCTCTGGGTGTGCCCCAGCAAAAGGAGCAGGCTTTGTCCTTTGCTTGTACTACGACACAGCAGCCAGCTTTCTTGGGCTGTTTTCTGCCTGGACAAAGCCTGTGGCACAGCTTATTAACTCCCAGCTGCTGCTGGAGCAGCACTAACTCAGCTTTACTCTCCTTTACCTTCAGGGCACTCTTCAGCTCCAGGGCTTCCTGCTCTATTTGTTTTCTCTTGGCCTCCTTGTCTGTCCGGTCAATGATGATGGTTGCCTGGAATGTCAGGCACTGCAAGAAAGCACAGGGGCGGCAAAAGCCGTGAGAAACACATCCCCTAAACTGCGAGGCCAGCCTTCAGGGCTCACCGTGCCCAGCCACTCGCCAGGGCAGGGCTCACCTGGACCCTGGTGCGAGGATTCTTCCCCTCTGCTGCCTACAGGTCTCATCCTTGCTGCACACTCCCCACAGCCCTGCCAGGACTGCTCAGGCCCGTGGGCTGTGGTGTCCCTGTGCACCAGGGAGCTCCCAGGCAGCCCAGGGATAATGTGTGAGTGGGGACTTTCCTCCCCCACCTCCATTCTTTGACCTTTCCTAAATCCAGATGGCAAATGTTGCTCATTACCACCGTCAGTCCTCAGGCACTTGGAGCTGCTGCCAAAGTGAAACCCCTCGGCCTGGGTGTAATTAACCCCCTGATCCCGTGCTGTAAAATGGCTGGCTGATGGCTTCCTAGGCAACAGCTGGTGGTGAGGAGGACACTTGGTCCCCCAGGCTAAGTAACAGATGATGTACAGACACACTTGGGACACTGAGATGACAGTGTACAGAGTGAAAAATGAGCCCACAAGCAGGGAAACATCCAGCTCGGTCTCATCAGCTCCGACCCACGGATGGTAAGGAATGTTTACAAGTAAATTCCTTCTGGTTTTAAAACACACATTTCTCTAGACGCTTCTCTCTGTTCTGTGCTGCTGTTCTGCTGTGATCAGAGCCCAGCAGTTAACCAAGAACTCAGTGGGGCAGGAATGGTTCTACCCAGAACCAGCTCCCTGATAACAGAGCTCTGTGCAGCTGGGAATGTGTGTCCACAGGAAGGGATGAGCTGCCTTTTGCAGTCTCAGCCTGTCTTACCCTTCCTAGAAGGAGCAGATTTGTTCAGACTCAGGCAGCAAAGTAAGGTGAGGCATACTGATGGGATGGGACAGTACCTCTGCCCCTCGCAAAGGCTGTCAGCAGCTCTCTCACTACTTGCTGGTATTTGAAAATAGCTATAGGGCAAACATCATCATCCCTCCTTGATGTCACAGGTGGCAAATAGAAGATGACATCTCAGCCATTGTCTTCCCAAGACAAGTGCTATATTCACAGCCTATGCCTCAAAATTACTGGTTTTTTTTTCTACGGTCCTGGTTCATTATCCGAATGAGTGTACGAAAAAGCCCAATGCAAATTTGCATGGCTGAACATTGAGATGCTGCTGATGTCTTACCTCCTTGGCAAATCTCTGCATCGTTTCCAAGTTGTCTGCCTTTAATGCTCTTAGATCATCCAGTTCTTCGTCTTTTGCAGCAGTGTCTTTTTTATACTTCTCCATCCAGTATTCCAGCTTCTCTTTCACCTTCTGCATGGGGAGAGAGTGGTGCTCAGCATGGTGCAGAGTGCACAGGTGAGAGGTTTGCTACTATTACATGGCCTGCTTTCAGGATGGTGGTGAGAGTCCTGTAAATTGTGCATGGTCAGTGTTTCCTTCTCATCTTGAAAGAATCAAACCCCTAAGACTACTCATAAATTACTGCAGGGCTAGTTTTGTGCAGTCAGTCCTGATGAAGCAAGTGACAGTCAGAAGCCATCTTTGTGTGTATACAGAAAGAGGGGGGGTTAAAAAGCACAATTTATCAGTGGGAAAGCTTTTATCCTCTGCCTGACTCCCTACCCACTTTCTGGATTAAGCTCAGCACACCAGGAATAAGGTCCCAGGGGACAGCACTTCACGCTATTTCAGGTTGTGAACTTGGCTTTGTGTCACTCGTGAATAGGGCAGGTGTTTCTGAAACAGTCACCCTGATGACTTCCTCCTATTCACCAATAACTTCTCCATAGCAACCACCGTGATTGCTTCCATGGAAAAATAATCTGAGGAAAAGCATCAATCTCATTACGGCATCACAGCTGGACACACAAGGGGGATGGAGGGCATGGTCATGCTCCTCTCTGCGGGCCCCTGCACAGCCACCAGCTGCTGTCTGAGCTCTGAGGGGCTGCTGCTGGGCCGGCTGCTGGAGGTCAGCCAGGCTCAGCGTGTACTTGGGCAGTCCCCTCGCTGGGAGCATTGATCAGACCAAGGCTCTGGGGTGCAGAGCACACTGTTCAATTGCTCACAAGATACAGCACTGGTTTGCACTCAAATTACATTTTTAAAAACCTATTATCTCCTATTAAGTTCTGTACTGGAGGTGACGTCAGGTGGCCTGCAGTAGTCCAGGTTTTCTTCCCATCACACCCTTTATGAGAGGCTTTGCAGCATTATTCACTGTAAAGTTATTCGCTGTTGATGATAGGAATGCTCTGAACCTCTGAATCAACACCACAAGGACATTCACGCTGCTGGAAATGTGCACAATAGTTGTGGGTTAGCAATGATCCAACCCCAATTCTTCCTCAGACAAGGCAAAACTGGACTGGCAGTTTGTGTCATTGCCTGCTCAGTGTCCCTCCACTCTGCACAGCCCTTGGGTCTGTGAAGCTGCTGCCTTCGCTTCGGGCTCTTCACTGGGGTGCTGAGAGCCCAAGCTACTGCCAAGGAGGGTCTAAATAAAATTCCAATTAGCCAAATACAACTATCTGAGAAAGGAAAAATCCATAACACCTGAATAAACAATGTAATTCATTACATTAGCCCTAATTTTAAGGAAATATATGTAGCAAATCCCAAGCCTTGGAGAGCTGAGTTAATTAAGATTTGATGATAAGTAATCATTCAAACTGCAGCGGTCGTAAACCTGGTACATTTGGTGGAGCAATAACTGTTTTCCTTTAGGCACTGATTGATGATACAGTGTTTATAGGTTGCTATTTTAAGCATTAGCTGACAGTCACACATACCTGATATTGTTGCATGAGGAAATTTTCAGTCTCCATGTGGAGTTGAATCTCCTCATCAGTTTTGCTCTTCAAATTCTGTGATCAGAGCAGACAGAACACATGTAAGACAATGTTGGTGCGTATGTGTGTGCACACACTGCTGCTGAAAGTGGAGTAAAAGTGCTGGAGCTCTGTGTAGTCCACAGACATTTTTTCCAGTGATAAAATCAGCCGAGGCAGTCCTTGCCCCTGGGCCATCCATGAAAAAGGGACAATTAGATCAGACCTTGATCAGTCAGAAAAAGATGCTTGCAAAACCAGAACAGTTTTCTAGTCCAGTTCACCTTACGGCCACACGAGCAGCTCTATCTGCATAATCTGCTGGGGGCACTGCTGGGAGCTCAGGTTGCCTGCGTTGCTAAATACCCTTGTAACTACCCTTTTGGATATACTTCTGGGTCTGGTTTTCTGACCATGGCATTACTTTAAGCATTCCCTGTCTCCTAAAGCCATGCCATCCTTGTTGCTGTTTGCAGGATCATACAGAGAAACAATAGAAGAGATAAAGGTGTCTGACCCCATTAGTTTCCTGATCCAGTTCAAACAGTTGTGCTGGTGACTGTAATGGGGAACAGAGAGAGCATCTGGGGAGCGAGGGAGGGCTCTTCCCCTTCCAGATGGAGATGCCTTCCAGTATGGGCCATGGGGAAGGGCTTACCTGGATTTCCTTCTCCATGGCATTCTCTGCACTGCTGCACTTTTTCTGGGTTAGTTGGATCTGGAGATCTGTGTTTTTCTTCATGTAGTAGCTCTCTGTGTTCAGTTTGGCCGTCTTCTCTTGAAGCTTATCTTTGAGGCGATCAATGACCTTATCTCGGTTCTAGTGGAGACAAAAGCAGCATAAAAGCAAGCCTGGAGACTGAGGTTAGCTCACCCTTTCTTAATCTCTCCACTCCCTCATAAGGTCAGAAGAGACAAAGCTACAGACTTCACACTTTCCCTGAATGCTGCTCCATTTCAAGGAGCACTTCAAAGGTTAGTTTGATCTGTAACCCATACAGACAGCAATAAACCCATCAGCAAGGAGTGATTGCCTCTGGAGACGGCAGAGTGAGGAACCGAGTGGGACACGAAGGCAGACCTTCTGCTCTCTGGTCCGGAAATGGATTCAGTCATGCTTAGGATAAATACGAAAAAAAGCCGAATAATTTTAACCACTTAAAGTTAGGCTTTACTTTTACTAACCCCTTGCATTAGACCATCTAAGTGAGTGAGCATCTGTAAGAGGACGATAAGGTCTCGGCCCCACAAAAGCCAAGGTTTGTTATCCTAAAGTATACTCTGTTCCTTGGATTTATTTTTTTTCTAGTTATGCAGCAACTGTATAAACACAGCCTTAGGAACAGGTGCAAATCTAATCCTGACTTGCTCATATTTTCAAAGAGTTCTTTCTTGAAATCTTACCAGGTAGATGGTGGCCACTTCATTATGAAAACATACACCCAGGGCAGGGAAGCTTGTCAAGGAAAAGCTGGCTAAGAGGTCTCAGCCTCTCCCCATGGCTTGCTTTGCAGTGGAGCTGAGCTCTCCTGGGGCAGAAAGCTCAGTTTTCTGTTGCCTAGAGTTCTCCCGCAGGCCAGAATCCTGAGTGGTTTGTCCAGCTTTTGGAGCATGCTCAGGAAGCAAAGTGCATTCACTTGATTTGGGATTGCTGTTTTGTTTACTCCTTTTTGATTAGTTTATTTGAATAAACTAATAAAGGTTCATTACCCTGGGGTTGGAACTTGGGACAAATGCCTGTAAAGTGAAGACTTTGGTATCGAATTAAAAAGGTCATCAAAGCTTCCTGTGTAATTATGCAAGATCAATGTGAATGCACCAAACTGCTCCATTACAGCCTTTCTCTTTGCTTCCCTGCCATGCTGTGGTGGGTTAGATATTCATCGGCCAAACCTCTGCAGCTGAAGATGAAATACCAACGTGCTGGCATTTTTTGAAGCCCACATATCTTGTCTCTGAAGCACCTCACATTCCGTAGCTTTGTAAACATGGGAAAATGCCACAGGAAGAAGCCAGCTCAATAGTGCTGTTTTTGAGAGCCCTTGCAGCATGACTCATTTGGAAAAGGTTTCTTTGTAAGAAGAGTTTGGAAGAGTTAAAAGGAAAGTCTTTCCTTCTGCACCCCTTGTCATACACAGGAAGAGTAGAGTACATTTATAAGGCTCAGGATAGCTGAGGGCCTTGGCTGATGCTGTTTTGTGGGTTCAAAGGTGTTCACATGTTTTTGAAGGTTTTTCTCATGTTTTTGAAGGTTTCAAACACCAAATACTATTTTTATGGCCATATCATCATATGACTGCAGACAGCTACAAACATGAGCTGTTTGTGCCTTATTAAGGTTTCTAGTCATGGCCTTTATTTTCCCTGGCATGGAATTTTGGTGGCCATTGGGAGGAGTTGTATTCCTGGTCAGTAGACATGGGATGGGAGTGTACCACTCTATTTTGAGATTGTCTTCCTGGGTCATAGTGGAATCATGTCTAAATTGAAGGATCAATAGAGAGACTGAGGAGATGCTAATTAAAAAAAAAAAACAAACCCACAAATTTTTGTGGCGCTGGGGCTCAGGAAAGTCAAGCACTGCTGATGTCAGTGTGTTACTGCTATCTGCTAAAGATCTGCAAACTGGCCAGAAAAGAAGGGTTCAGCCTAGGTTACAAAGTACTCAGAGAGTTGGGGCAGAGCATGAACTTCTCACCAAGTTATTTTCTTTTCCATTTCACATTTTAGTAAAGAAAAAAGTGCTTTTGGTTCGAGTGCCCCGGGCCTCAGCCGGGATGGGGGCCCATCTGCTCTGTTGTTTTCTCTGTTGAATGGCATGTCTGTGGTTTGGATTTGGTCTGCGGTGTTGTAAAACATCCTGGTTAGAGGTGGGGAGTCTGGGGGCTTGGTTACACAATCCAAAGCAGACGGGAAGTGAAATGCAAAACCCACTGGTGGTTTCCAGCAGCGTCCGCCTGGCCAGGGAAAGCCGGCTGCAGGCGTGAGGGCAGCTCCTGCTGCAGGACCTGGTGCTGAGCTGGGGCACGTTTGGGGTTTAGCTGAGGGTAGTAAATGCAGCAGTAAATGCCCACAAGCTGTGGGCACCATCTGCAGAGTGTGCTGGGACAGTAACTGGGAAAATGAGTTAATATTTATTCGTTCTGGTTTATCATAGCAAAGGTCCATGCCAGGACACGGAACGCTTTCATAGCTGATGCAGTAAATCTCTGGGCTGCTTATTTGAGATGACTTCAGCGTTGAATCTGCCAAACCAAATCATCCCTCATGTCCAAAACTATCAGAAAACTGGCAGAGACCAAGATCAAAACCCAGGAAATAGTTGTCAGGAGCCAGTCTGCTTCACAAGCAGGTAAACAGGCTGGTTTTCTCTGGTTTCTCAGCTCACAGACATCAGCTCAGGGGCCTGTCTGCTGTC
Organism: Callaeas wilsoni; assembly: GCA_013398955.1. Taxonomy (NCBI): domain Eukaryota; kingdom Metazoa; phylum Chordata; class Aves; order Passeriformes; family Callaeidae; genus Callaeas; species Callaeas wilsoni. The sequence continues at coordinate 25,811 of VWPU01005265.1, read as the reverse complement.
ACCCGGTGCCACAGGAGTCTTCGCCACAGATGCTGTTTGGCTGCAAAAGCAGCTGCACTTAGCTGGAGACCTTACCCACACTCCTGTGTTTTCATTTACTTTGATTTATCCCTCTTGTAAGTGCCACCAAGATCTCCCAGCTCTTCCACAGCAATTAGTGTTTACAGTCATAAAATACAGCTGGTTACAAAAATAGCCCAGAGGAGTAAACAGTCTGAGGAATTCTCCAGCAGTGCAATGCTGCCATTTGGCAGGGGAAGGAGTGCTGTTCTCTGTGCTGACAGAGGGCCCTGCTCTGCCTTGCTCCCACACCGAGAGCTCAGAGCTCAAGGCTCTTCCTGACAGCTGCAGCATCTCAGCTTGCAGGGCCTGGAGATGTGCTTGGATCCACACACCTGCTGCAGCCTGGGCTCGCTCCCCTGCAACCACTGCAGGCAGCCCTGCGGGCACTTCAGCAAGGCTTTGCCTGCATCACTCCCAGCTCCAGAACACCCTCAAGGAATGTCTGGGCCCAAGGGACAGCAGGGCTGGCTGTCACCCGGCACGGACAGAACGGCTTCTGCAGCCCTCGGCCAGCTCAGTGCCGATGCCAGCAGCTGCAGGAGAGCCCCGGGAGGGGCAGTTTGCTGGCACAGGGAGCAGACCTGTTGGCAGCAGCGCTCCTGTGGAAAATCCTGCCCCTCTGGAGCCAGGTTTGGATCTAGTGCACCAGCTCCAGGTCCTGCAGTGCTCCTTGGGGCTTTGCCAGCAGTGAAGCTCAGGACCTTATGCCTTATGCCTCACAAAACTTATGCCTTCTACTGTAATCATCCTGTGCATATCTCCAGTAGAAACATGCACCAGTGAGTGTGTATATGTGTTTAAAACATTCCACACAACAAGAACACTCCATTGATGCATTTGTCGTCCTGGGAGAGGAAAAGGGACGAAACATAATGGGTTTTAATCTTACTACTAAAAGCTCGACTGAGTGATGCACTGATACAGTGGATCTGGGTGTGTTATGATAACTGACAAAGAATTAAAGTTACAGACCTGTTTTCACTGGTACTGTGGTGCAGTGGCTTGGATTTCTGTCTGTTTGGTAGCTGTAATACTACTGCTTGTTATAAAATGACACCACTACTTGCACACATGTATGGCATAAGTACACCACAAAACCTAAAGGACATAAAAGTCTTTGGGTGAAGAGCAATGCAGGAATGCTAAAGTTTACATTCCTAAATTTTTATGTTAAGCCGTATAATCCTATATTATATTAATCTGTTTTAAAACCTGTACAGACTACCGTTACTTGTCCAGGAAACCAGAGAAAGTGAGTATTTTTATAGAAACTAGAACATGAACACTGCAACAGCAAGCAGACCCCCTGCAGCCAAACCTGAGCTACCAGTGCTGCTCCTGCACAGAGAGGTAAGAGCAAAACCAGACTTATCATTTCAGCTCCCTTAGAGACATCAGTGCTTTCCAAGAGAAAAGAAAACAAAATAAAGAAGAACATTTAGCATTTGATTCGTGCTCCATTAGAAAGAAAAATGAGCTGAGCAGGCTAATACAGTATTAATTAGCATCTTATTAACAGGTAGAAAGGCTGAAAGTACAAATTCACAGCAACATGAGCGAGACAAAGGCCGTGTTTTTCTGGTTCCAGAATTAGATTTGCTCGCTTTTGTTTTCCCAGCTACGTAGACTTTTGTCTACAGGTCTGTGCATTATTATTGTTGTTCAAAGTACTCCAAAGTCAGTGAAGCTGTATTTTTATGTTTAATTAGTTGGCAAGGTGACAAATCATGGAAGTGTCTGTAAAACTGCCTATGGGAAAATCCCATATGAAGCAAATAGAAATTACTCTCCCTTGGGAGACACAGTGAGACACCATTATTTTTGGCACAGGAGGAAAGCAGTACTTTAAAGTAGTCTTGTCTTTGATTTGTTATCAAAGCTGAAACTATAAGGAAGCTCAGAAAAGGACTTTTAAGCTTGATATATTTAAAAAAAAAAAATCCCAGATGAGTGCAAATCCCACTTGATGAGGCAAAACCCAGGAACTGAATTAGCACTGAAAGGACAAGGAGAGGAGCCCCCTCTCAGTGTGGGAGCTGCACACATTTTTATGACTGCAGGAGGTAGGAGAGGTGCAGGACAGGACACAGAGAAGTGCCCCCCTGACTGCAGAGTGCCAGGACATTGCTGCTGGTTCAAGACAGGATGATTACAGCCCCTGGGAAGGCATTAACCCAGAACTGGGTGTGTGTATTGTATGCACAGACATGGTGAGGTTTGAAGAGCACTACACAGAAAGAGAACTACCTCATCACATTCAGCAGCCTGGGGAGTGGGAGAGCAGGAATTTCCCAGGAGCCATCAGAGTCTGAGAAGGGACAGTGTGAGAAGCAAATAGGTTCTTTGTGTTTTTACAACTGTCCTGTAGTTACAATTAAACTTTCCACTGCACATGCATCCAGGTTGCCAACACAAAACCTTTATGATCTACAAACCAAACTTCGCCAGCATGTCTGGGGCTTAAAATTCTTCTCTGTAGTCAACTATATCCTGACTTGATTACTGTCCATGCTTTTGTCCAAAGACAAAACTCAGTGACACCAATTCTTTCCTCAGATGCCCTTGCTGTCCTCTCGCTCACTACCGAACCAAGTGTCAGATTCTTCTTCCTTCCCCCAGCCCCTGGACAGCTCTGCCTCAGCTTGCCTTCTGCTCGTTTGCTGTCACACATCTCCTGCCTCAGCAGGGCCAGGCTACGTTTCCATGTTGAATGAGCATCAAGCCTGAGCTGTCTGGTGAGCATCAAAGTGACCAGTGATAAGCCATTCAATTGATCTGCACTTGTGTGGCAAGTCTGACATGTCCAGAATGCCCCATATTTACTGTGCATGCACACACCCTTTGCATGATGCAGACAGAAGGGCTGAAGCTTTCCAGAAAGATTAAGTTGACAGCATATGTGCAATAACATTGATCTGCCCTTGTGTAGGCACGTCTGGGATTTTCTGATGTCTGGAAGCCTAGAAAAATAGATTAGTAGAATGACACTTTCCCCAGATGAAAATGTAGGTAGAAAAACGGCTGGCCCCTATGATAGGTGCCTGTCTTTGTCACTCCCTTTGGCACACTTCCTTCTGTGCCACATCATCTGCCATGACTGAGCATGACAGAACCTTAGATACTGTTATCTACAGATAACCTCTTTCTCACTGATTGCAGATATCCGTGCTTTGTCACTCCCAGCAGTGATTTTGGGATATTCTAATTAGACCATGGTCCCTCATGATTATGAGCATTTTGAGCTCCCATTTGAAAACCACCACACACTGCTCTTAACGTCATTAGTGGGCTTATTCCAAATACAAATCTTTATTGTAATTATTCGACTTCTATACTGCTAGGTGATGGCTCATTGTGTATGGCCATAGCCTCTGTGAGTGCTAGTTCCTGGGTAGCAGAGGCCAGCTCGCTAACAGGCTTCCCCCTGGCAAGATGCCCAGTGCTAAGTGCTCTCACCTGAAGGTCTTTATCACTTTGTTTCTTGACATCTTGCAGCTGTTTCTGGAGTGCCTTTATCTCCTTCTTTCCTTTTTCCTCCCTGAAGTGGGAAAATACAATCACTTGAATATATCAAAAAAGACAAGAGCTGTTTACCTAGAAGGGGAACTTTCTGTCTCCTGATACACTGTGGTAAGACAAAAAGAGACTTCTCACCAAAACTACTGGTCAGTAAATCCTGAAAGAAGAGGTCCACAGACTGAGCAAGGCAGATGGGAGCAATAGGGAGAACCAGCCAAAAAAACCAGGAGATGCTCTTGTTGAAAGCATGGAATGGATCTGAGGATGATGCAATTCCAACAGCAGAGAGGGAAGATGCCTATCATTGAGTCACAGTTTCTACATTCAGGCAAAAATTCCTGTGATTCTATGCAGAAGCAAGCCTGAGCAGCGGACAGTGCCAATTTGTGTCATTATGTGTATGAGAATGTTGTTTCTTTCATATCAGACTTAAAATCTTCCAAAGAACACTGCTCCAGGTTCTGAGATCCATGAAGGGATCTGACTGAAGACCAAAAGCTAGAGAGGTGTTCATCTGTCTAAAACAAAACAGATGCAGTAAATGTTTTAGGTATTATGTTATTTTACTCAGAGTGCTTCTCTAAGCTTTTATGTTTATGATTAGTTTTAAAACCAGTAAATGCTACTGTCGGCCCCTGAAACTTTGTATCCTATCCCAACCTTACAATCACACGTTTTCAGAGTCCTTATCTGGGTGACAGATGAACAAAAGCTCTTGATAAGGAGTCCCCGTCACTGCAGATGGCTTTCAGAAAAGTGTATTTACACAAAACCACGCAAGTATTTATTATCTTGAAAGACAGATCAAGTTCATTCCATGAAAAGAATGGCTAGATATGATTGACAGAAGGGGATTAAAAAGGATTATGTCCTTTCTGATTATGATTTGTGTGCTCTTTTCTACCTTTCAGTATTGGATAGTTACTCCACAGCCAATTCCTACTCTCGTTCTTGCTTTCTGTCACTTCCATGGATAAATAATAAATCCCTTGGTTTTAGGCATGGAAGAGCTGGGTTTCCTGCTTGAAGTCACACATTCCACTGGAAGCTGGGGATTTGCCCTGGAGGCAGATCCCTGAGCCACCACAGGAGCTGTTCCAGTAGGTTGGACTCGTGACAAATCATGACTGAGAGCAGCTTTGCTGTGCACCCTCAATGACAGGCCTGAGCTGCTACACTGAGGCAGCTTTAAAGTGGTCAAATACTTGTCTGATGACTGCGAATCTCTCTGACAGTCTTGGGATTGAACCAGAGCTTTGCATGCAAAAAAACACCAAACCTCTAGAACTCAAAAGTTAGAGCTAAGAAATCACCAGTTTGAGCTGAGATGATAACAAATGTGCATCCTGAAAGATTTGGGACAGAAGAGAATTACAATGCAGTGGCTGGTGGATTAGCCTTAAATAAGACAACTCCTCTGTCGCCATCTGTGCTAACCCCTCACTGCTGCTGGGAAAAGGGAGCCTATTAGCATATGGGTCAGAGCAGATTCTCCTGGGCATCAGACAACCTAAGGGCCATATGTTGCTGGCCCTGATTTGAACAGATTCTCTGCTGCTCTGGCTTTCACTGGAGACAGGAGTTAAAGATCAAGGAGCTCCTACATCACATTATGTTATAAATAAAATGAGACATTTGCACTAATTCAGCTACTGGTGTCCACTGTGGTCAAAGCTCAGGCAGTTCCGAGCTCAGGTCAGTATCAGACCCATCCAGTGTTTCTTTCTGAGGGGGAAAATTGCAGTTTGCAAAGAAAACAGAATAATTCAAGTTGAAAAAAGTGGAATCCCTTCTGTATTTTAGTTTTATTGGGTTTTATTTCCTTTTCAGCATGTACTGAGTGGGAATGGGTTTGGCTTTCAGCATTCAAACACAGAAGAACTGAACACAACACTGACCTGATGAGGATGTCATAAAACTTGCTCTTCTTTGCCTTCTCTCTCTCATTAGCATCTGTTAGGCTACTAAATGTTCCCGATTCCTCCATCTTTTTAATAGTGACTGTAATTACATCACTTGCATATTGCCTGCCAGGAAGAAAAGCAACACAGCAATACTGTACAGGTGCTGGTAGTACAGTGTCTGGCACTTTTATCTGTTACTGTTTAGAGTAAAATGTAAGGAAATAAAAGATCCCTTTTCTGGTCTTACGTCCTATCAAACCCAGGAGTGCTTCTCCCATGGTATCTGCTTATTATATGTCTGGAGAACTCTGTATTAGGAGTTGGTTGACGTTTATAATTTAAAAATGCTGCCCTGCATGCTACTGTGGGAAGTTGCAAAGAGGCACAAACATATCCATGCTGTGCCAGGCTGTGTTGCCATTAGGAAGAAGGCTGCTGACCTGCAGAAGTGATGACAGGTGGATCTTGGCAATTGAGACCTGGGGATGCAATACATGGGCTTGTCCAGTTTATTGAATGTCATGATGCATGTGGCATTTACATTTTAGCTGCATTTTCCTCATTTGTGTTAGAATCTTCTTTAAACCCATCATCGAAATGATATTAAATGAGAGAAGCTAGGATGCAGAAAAATGCATACTGAGCATTCAGCTCCATAATCTCTTTCAAACCAAAGGCTGCTGGTATTTCTGCAGATCAGGACACTGGATTAGGTGCAGGAATAAAGTTTGTTTTAAAAAAGAAAGAAAATCTTTAGTCATTATATACATTGCCTGTTCTATAATGGCTATAACTGCCACAGAAGCTCTGTTTGCCCTGCAGAATGACTGAGTTCAAAAACAAGGCTCAGATCTCCCTTTGCCCGTGGGAGCTGCTAAGGGAATCTGACCCCAGGTACCAGAACATGAGCACTGATTATTACCTGGCATGATTTCCACCCAGGCAACCATTATCAGTGGGGTAATGTTTTACAGCTCCATCCACAATAAACTGCTGGTCATTAGGTAGCATCCAGAGGCAAGCAAAGGCCAGAACTAAAAGGCCTATGAAGGATACCACTGCTGTCCTTAGAGGAACTCCTTCCACAGGCCGATGTACTCTGGCAGTGGGAGAGTGAGGAATTTCTAGTTTTGCTTTCAAGAGACAGACAGAACTTTACAGCTCTGAGCATCCCCCACAGGTGCTTCACTCACCTGTCAGCATAAATTTTTCTGAGCTTCTCTGCAGCCCGAGTGGTGCGTTTCTTGGAGCTTTTGGAAGAATGGTGGGTGCTTTTTCGATCTTCAGTTTTCCCCTGCTGCTGCTTGTGTTCAGTGTTTTTCAGGGCCGTGGAGGTAACTGTTTCCCCACTCTCTTGCTTTGCTGACATAAGCTCTGAGGAGTTAATATCCAGCTCCTCCTGGGTCATTTCTTTCATTTCCTGGGTGAGAATGAAAGAGGATAAGGGAAATAAGAGAATAAGGGAAGAGGGAAAAGGGAATAAGAGAGATCTGCTTGAACATTGCACAGCAGAACTAAACCCTCTGCAACATTGTGTGAGAGGAAGGAAAATGAGTAATAAACTAGAATGAAGCTGTACTGAGAGCAGCTGATAGTGCATGTTACATTCTGCAAAGAGTGGAAGATGAGAAATATTTATGCTGGTTTGTTTTGAGCACATAGTGTAGCTCATTGAAGTTTATAGGCTCAAAAGTCCTGAAGTGACTGGACTAGAAAAGGCCTAAAAAGGTGAATTCATCCACTCCAAGAGATGATGGTTCAGACTGTTCTAACCTGACATGTTCTTAATGACCTCCAGCAGTGGAGACTACACACCCTCCTGTCAGTGCCAGCATCTCACAACTTTCTTTACCATAAGAAAGATTTTTCTCCTCAACAGCATTTGAACCCCTGGCTTGTTGTCCCGGTCTCTGTAGGCACAGAGAACAAGTCATTCCCTCTTTTTTGCAGCAGTTCTTATGTACTGGAAGACTGTTAGCCTGTTCTCCTCCTTCTCTCCATCTTAGACATTTCCCACTGCCTGTCAACACAATCTTTCCCTACAATATTATTGTTATAATTAGAGCTGTGTGGAAACACAAGTGATAGACTTTCTGTTTGCTATCTGCTTAGCAGGTTTTTGAGAGAGTAACAGCAGAGGAAATATAACATGAATTCAAAGGAGAAATTCAAAATATTGGCAGCTCTCTTCTTCATGGGAAGGTATCTTGTGATCGAGTACGATTTCATTAGAAAAGGAAAAGCCCCCAAAAATGCAAAAGCACACTATAAAATCAGCTAAGCTCTTGCTTCTAGGAGTTTCTCTGCTTTATATGTTATGGATAAAATGCAGGTGTATACACTGGAACATTAAAAGAGAACATTTTCTTGCCTGCCTACCAGCACTTCTGTGGCTGAACACTTCATAACAGCACTGCTGACTCCAGTTAACACAGTCTCTGCCAGCCCCATCCCAGTCCACAGCTGCCTGCTCCCCACCCCGGCTGCTGGGGGAAGTGGACAGAGAACTCACTGTGATGAAACATTTTCCAGCAAAAAAGGAAAAAAAATACTTATTTTTAGCAGCACCAGTTCTCAGTCCAGACCCTTCCACAACCACACACACATTTGTGCCAGCAGAGCAGAGAGGGCAGAGCTAAAACAAGTGGTCAGGGCAGCAGCTGTGGATGCCAGGAGTACTTCCATAAAGTTACTTGTCAGGCAAGTCAAGCAAGGCTCTGTCAGTGGTCTGAGGTGCTGCTGCAGTCTGTGAGGGCACTGCAAAGGACTGCTTCATGCTCAGTGTTTTGGACAACTCTGGATTGGGATGGATCAGCCTCTGGCAGTGCCTGACTCAGTGACTAGAGAAGGATGACTACGTGCTTAATTTTTGGACTGTTAAATTTACATTAAATGAATCACATGCAAATGTCTATACAGACCAACGAAAATTGCATTGTTAATTAGTAAAAAAACGGCTTAAATAGCTGGTTGGTGATGGCTGTACTTCAGAAAGAACTAATTTTGGCAAACAAACTGCTTTAATATCATGTAGATTTTATAAGTGTTCTGATAGATGTTTTTTAATGTCTGAGAAAGTTCAAGACAGGCAATAACTGGGCTGTCTGTAAGCAGTAGGGACTTATAAACTACTAATCAACAAATAACTATGTAAAAGCAAGAAGTTTGTAACCTGCATGTGTTACCATCTGTATAGTCTCCTAAGTGCTTGTCTTGCCCAAAATTCAGCAAATAGAAAGGCTGCCTCTCTCTGTGGCATGCACTGTGTGAAGCAATGTGCAAGAGCATCCAATCTGGAAAATTAGTGAGGTGCTGGCCAACATTGTGATTAATCCCCTCAAAAATATCATCAATTGAAATTTAGATGTCAGTTTTTGAAGATGCCATTGATTTGTCCGCCTGATACAACTCCAGGGTACTTTGCAAATACAGATCTTCTACAAAGACTGAAAACAGCCAAATGTAAACTGAGAAACAGGGAGGAGTAGCAAATTACAGAGCACCAAAGTTAGCAAGTAGCTTCCCTAAGCCACTTTCTTGTTTCTAAATTGTTTCCTCCTCCATTTGTTTTGACATCTTTAAGAACACAAGTAGGGGTTATAACCTGTGAGAAAGTTGTGTTCTAAGAAGTGACGTGGTGAAAATGAGCATCTGTCATTGAAGAGAAAAGTGAAGGTGCTTTCTCTATAATTTACGTGTACCTTCAGTAGGTCTATCAACCTGAGCCTGTGTGTCTGAAGAGGACAACTCCTGCTGTCCCAGAGATATCCTCTTTCTCTGTGTGTTGCTGCTGGCACGTAAGAGAGGGAGAAGCATCCTCTGGGAGCGGTTGAGGCGGGCTCCCAGGAGCCTTTCGGGGGAGCAGTGCCCTCTATGGCACAGTCTCAGCATCGTTCCCCCCCTGAAATTCGCTGTTAACTCCGGCTGCTGCTGCGGCTTTGCCATGGGTTTGTTGAAAAGGTAATATGGAAAGGAAACACGTAGAAAAACATGATTTACCTTCCTCTGGCATTCTTAAGTGGTACATTAGACAGAATGAATATCATAAGATGTCAAAACTCAGATCTCAGTTTTTATTTCCATCTTGGTTGTGTACTTTTTTCTTGAGTTCATCTCAAAAAGGTTTCAAACCTGCTAAAACTGGAAAAAGCCTGCTGTGTCACATAGACCACAGTACTTAGAGTCATTTACCCCTCAGGATGGTCCCATCCTGATTCCAATGCCTAACAACTACCAGAAATGTCACAACACCTTCCTCCACAGCAACAAACCCCTGCCTGAGCATTAGGAATTCTTCTCTATTCTCCATATCTCTGCCCAACTGTCTTAGCTATTAAAAATCAACTAAGAATTAATGCTCATTGAGAAAGGGTAGTTACTAATATATTTTGAAGTGCATCTTTCTTAATACATTGTGGGAACAAAAGGAACTTTGGCATGGACTTAGAGAGCAATAGAATTACACTGGTTTTTAGAATTACCCTGTTTTTGAGGACTTTGAAATAACCTATACATTCCTACTTTTAAAATAGCTCTGTATCTACAGAAGAACCTACATATGTTTTGCTTCCTTTTCTCCGATTCTTTGCTTGTTGTCTAACCACTGAGATTTTAAAATTATAATCTCAGGAATCTCATTATGGATCAGTAGGGTCCTTTGCAGAAAGTCTTGACCAAGGCTTCTCAGTGATGCTGCAGTATAAATATTAAAATTAGGTCACTTTTACTGTGTTTCTTCACTCAAGAGTCATGGAGTATTTACAGGAAATATATTTGAGTAAATTTTTTTTTAATGCTGGTAAAAGATATAAAACCAAGACAAAGGGGGAAAAAAGAATTATATACATATTTTTAAGCAGTGGCACATACATGGCTGAGGTCTGTCTTGTCCTCGTGTGAAACTGGCATGATATATCCAAGAATTGCAAGTTGATCCACACAGTTCTCCAGCACAGCACTAAACATCAGAGCTTCCAGATGAGTGATTTTTTCCATTTGTTTAGTCTCTGTGTTCTTGCTAGGAGGAACAAAGATAAAAGATACCAATCTGAAAAAATGCTATGGTATTAGTAATGTCAGTAACAGTAGTTTAAACTAAAGGTAGACCCGAAACAGCCTTATTTGCAGCCTTACATATACTTCCCTGGCTTTGTTTATAACCTTCCACACACTGTTTATAAGAGGAGCTGTGCTCTGCTAATGGCTGCATTCAAGGACAGTGGGAATGTTTAGCTTTCACAAAACAAAGAGGTCCTGGTCCCTCCTACAGCAGATCTGGGTAGACAGGCTGAGAAGGGAATGGGTATGGAGGGCACAAACTGGGTGAGGTGCCTCGTTATTCAGTTCAGGGGGGAGCAGTGGTTCATAGTGGACTTTGGAAAACAACAGAAGAAAAAGCCTTTTAAAAAGAAAAAAAAAATCCACGCCTTACAAAGTCTCAGATGGTGAACCTTCATGCTCTAATCAATTCCTCAATACTACTGTGTAGCCTTCACACTTTTATGATCCCAGTCCCTTCTCAGCAGGAACTGTTACCATCTTAAGATGCTGAAAATTAAACAAGAACCAATACCTGGACTAAGTAAACAATCTTTAACTTTTTGTATTGTTTTATTTTAACTTGCATTTCAAACATGAAACTGCTCTGACATACACTTAAGCACCCCTTTGCCTTGCTTACAATTGGAATATTGTGATAGCATACATAAGGAAAGGCAGAAATTCATTATTAATCCAAAAGCACCTAACAAAACACCTGCATAACGATGGAGAATTTCTCTGAAAGTTTCAATGTCTTGATATGCCATTGGAAAATCCCTCCAAACCCTGTACATACAAACCAGGTATTTCTTGTACAACACGAAGCACAAACTGCAGCCTGAGATGGCTGAGATCCTGAGTGTCATTGCAATGGAAGTATCCACAGCCACTACCAAAATCTTAATTTGGCTGCTCTACCTACAACTGGATTTGTGCCATCTGCAAAACCCTTGCATAAACATATCCAAAGCCTGCAAAATATTACAGTCCAACCTGTAAGCATGCCAAGGAAATACATCAGGCAGTCCCTGTTAGCATAAGACATGGCCATATTCTATAAAAACTAAAGAGATTTGGATGCAGCTGTGCTCTGCATCACTGGAAATCAGTGATATTTCATAAGCAAGTGTTTAAAAAGATTCATATTTGCTATACCCTCTCCAAAGCTGTTATCAGTTGTCCTCCTCCTTTTTTATTGTTTTTGTGGAAGAAAATATGTAATTTACAGTTGGACCATGAAGTTAATTTCACTTGGCAGAAAAGAAGGGCCACTTTTCAGTGCAGCTTTATTTGATGTCTGTTAGTACAGAATAGGTAAAACAAAAATAACTCAGATTTCACACATTTATTTCCTGATGTCCCTGCCTGTTGCAGGAAGTTGTTTAATGCAGCATGTGTTGAAATGTGCTGTAAGAGGACATGGCTCTCCCTGGGGATAAGATTAGAAAGTGTGCACGGGGCTGTGGCTGGGATTGCTCTCAGTAAATCCATGGGAAGGGCAGATAGCAGGGAGAGACAGAGGTATTTAAGTTAAAGGATAACACTGCTCTGGGTCAAAGGAGAGTAATTTCCCCTAAGCCAGGCAATTATGATAAGGTTTCTAACTCCTGCATGGATGAAGATATGGAACAGCCTTTCAGACAAGGTAATGGTAGAGCACCCAGATTTATTTCAAGAAGCTTGTTTAAATCATGGCAGGAAAAAATAACAGCAAAGTAGTGATTCTGAGCATTATCAAGATGTTCACTGTACTTGTATTGTTTGTACCCACTTACCTCTAATTCCTCTGAGCAGAGCTTTTGATGGTCACCTAGGACAAAGAAGGAACTGATTTCATCCCTTTGCTTCTGAGATTTTTTTTCTCTCTTTTATCTTAATGATAAAAAAATGTAACAACTTGAGATAGGAATCTGATAATAGCGTTAACAAAAAAAAAAAGCAAATAATCTGTATAATACACTAAGCCCATCACTTTTCTTTTCAGCCTTGGAATCAATGATAGAAATGGAGATGCAGTATTTTTACATCAAGAAAGACAGTGTCTCCAGTCAACACATATTTTTCAATGTTTTACTCATTTTTATCTTTTTCAGAAATCCACGATCCATATTTTGAAACTAAACAACCTAAGAATAATCTATTACATGTGGAGTCCTAATGCTAAAAATATGGTGAAAAAAGATGTGTTGGGAGATAGCTGTGACAGATGATTACAGCAGCATTTCTGGAAGAAAAAATAACACATGCAGCTCTCATAGGAAAAAGGGACTTATTTGGAAACAAAGGAGGGTGCAACAGCTTTTCCTTTTTCCATCAGCAGCTTCTGACCAGGAGACAATTAACTCAGGATATTAATATGCTTTAAGAAAGCTGGCAGCTGGAATGCTTCCCCTTTGCTGCTTTGCTCCTCCTGTATATCTTCTCTTATATCCATATCCTTGCTCAGCAGATCCATGTGCCAAGCCAGTAGGGTCTGGGCTTATGTTAGCTTGGAACTGAGAAGGAAACCACTGTCTGGGGCATTAGGGAACACTACAGATCTGAGCTGCTTGCTCTGGATTTTAGTGTCAACACAGCGCCCCTCAGACCATCCACTGGCATTGCCCCGCACTGCTGTTTGCTGAACTCTTATTAAACTCTATTAATAATAATTTTTAAAAAAAAGAAGTATGTGAAGGATTCAGCTTTCCCCATGAGTTTCGGATGACATTCTTTCCCTGCTGATCTAAAGGGAAAGAAAAACATATCAAGTAATAATTTTTAAAACAACTGTATAAAAGCTTTGGCCTCCTGTTCCTTTGGGGATTGCAACTCCCTCTGCTGTGTGAGAGTCCTGGATGTGCATTTCTCCCACCCTGCTGCCTGATAAGTGAAAATGGATTCAAGAGCAGCATTTTGTACAGCATTCCTTGTAGTCAAGCAAAGAGACTCCAGTGAATTCCAATGAGAAAATGCATAGCTGAGATTGTCAGATCTCCTTTAGTTCTGTTTGGCAAATGATTGGGAAAGAGAGATTCTGAATATCCACAGGAGCAGCAGCTGAGCCAGAAATCACAAGTAGCTTCATTTTTACCAAAGAAAGGTCTCTTGGAAAGCAAAATAGGTGTGGCCTTACACAGCTCTCCCTCCTGCTAGAAATATTAGGACAGCAAGGTGCTCGTTTTAAAACAAAAAAAAAAAGGGGGAAAGAGGGAGGGCAAGGAAAGAAGAGGAATGGAGAGAGGAAGGGGAAAGGAAAGGAAGGGATGGGAAAAGAAGGAAAGGGAAAGGGAAAGAGAAAGGGAAAGGGAAAGGGAAAGGGAAAGGGAAAGGGAAAGGGAAAGGGAAAGGGAAAGGGAAAGGGAAAGGGAAAAGGAAAGGGAAAGGGAAAGGGAAAAGGAAAGGGAAAGGGAACATCAAGATTTCTCATGGTTTCCCCTCTCCTCACCTTCATTTCCCTAAATCAATTCAAGTGCTCTGAAAATGCACCTGAATTTCTGGCAATGTGAGGGAAGTGACAGAAATCGGGAGTGAATAACCCTGACCTGGGCAAATGTTTAAGTACATGCTTCCAGATCTTATTTAGGAAAACACAGGAAGGTGAGACTTGGTTACAGGAATTTCAGTGTCGAAATATGTTTTTTGCCTCCAAGGCGATATCGGGAGTAAAATTAATGTCGAGATGATTCACTGATTCAGGCTGAGAACAGAGGACGACGGGCAGGGCCCGGAGCCCACCCCGAACACCAAGGGCTGCTCTTTCCCTCCCCGCTGCGTCTCTTCGGGCTCCTCGGCCCGTTCCACCTCCGCGGCCCGTTTTCATTCGCCCTGCCCGGCCCGGGCTCCCCTCAACCTCCCACCGGGATCTGCCGTCACTTCCCCCGATCCCGATCCCGATCCCGATCCCGATCCCGATCGCGGCCGCTTCCCGCCCTCACCGGGATGCGTCTCCCGTCTCCATGGCAACCACCACGCTCGGGTGCCTCGCGGGGCTGCCCAGCGGGTGCCTGCGCGGCGGGGCTGGGGCCGCCACTCCCGGGCTCGCTGTCCCGGGGATCGCCCCCGGGGAAGGCGAGGTCGGGACGCGGGACGGGACGCGGGACGGGCGGCGCGGGGGCCGCTGTTCCCCTTGCACCGGCTCGGTGCCGCTCACTCAGGCAGCGCTCGGGCCGCCCGCGGCGGGTCCTGGCGGCGCGCTTCCCGGCAGGCAGCGGGGCGCGGGTCTCTTTCGCCGCCATCTTGGGGCGCTGGGGGTGAGGCGGAGCGGGGCCGCGGGCCGGGAGCGGGGCCGGGGGTGCTGCCCCCACTGTGGGGCCGGCGGCGGGTGCGGGGCTCCCGGGGCGCGGCGGATGGCGCGGTCCGGGGAGGGTACGGGGCGGGATGACGCCGATGCGCGGTGGATAGTCCCAGTCGCGGGTCAGGGCCCTCGGCTGGAGCGGGGCTGAGGCGGCTGCGCTGTGGGGGAGCGGAGGGTCCCGGAGCTCTGGGTGGCTCCCGGGTAGCCCGCGGGTGTTCGGGGTCCCGGGCGGAGGTGCTGGCCCGAGGCTCATGGCTGTGTGTCGTTTCCAGGCCTGCCGGGACCGGGTGTGCGGGACGACACCATGACCGGGAGGTGAGTGACTGCCCGTGGTGGCTCTCGGCGCGGTGCTGTAACGCTGCTGAAGCATTCCTGAGAGTGTTGAAGCAGTAGGCAAGGAGCGGTGTTCTTGTGGCTGCTCTGGTTTCCCAGGACAGCTCCTCTGCCCAGCGTCCTGCTGGGCCCTGTTAAACGCCCGCAGTTGTGTGTCCCTATTCTGAAGTCTCTCGAGCTGGTTGCAGTTGCTGTGAGGATGCGCCACGCTCTCCCTGGCTTGTCAGTAAATGTCAGTGTAAAACTGATTGGTTTGTTAGCTGTGTTCGTGAACTTTCAGTGTACAGTAGAGTTTTGACGTACACTGTTTCCATAAGTAAAGGAAGCAAGATGTTTTTCCCATGAGTAAATTTCCTATTGTGCCGATTCTTCTTAAGGATGAAGGGATTGAGTTTGTAAGTGGAGGGATTAAATCTGAATACTCTTTGAGTTGCCTGGAGAAGCTGTGACTGCTCCATCCCTGGAAGTGTTCAAGGCCAAGTTGGATGAGGCTCTGAGCAGCCTGGTCTAGTGTGAGGTGTCCCTGCCCCTGGCAGGGGAGTTAGGACTGGATGGTCTTTAATGTCCTTTCCAACCCAAACCATGCGATGATTCTGTGAATCACAGCTTTATGTCTTCATGTTTCTGTCCTGTTGCACGCGTGGCAGGTAGAACTGGATATCCCACTTTGATCCTGCTGTGTCCCAGGGCAGGTGCTGGATGCCGTTGGGCCAGACGTGCTGTGTACTCGGCGTGTGGGACAAGTCTTAAAATGACTTTGTATGGGCAGCACAGACAGGGCTTTGTCTTGAAGAATTGCTGGGGAGTTTGTGCAGTGTCTGTGTCCAGTGGATGTCAGGCTCTTGCTCTGGCTGTTAACTCCTTTGAGGCTACGAATCAGGGGCAGTTCATACCTTTTATAGCAGTTACTGCAACACAGGAGACTTCCTGTGGTGTGTAGAAAAAAGCAATGTTTATTCATCAGTGTTAGTAGACATTTGGAAATAATAGCTGCTAATGCTGAAGCACTTGAAACTTAGTATGGAGACTTAGTGCTAGGAGTTTATGACAAGCAAAAAATGCGGTTCTCATAAATACTTCATGTTCCACGTGCTCAGCTTTCCTCTGTTCACTGAATGGAAGTGTTGGCAGTGATTTGTAAAAGTTGGCTATTTCCTCTGCTAGTTTCTACTGGTGTGGAATTAGTTTCCACTGAAACAGCCTGTGATCTGTTTTTACTTTTGTTACTTTGGAGTGAATTATAATTTGCAGATGTTTTCCATGTCTTTAGGCTGTGGTGCAAGGCCATTTTTGCTGGCTACAAACGTGGCCTCCGAAACCAGCGGGAGCACACGGCCCTTCTGAAAATTGAAGGTGTTTACGCCCGTCAGGAGACAGACTTCTACCTGGGCAAGAGGTGTGCCTATGTGTACAAAGCTAAAAAGTAAGTAGTGTTTTATTCTGGTGCTGAATTAGCCAATTCCTGTATCAGCTTTTGCAAATGCAAAAGGAGATAAGGATATTATATGATATATTAGAGAGCAGGTGGGGTGAGAAACAAGTTTTGCCTAAGAATGACAAAAACTGAAGGTGGGTTGATGGAGTAACTTGAGGTGGGTGAATTTGTGTTGAGTACTATGAGCTGTTGAGTTACTTAAACAGTAAAATGATTTTGTGAAGCCTGGATGAGTTTGTATTCTGACTTTTGTGTGCCCATGTCTGAGTACTGTCACTTCTGCTCTGCTGCCATTGATAGAGACCTTGGGAACAGATGCTTATTACTTCCACTTTCTTTTTTTTTTTCCTTGAGTCCAGTTCTTGAGTTCAGAATTGCCTTGAATAAAGTTGATCAGACTGATAACTTTACCACCATCATTTCCAACATGGCACATGGCTCTTCATTTAAGGCAATTTTTGTCATCTATCCCAATGGCCTATTCTTCTGCCTTCAGTGTGTCTGGAGAAAAAAGGTGTTGGCAATTTCATATTGTTGATTTTTTAGTTTAATCATATTAGCAGAAGTGTTTTTCAAATTTTTGAGCTTTGTAAGTTGTTAATTGTTGTCCGGTGGAGCTTCTGATACATTACAAGCAGTAATTACCCCTTCGAAAGGTACAGTGAAAATCCCAGGCCTGGAAAACACCACAAGTAAATAAAAGTGGGCTTTGGTTTAGTTAAAGATGGCTACAGAACTAAATTATCGAGGTGCCTTAGAGAGAGACCACATTGTCACTGCTGGTGAGAGCAGAGCTGTGACTGCCCTGCTGAGCTGTTCTTTGCCTCCCTTTCCCCAGCAACACGGTAACCCCCGGAGGCAAACCCAACAGGACACGCGTGATCTGGGGGAAGGTGACCCGCGCCCATGGCAACAGTGGCATGGTTCGTGCCAAGTTCCGCTCCAACCTTCCTGCTAAGGCCATTGGACACAGAATCCGGGTGGTAAGTGGATGTGTTTCAGCAACAAGATACTTATTGACAGTTTTTAGGGTGCCTTTAAATTCTACACAGTATGAGGGAACATTTGAACTCTGGTTTTGTTCTGTTGCTGTTGGGTGTTCAGCATGGCTCAGTGACTGTTCCGTTTGGAGCCTAGAGCGGCTTATTCTGGCTTCCTGTGCTGAGGGGATTGGCCTCATAGTTGGGGGTTTGTGTGCTTGCTCAGGTTGTCTGGAAAGGCTCTTCAAGTTTCAGGATTCACCTCCTTTCTAAAGCTGCCTTGATTTCTTTTCCCCCAGTCTGTTCTCTGTATTTTTGCACCCTTCTACTCCTCTGTTTGATTTTTCTCTTACCTCCCAAGTGTTTTAACTGAGGGCAGTGCAGTCCTGTCGTGGGCACTCCCACCTGCTCCACAGTTGGCATTTTAGTGACAGGGCTTCGGTGGGGCTGTCCCATTAGGTCCCTCACCCAAAGTTGTGATGTAATATTTTCTTAATGATCTTGTCAAAAGGAATACAAGAGGGACGCAGTCCTTCTTTTGTGTCTTCTGTGCTTTAGAAAAAGCACTGTAGGAGCAGCACAGATAAATCCTGAAATCCAGAGCCATGGGAACTCTTGCTGTTGGTGCACAGGAGGGCTGGCTGCCACGGAGTCTGTGCCACCAGCAAAGTGCTACTGCAAGGCACTGAACCAGCTGTTGAGCTTTTCTGTTCTCACACCTCTTCTGTATAAACTGGGGATTGCTTTTATAGCAGTTGAAGAGATTGATGGTCTAGATTGTAACTGCAAAACCTGTGTTTGAAAACAAGATTTCTAATACAATTCTCTCTGGTTTTGTGTTTTACAGATGCTGTATCCATCTAGGATCTAAATTTTTATTGAAAATAAAATGGAGAATCTGTTTAACTTTTCTATATTTCTGGTTTTATTGCCGCCACCAATTTTGAGAGAGTACTTCGTAGTGTATCAGAGTTGACAGCACAGACAGAGACACTAAATCCTGGCAGGTGCAAAGCCTCTCTCACATCTCAAAATAGTAGTTGTGGTAGAACCCCAAATAATGACCCCATGTGTGAGCCCACACCTGGGCAGCACTTGTGCCTGTAGTGTCTACTCCGTGTGAGTTATTTAAACACATTTTCATTGCCTGGCTCTGTAGTTGCTGAGTGTTAATGCTGGTTTCTTGGCCAGCCTTATCCCAGCACGTCATGTGGGGCACTGAGCATCTTCACAGCACTTTCGTGGTTCTCTTAGATTTGCTGAACAAGGTGGTGAAAAATGAATTTAAAGGCTTGAAGTGCAAGGATCAGAGTTTATCTCTGAAAATCCCCCCAAGATACCGGGTAGATTAAAGGGAGGTTTGAGGCAGGTACACGTTGTCATGGTTGCTGCTGATGTCACAGTCCCAAAATGACCTGTGAATACCCTGTGAGGGGCAGTTCCACGTCTTCCATGTAGTTCCATCATTTTCAATCCATCCCTAGTCGGTCAGGCAGGTGAGTCTGTTGGCTCAACTGTACCTCAAGCCCACTCCAGTGCAATCCCTCCTTCCCAGGGCATGAGAGCTTCCTTCTCCCTGCCTGGCCCTGCTGCCAGTGTGTGTCAGGGTGCCCTCTGAGCTGTTGGCTTTGCACGTCTCCTGCAGTGGGCTGGTGTTTCACAGCTAATCCTCTTCCTTCTGAAAGAGGTGGGGTAGTTGTGTGTGCAGAATACACTGTTGGGTAAATCAAAACTTTATTTTGAATTGGAATTCAAAAACTTGAGCCAGCTACTCAGGTCTGGTATAGAAATTATTTTGCTGGACTTAAAGACCTAAGCCTGCTGCCACTGCCGTCCTTCACAGCAGGAGGGCTTTTGCCATGGAAAGCCACATTTTCTTAATGTGTGGAGAGAAACTTCACCTTATGGGGTATCGGGCCAGGTCAGGTAGGGGTTTTAGTCCTCCACAACCAACAGCAGGTTGGACACATGGGATTCAAGGAAGGATGGATGGGATTTCCAGCTTTAGGCATTACAGAGGAAGGAGGAGGAAACGTAGTGAGGAAAGTGAACTCTAACAATAAGTTGGTAGGCCTGTGGTCACTATCATACAGTTGGGCTTTGCTGATGAGAAGGCAGTAAGTCCTTTTGAGTTTGATACAAGATGCCTAAAAATATGTAATGATCCCTTCTCTCTCCCTTGTCATCTCTTTATTGTACCAGACTGCCGAGGTACAAAGCCTTCTTCTAGGAGGTCCAACCCCAGGTAGCACATGGCTGCAATTTGTGAATATTTGTTTCAAAACTCTGCTATTTTCACATTCATTTGGTCCCACCGAACCCAGCATTGGCTGCTTAGAGCCTGTGCTATGCAATTGCCTCTGCTACTTCCACTCCTTTCCCCAGCAGCACAGTAAACTGACGTGTGAGAGGAAGCTATGGCATCAAAGGAGACGGCCTCCTTCGTGGACAGAACCACCTGGGATTTCCTCAACCTACTGGACATGCTGGGAAGCCGGAATGGCCGGGTGGGTGTGATGGAGGTGGACCATGCAGAGTCAAGAGCTCCCTCACTGCTGGTGGATTTTACCCGGGACCTGTGTGGCACAGGGGACATCAAGCACAAACCGCAGGAGGCAGAGAATGAGGGAAAGGAAGAGGAGGACGTGGTTCCACCACATCTGATTTTTATGCTATGGCAAGCCAGCGTGTTGAAAAGGCTGATGCAGTGGGATCACCTGGAGGAGGCTGTCCGGGGTGTGAGGAACCTTCTCCCCTGCCTGCCAGATGTGCTGGTGCTTGTGATGATCCGTCCTGACTCCCAGGAGCAGCTGGACCAGGCAGTGACAGCACTGAGGAGAATGCAGTGTGTGCTGGATGGGGCCCTACAACTGACTGTGGAGACTGCAATTTACAGCCCAGGCCAGCCTGGAGGTGTCCTGGAGGCAAAGAGAGCTGCCTGTAGGGCACTGAGAGAAGCCTTGAACTGCCATGAAGGTAACCTGGTAACACAGCTGAACACAGGGCTGAGGGACACAAAAACACACTCAGGGCAGAGTCTGAGGGACAGGGTAGATGGAAGTGGTGCTTGTTGACTGGATTCAGATACAAGAGGGAAGACAAGCTGGACCTTGCAGGCAATATGAGCCAGAAATGAGAATGAGGGTTTACATGCTGGGATGGGGATGGACAATGTGTGTGAGCCGAGTGTGTGCCCTCTTCCAAGTCAGATGGTGTTGGCTCTTCCTTGCCCCAAAACACACGCGGCAGTGGAAACGCTGCTCAGTGTAAGAGCTGCAGTTCTGACTCCCTGGTGGGGTTTTCTGTGATGATGTTAACTGCTCCACAGTCTCACTGACTCCGAGTTCTTCATTTGGAGGGATGTGCCAACCTTTTTAAGGCCACAGGCCTTAGCTTTGAAAAGATGGTGCCAGGTGTTCTTCTATCATTTGTGTTTCCTCCCCTAGAAGTCGACTCCCAGGAGCCGTTTGTTATTTCGCTCCCGGAGCTCAGATACTGCCGAGTTCTGCCTGAATGTAGGCAAGAGAAGGTATCAAAGACAGATGGAGAATGAATTCCCTTGGGCAGCAGAATCTGTCAGGTTGGTTTTAGCACTGTCCTGCTGGATGTCCCTTTGCAGAACACTTCCTTCCTGGTGACTTGCTTGTCTGCCCAGGCCTTCTGCATGGAAGAGATTCAGTGTGTGGCTGCTGCCAGAAGGGGACACTGCGCCCTCAGCATCACATTGTCCTTGCCACAAAGCTCGGAGTTCTTTGCTGCATTGGCTGAACAATCTGCCCTGGGAAACTTTTATCAAAAATCACAGAGTTTCTGCTTTGCATTAAATGCCTTGCTTGATTATCAAAATGTCCCTAAGAAACCTGTCCCTAAGAAAACAGCTGTCAGCAGAGAGGGAATCAGAGCAGGCCAGAGGCCTCTAGATTTTAAATTGTCTCAAAACTGAAACAGTGAGAAAAACTCAAGACGAAGGCCTAAGACCATGTTTTCCTAGGAGAACTTGGGTGCAGGAGTCTTTGGTACATAGTTCCCATCACCAACAAAGCTCCTGAAACTCCCCAGGGTTCTTTGTAGCAGGGAGTCGACCTTATATACAAGCAGGTACACATCCAGCAGATTGAGTTTCTGGGGTGGGTTATTTTGGATGGGAGGAACTGTGAGAGCAGTAGAATATTTTTAAATCCAATTACCCACATAAGAGCTGAACTCATTTCCCATCCTCTCTGGGCATGGCAAAGCACTATAGGTAGCTGTATTCTTTTGCATTGGGAGTTTACATGTATTTTTTCTCTGGTGTTTTTTGTAGATCTTTTGTCATCCTAAGATCTTCATTATCATCAAAAGAAGGATTAAAAACCTGATACTTATTTCTCTGTGTCTGTGTGTATCTATAAGCTTTAAAGCTTGAATCTAAGACTGCAAAACTTGCTGAAGCTGCAGGTTTGTGCAGTATGGTACAGAAGGGGTGGGATTTGAGGGTGGTACAGATCCTGTAAACCAATGTTCCCTAGAGAAAGGATCCTCCAGGTTATTTTTCCAATACAGATTCTTTCCACATCCTTAAGGATGTCGCTTTACGAAGCAAAACAACCTTGCTGTAAGTGTTTGGGTGGTGCTGATGCTTGGCAGACTTTTGGATGAGGTGACCCAGTTGCTCTGTTGTGGAAGAGACTTTCCACAAGCACTTCCGTGAGATGAATTCTGCCTTTCATTACTGAGGACACTGGTTTTTGGTTTTCAGTCAAGCTAATGAAGAAATAGTTCCCTTGAGTCAAAGCAAGACATGTAAGTTCAGGCTGTTTGTAAGTGAAGAAAGTTTGGCTTTAAAAGATCAGCATATTAGGACATCTTTAAAGCAAGAAGCCACAATGAGGTCCTGTGTCTCTATTATTTCCTGCAGCATCTGAAACACACAGATAACCACCCAAATCCAGGCATAGTCCATGCAGCTCTCAAGTTTCTCCTCTGGCAGCACATTTGTACTGTGTCCAGGCACTTCTGTGCAGGGTGATGTGGGGCACTGTCAAGATGAAAGGGAGAAGAAACTCGGATGTGGCTGAAATCCTGGGCAGAGCTTTGGAGTGGACAAAGAGCTCAGCAAGTGCTGGTGCCCTGCAGCAGTGCCCTGGTAGCAGCTGGTAGTGCTGCACAACTAAAGCACATGCTTTTCAGCATCTAGTAAGGATGTGTTTTTCAAAGTAATAATTGAAGCAAGTTTGGAGAACAGATCAGTGGAAGAGCAAATGTGCAAAGGTTTGCTGAGACTTAGCTTGTCTGCAGCCAGTTCCAGCTCCTAGCTAGCTCAGAGGCTTTTCCAAGTGACCCCGTGAGCACCAAAGCTACTGAAAGGAAGAATTTAAGAAGCTGGGCTGGGTCATTGGACATCGGCCTCAGAACTGCTCCTATAGATTCCTTCTTGCTCATTCAGTCTATCTGCTCTTCCATCATCAAAACTGGCACAAGAATCCTTTTTCCCTGTCCTAACTCTCTTCAGAGGAAAGGTTAATCTTGATAAATGCAGGTTCTAATGCAGTGGACCTTTGATTTTGTTTAAGCTTCAAGGCACTACTAATACACATGCCAAATTTGTTCCTCTGAACAAAACATCTTCACTCCTCTTTTGAAGTCAAAAATAAACAGATGTATTGTCTGCCCTGGACAGCTACGGGCACGTGTAAGAGATGTGATGACCCTCATTTAGGGCTGTCTATAGTGATTCTTTACAACTGTGACTGTCAGATGGATGTTTGATGGAGAGTCAGATCTTCTAAATACATCTGTGGTTTTGCTCAGATTCCTGACAGGGCTCTGAAGACATTTTGTGGGGGACTACAAATGCTGCTGAGCTCATAACTGCCTCTGAACTGTTTGAGTTGTACCTCTTTAAGTAACACAAAGCGAGATTAAGTTGTGTGTGTTAGATTTTACCTCTGTTAATGAGTAAAGAAATGTAAACAAGGTTGTTTGGGTATTGTGGGTGACATTCACCTTTCCAACCGGCCTCTGCTGGCAGTGGTACATGTGCACCCAAAATTAACTAAAGAATTGCAGTGGCCATGAAGAACAGCTCTACGTTGTCCCAAATACTAGTTTTTAGTGGCTATGCTGGCAGTTTGAACATCGGGGCCACTGCAGAGAAGTAGCCAGTGGTGTGCTTGAGTTAGGAAGAAAACTTCAATTTTTTTCTATACCTTCTCTTCAACAATTATCTTCATAAATCTGGGGAATTTCCTGCTAGGAAGCCAACTTCCCAATTCCTGAGGCATCTTGGCACTGCGGGGCACTGGCATAGCGCTGCTCTGAAAGAGCCCTGTGAGAGCCATGCTGTAATGGTCTGCACATCAGTCAGGTTTTAACCAGTGCCACCACACCACAGGCTGTGCTGGCAGCTCATGAGGAGTTTAAACACTCTCTGGGTCTTCTGGCAGTTTGCCAGAGAGATGAGGGTTTCTGGGAACCAGCACAAGTTCTTGTCCCCTCCTGCTGCAGACGCAACTCATGATGCTGATTACACCATGTGCTTTTGTCCATAGAACCATGAACAGGATTCTGAACAGATGAGAAAATGATCCTTTTAAGTACAAAATCTGGGCAACACTAAGGCCAGACCTGGCTGTTGAATTATGTCTGACTTTGGAGTCCTCCCATGTTGACAACTACACTCAGGGCTACCGCACTGGCATGGGAGCATGGGCTCTTGCAGACCCTGATCCTTGGAAGAGGAGCCTAATCTTTCTGTTTTACCTCCTCCTTTTCACCTGGTCCCATTTTCTTATCAGCACTTGTCCAGGGACCCAGGGCAGAAAGTCTCTCCGAAGCCCTGTCCAGGATGCTGGCCTGGGGCAGTGTTCGCTGAGCCTGCCATACTGGGGGAAATATTTTCCTTGGATTAAAATTGGTGCCACACTGTGACCTTCCCAAGCTGCCACACTGCTGTTGTGCCTGGGGATCAGCCTGTGGCATATCCCTTCTGCTGTGGCTGCTGATCTGCTGGTCTCTGGGGACAGACAGATGGCCATGAGTATGGGCAGGCAGCAGGCACGATGGCTCAGCCACATTTGTGGCATGAATGTACTCCAATGCACATGTTGGGAATCACTGATCCAGGACAGGCACATGGATTTTGGCTCTTTCACCCCCAGTGCATCCCATAAGAGGTAGTTTGCCTCCAGAAATCCTTAGAGAGCAACTGGCCAAGGTGACTCTGGCCATTTACACCTTTGAGCTGTTTATCCCTTCCCAGCTTCTTGCGATAAGACATTATCAGTTTGGAGGAAGTATAATGGTATAGGGGAAGTATTTACCACATGCCATGGATTGGAACTTCCTCATGCAAGTGCCAGGGCTGGGCACAGTGGCTTTCATTCACTGTCAGCTGGCAGAGATAGGTGTAGCAAATGCCAGCACTGAAGCCCTGACTAAAGCTCCGAATTTATCCCTGGAAACATTTGTGCTTTAATGGGATGCAATGATGCTAATGCTCACGGGCCTGCGGCTGTGGGCTGTATTTTGCATAGAAGTGGCAGAGGGAAAGTCAAAGGGCACTGGCTTGGGAAGGGACTCAGAGATGCAGCATGTGGTGCAGGGGCTGCAGCTCAGCTGTGCCTTTGTGACCGGTGGAGTGGGTATGTCCTTTGAGGGTGTAATTGTTTCCTAAAATGGAATTGTGGAATTGTTGAATTTCAGGTGTGGCTATAGCCTGGCCAGGCTGTGCAGCAGAGCAGAATAGTGCACATGATGCCAGAGAGGCCTCTCTATTGCTGCCCTGGGCTATGAGATGTCACACCATAGGGGGCACCTTGGGGATGCATGGTCAGCTGCTCCTCAATCATGACCTCGTGCGTGTCCCACTTTGCAGCCACCACAGCCTCTCCTCATCCCTCTCTCACCTTCCAAGCCCCTCCACAGAGCAGTTTTTTGCCTGAATTTTATCAGCTCCTCATTGGCAACAAGACCAGCATGTGCGAGGGCTCTGAACCTGGTCGTGCGGCTCTTTAGTACCCCCACCCGGGGGCTCTTTAGTACCCTCTCTGCAGTGCCCACTCGGCAGCAGGCAGGGGCTGTTCACCGCAGGCTTGTGCGGGTCCCCAGACGGGGCTGGAGCGGGTGCGATCCTCGACACCCTCTGGCCCCGCTGTCCCGGGGTGTGCGCACGGAGTGTTGCTCTGCGCGGGGGCCGGGGCTGGTGCCCGGGGCCGGCGCAGGGTGGCGGGGCGGGTGCGGGGCAGTGGGCGGTGCGGAGCCGGGGCCGGAGGCGGTGCGGG
>VWPU01005264.1:0-60390 GCA_013398955.1 Callaeas wilsoni | reverse complement strand
CCCGCGCGGGCGCGTCACACAGGCGGCGCCGGGCGGACGGCCCGGCAGCCCCCGCGCGCGCGCACCGCCCCCGCTCCAAGGAAAGCGGGAGGGGCCGGGCCCGGCAGGCTGCGCGGGAAAAGCCCTCGCTGGGATCTCCCGCGACCCGCAAAGGGACGTGGCGGGGGAAATGTCCGCCTCCGGGCGCAGCTCAGGGACGCCTTGAGGGCTAAGAGCGGAGGTGTGTGCCGGGGTCGCTCCGCGGGCGATTCCACCGCCATCTCCCCTCTCCCCGCGGCCTTTCCCAGAACGGCTCAGGTTCAAAGGGACCACAGTGAGTCATCCGGGCCAACCTCTCCCCGCTCAAGCAGTGTCGCCCCAGAGCACATGGCACAGGATTACATCCAGACAGTTCCTGAATTTCTGCAGTGAGGGAGACCCCACAACCTCTCTGGGCAGCCTATTCCAGTCCGCGGTTACTCGCATAGTAAAGAATTTTTTTCCTCGTATTTAGGTGGAATTTCCTGTGCACCGGTTTTTGCCTGCTGCTTTTTGACCTGCTGCTTGGCACCACCGAGCAGAGCCTGGCTCCATCCTCCTGTCCCGGGGACACAACTTACCCATGCTGAACCTCCTCCAAGGGACAGCGGAATCGGAGGGCTGTTCCCTTGTCCCTCACGAGGAGCAGCGTGGAGAAGACGGCAGGAAGAACGGCACCGGGAGGTCCGCGGTGCTCCCCCAGGATGCCACTAGCGATTGGGTTTGTGTACAAGAGAAACAGCAAGGTGTAGGTTTTTCATGGCTCAGTGTTGGCATACAGAAAGGAGATAGGGAGGAAAAGCTTTAACATGGCTTTTACTTCCTCAAAACATGAGGAAGAGTGCATTCCTATTACAAAGTTAAAATGTGTAAGAATGTGGTTTTTTATTCTACTGAAAGTAAAGTTAAGAAAAATCTAGTTTCACATTTTATTTTTAGCATCGACTTGCCCTGGGAATGATGGAGCAGAGGACCAGTGCAGAAAATCACAGGCACCTTCCCTATGGACAAGTCAATAAAAACGTTACTCATGACAGAGCCCTGATGCACCACACACCCCTTCCACCAAAAATAAAAGCATTTGTCCCAGCACGCACGTGAAGAAAGGGTGTGTGGAACTGGGAGAGGTATTGGGGGGGGCCCAAACAGCAAGGGTGATTCTGAAAGCATGCAGAAATGTACAGGCAGCAGCTACAGCAGAGGAACAGCTTTTAGAAGAAATGGTACTGGGAAGTTTTGTGCTGCCCCATTTCTGCTTCATAGTGGCTTTTTTTGAACCTCATTGGAGTCTTTTCCAGCTCTCCTACATGACTTAACTCCTCAATTTCTTTGTCCCATTTTCATTATCTACAGGAGATAACCATTATCCAATTCCCAGCAGTGTGGAATTACTTTCCAGATATTTCTCCTCATAAACTACACCCTTACTCTTCTGCCCACAGTTGTAAATGCAAATTCTACATGCAGGGGGATGACCTGCAGTGATAGACAATCCCTATCCTGGAACATGCATGTTTGAAGTCACCTGCACAAAGAACCACCTCATCTTGTGTAAACAGCTGGTGTGCTACAGCTGCTGACTAATTTTAGGATAATGGTTTGCTTCTACAATGTGCATGTCAAGATCTACATCAATATAATTATCAAAACAAAAAAATAGTATTTTAGTCTGGATTTATAACTCATTTTGTCCAGGAACCAATTACCATGCTAGCTTTCAACTTTAGGGGAGGGGAAGGAAGGCTAGCATAATGTGTTTCCATTATGGGAAGAGCTAGATTTACAAAGGGACGGAAACTCTGCCTGTTGGTAACAGACATTCATTAGTAACTATGCTGGTGTCTAAAACGGTACCTGTGTGGGGAACTGACTAAAATCGTTCCTGTGCTGGTCATGTAGGAGCCGGACAAATTTAAAACAAGCTTTCCTCTTTATGCAAGCTAAGAATATTAAGGTAAGCTGTAAACGCGATTTTCTCTTCCACATAGGTGGCGAATGCAGCTACACTACATTTGCTCTGTAAATTCAAGTGCTGCTTTATTTACTTATTTAGAACAATTTCCATGTGGTGACATACCTTTAATGAAACTCATGACTCAGAAATACGTGTTGATGTAGTCAAACAACGTCTATTGACATGAGTCACTGAAGTTAAATAAATGTCATTAAAAATGAGACAAAACAAAAGGCAAATATATATATAGATCTCCAGCAGAATGATAGTGATCATCGCCATTTGATCAATCTTCCCTGTGAGTTATATCTGCAAGTTACTTTGAGGTAGCGCTAGAAAGAAGCTGTTGGTCCAAGAGCATCCCTGCAAAAAGAAACATTCATGGCTTAAGTACCATTTAATCTTTTTTGAACACTTTTCAGTCTTCACTGGTTTTTAGCCTGTTTCTTTCTTCCCTGTTCACTGCAGGATCATTAGCCCCTCAAACCATGGTACTAAAGCTTTTCTTTTCAGAGAAGTGGAAAACAAAAACATTACTCTTCTTCAAGAAATAAGTGGGTTTTAGGTAAAGGCACTATCTATCACAGCTAGGTACAATGAAGAGTTTATAAAACCAATACTAGATATTCTTCAAAAAAACCCCTTCATCAGACTTAAAAAACCCCACAACATTTCAGCTGGATAAAACAGACAAAACACAACCAAAGTGAAATAGCGTGGTGTCAAAAACATTGCTCCCAATGCTTTTTTTTTTTAAATGTTTCTACTGCAATCAGCTCTTTGTAGAACTGAGAGCAGGCAGCTGTATGATGTACATGTTCAGGTCTTGTGTAAGCTCACTAATGCAGGCAGTAGTTGGACCAATGCTGGAAGTTTCCTCAGTTAAAAGTCTCAGCAATGAACGCCAGCAGTTCTGATGCGCTCACTTTTTCCCAAATTTGTGCTTACACCAATACAGAAAAATTTTTTCTGTGTGCCTTTACAGTAAAGAATGTGCACTGCACACGGTATCTTGATCCTATATATGCACTCCTATCTGGCAAGCAGAATAGACTAGAAAGACTCAGGAGACAGAAAACAAAGAGAACTGTTTAAAACAGTATCACACGGGCTGCAACCAGCAGACTCCCTTCTTCACCTCACTTTTCTTCTGTGGTGGCTGGAAGAAAATATATTCCCTGACATTTCTCACGTTTGCAGAACTAATGGCCCAAACAACCTCTTTCACTGCATTTCATAAGCAGTATTTTCAATATATGGGTACTTTACAGGCCAGAAGAGAAGGTGCATGCACATCTGAAAACAGTCTCTAATGCGGAGTGTGGAGACCTTGGTAACATGTAAAACCTGCGTAAATATGGTGACTACAGACTTGGACTTTGAAGTTTATGTGCTGTGGTGATAACAGTGCTGATCTAAGTGAAATCACACAGCTCCATGGGCTCCTCATTACATAGTACACACATAGATCAACCTCCCAAAAGCTAAAAATCAGCAGATACTCCATAGGTTTTCTACCAAGCCAACACACACCTTTAGCATCTGATAACACAATAAAAGGTTTCCACAAATTACTTGATGCAGCTTAAGTACGGTGTTACATAACACTATGCAAAGCAGGATATGCACTTCAAAGCAGGAAGCTTCCAGGTCTGTGCCTGGGTTATAATCTTGCAGCTTGTGATGCCGGTGCTTGCTAGATACAAAATCCTTTGCTTAGCAACTGATTTGTACTACCAAGCTCAGGCACCACAGCTGTGCACTACAACTGAAGTGACATCAAATCCAGCATGGTTTTCAAAGTTTAACACCCCCACATCCAAATTCAAGGGGCCTGCATCTACTGTCTTGACTTTCCTCCCTTCTATCCTGCGAAACAATTCTATACAGGCACACAAATAATTCCCTTTCCCATCCAGCTTCTCTTTGTTTCATTTATTCTACTTTCTGTCACATTCCCATAAATAATCTCCGTATCACCCTCCAAAGACTAACTAGTTCACACCAGGGAAACATTCACCTAAAAACTCCCAGTTTTCAGCCACTTTTCCAACTACTTCTCTCCAAAGCAGGGAAACAGTTGCCAAGACTGTGATAGTAATCTCCCTGCCTAAGTGAGGGGGTTTTGTTTTCTCTCCTACATACACAATACACAGAATCCTGGAAGAATGAGGTTCCTATAGCACACCAAAAGACCTTTCTAGTTTAGAGCATCTGTATTTCATGGGTGGGACTTTAAAAAAAAAAATCCTAGCTGAAATTAAACTATGAAAAGAGAGAGATTCTGGTGAGCAGGTAGGAGACCTGCTGTGCCAAGTCATTACTCTGCAATGCAGTACTAGTTTCACATTTAAGAACAGCATTATAGGTTATGACCACCACTTTAATGTAATTAAGTTATTAAAGGGAAAAAAAAAGAAAAAAACCAACTTATTCCTATCTGCCATCCTAGCAATTATGGTTTAAACTGCCCCCAAAACACACATGGCAGTACCGAAGTACCTTGAGTAGCTTTAGTAGCCTTCACACGTATTAGCTATATGATAATTTCTACCTTTTTCTCTTCAAAAAGTATTTATTTCCAGCCTGAATTTATGTTATTGTGTACATTAAGTAGTAACAGGAGCTTAAGCTGTCCCTAGAAAATAATTTATACCCTTTCAGATAAGAACAGCTTATAGAGGAAGCCACTCAGAAGTTGCTATCTTAAAGCAGAGCTTTCTTCATTGCCATCTCCCCCCAGTATCTTTTGACTTGAAGACTGAAAATGGTCATCCCCCTAAAATGTTATATACCTCATCACTATGAAATATCTGAGCATGAAGGCTGAACAAATAACAGATATTTAGCAACTTAATTGAAGAGATACTGGGATACTCTAATTCCTCATGGGTTTTTCTTCCTCCTTTAAACCACAGGGTTTTCTCCAAGGATTTTTATGTGTAAGAACACGTATTATATTACATCAGTTTCTTTGCTGTAAAGGGTCAGATGAGAAGACTAACAAGAACAGGAAAAATTATCGATAGGTATCATCCTTAGTCTTTGGAATGTTTGCAGCTACAGCAGCTCAAAGTTTACCCTTCTGTATGTTAAAACTGTACAGATAAAGCATGTTAAGAGCTTGTAAAAGATTGCCTAGGTATCTTGAAAAGTATGTGAGAGCTAGTTCTTGCTAGTGCTGATGCCCATACCAAAGACAGGTAAAATACCCCTACTGCCTCCAGCTAAATTCCACAAGCCAGAAGAGAAGGTGTTTCGCATATGTAAGTAAAATCCCTTGCTGGCCAGTTTGCAGAAACAAAATTTTATTTACACAGGCAAGTCTATCTTTAGACCCCATTGAACTCTTTACATTTCTAGAATATTTACATGATTTCAAGATGCTCCAAGTGATGAACAAAACAAAACAAAAAAAGATTACAGAAACCGCCAAAAGCATAGCAAAAAAACCCCAACCTATCATTGTGCTTTAAAACTTATGATCTAGAGTAATGTAGAAGAAATGTAATTTTAGCACCTTGGTTATAACGGTCATGCTATATAAGACACTTAAATAGCAGAGGGGATGTCAGAAGTGACCGTATCCAGAGGTTGCCAGTGACAATTCATGAGGGCATCATAGAGTTCTTCACTTGTCTCCATAAATTGTCTGTTCATTTCATCAACATCCAAGTACAGCTGGGGATCTGAAAATAAAAGCCTGGTAAGTACCAGTGTCAGAAATTGGGAGGCTTGCACACAAACCTGAAGTAAATGCCTAATAAAGTGTACTTTAGGTGAATTTAATGATTTAATAGACTTAATACATCTAGTGAGATGTTTGTTCACCTAGAATTTTAACAAATCTAACAAGTCCAGCTTCCTTTGGAATTAGTGTATTCAAATGCTAGGAATATACTGGTATTCCCACATGAAGCAGAGATTTAGGGATAATTAAAGTTTCTGGACACTATTACAAGATGTCTGTACTAATGAGTTTAACATATAATAATCTTAGCAGAATCAATACAAAGATATAGTAAATTCTGCAACGGACCATTCTGGAACGAGAATGAAGGCAAAGTTACAAGAAGCCTACTGCCAAGTGTTGTTGACAATGTCCCACTCTACTTGACATGGTGTACGCTATTAGCTTTAAAATCCAACCTCATCTTAGCTATAACCCATTCTTTATCCAACAGTCACTGGCTTGTATTGTTAAAGGGCAGAAGTATGGCCAAATTCAAGCTGCAGTGATAGAATTATCATTACCTTCAGTTATTAGGTCATCATTGATTTCAGTCATAGCTGAAGCTTCCTAAAAATAAAAATTTAATCATAGTCAGTTTCAGAAAGCATCACAAATCCAAAATAATTTTATGCTCCCAAACCTTCCCTTCTTCCCACAACTATAAAGTAAGCAGGAACAGGTGATATTTGTTGGGGAAAGGTTTTTTGTGGGGTGTTTGCTTTTTAATGGTTTGGGTTTAAGTTTTTTCATTTGCTTTGTTAGTTTGTTTAGGTGGGAGGTTTTTGGGGTTTTTTTGGTTTGGTTGTTTTGTTGGGGTTTTTTTGTTTGTTTTTGTTTGTTTTTTGGGGGATTTTTGTTGTTGTTGTTTGTTTGGGGTTTTGGGGTGGTTTTTTTTGTGGGGGTTGTTTTTTGGGGTTTGGGGGTTTTTTTAAAAAACCATAGTATAGTTCCACCTGAAAGGCACTTTCGGAAATTTTAATTGATCAACTGGCTGACCTAGATATGATCATCTTACACCAAGTCTTTATTTTGCTCTAAGCAAAGCACATCAGAAAAACAGGATGAGAGAAACACTACAAAAATTTGCTGTTAGATCTGTTATTTGACATACATGAACAAATCTTACTGCATAAATATCTAATTCTATAGATGTACTAAAGCATTTAAATCCAAAATGCTGAATATAACCTTCACACTTATCTGACTGCATGATTTCAGTTTTAGGACTTTTTTGCTCTTATTTACACAATCCATACAACTTGTCGTCTTTTTTTTTAAATTAACTGTGTAGTATCTTTACCTCAAAAACAGCTGGAGCCATAACAGCATCTCCTAAAGAGCAGTCTCCAACAGCTTGCATGCTATCATAGGGAGTATAGGAGCTGTAGTTGTAGTCAGCGTAAGGATCGTAATTCCACTGTGAATAGTAGTTCTGATAATCTTGATAATAATCATTATAGTTGTATGACTGGTACCGCTGGAATTCTGCTTTCAGTCTGAAACATGAGAAGTGATACACAGTTAAGAGTTTGAGAACAAAAAACTGTAAACCCAGTGTTGAAGTTAATTTTACACGCTTCCAAATTTAAAAGGAAACTCTTCTAAATAATTGCCTAAGTTTTAAGTCCCAGCACAATACCTCATGTTTATACAGAAGCAAATGCTCTCACCTTCACAAATGCCTAAAGTAATTAGTTCTACGGATTAACTCGAGTTACATTTATCTGTATTCAATTTGAATACTTTTGGTATCTGTTTAAGCAAGCTATGATTAAAAAAATGATGCATTAAGATCAGAGACCTTTACCAAGCACTGCTGTTTTAAAGACACTTTAAACATTTAATTAGTTCTTCCATCTTTTGTTTTGTTAATACAAAATCTTGTTATTTCCAGAAACAAGGGGTAAAGTCAGATTATTTGTTTCAGAAGAGCATCTAACACTGCCTGTCAATTTACCATGTCTACCTTCACCTTCTCAATTTTTGGTCCATGAACAGTTGCCAAACTTAGCTGTCAGGTGAAGTCAGCACTGCTGTTATCCAGAATGAAGCCAAAGCAGCAGGAAAATTACAAAACTCATTAGTTATGAAGACCAAAGGGCCAGGTGATTAGTTTTCACTGCTTTCCCTCTCCTGAGCAGATTTTTCCTAGGGACAACTTCAAGTTGACTAATGACAAGTATCACTGAACAAGAGTAGGCTGTACTAAACCAGATACACTACTCGAACAACATTGGGATAAACCAGCTGCACATTCCAAGAAATCCCCTATGCTTAGACATTTCCTCACCAATTACATACAAGCAGACATCCTGTGCCTGCAGTGACCAATGTCTCTTTATTTCCACTTTGCTACAGAAAATTCAGACTGGGGCTTTTTGCCAAGAACACAGACTGAAGGAGCTCAGAAATCGTTTCCATAGTAAGTGACTTAACGATGAACTACTCTGATTGCTGGATATTTGGATGCTGTGAGAGCATAACCCTCAGCCATTCAGAAACAGGTGTAGATTAGTGGTGTGTATTTCAATACCTACATTACATTTTTGCTTCATTACTGTGAAGCTACACATACATTCTAATAAATAGGTATTTTATTGTCTTACTACTGTAGCAAACAAATTACTTCATAATATCTCAGTCTTCTGCTTCCAACTTCTCTCCTGTATTCACCTCTGTAGGAAAGAAAAATCTAAAAAGACTGCTGACATTCTTCTGGATAGCAGAAGTGAGAAAAAACTTTCTTTGGGGCCTCATTTTCAAAGCAAGTTAGTCAAAGCAAATCTGGACAGTGCTCTCCTGGGTAAGGGCATTTCTGTTCCAAAGCAATGAGGCAACACTGGCAAAATTATCCAGGGAAGAGAAGTGGGAGCTGTTATTTTTAGCCTTGTAACAGACCACACAAGCTAACCTCATGAATACATACTGCAATTGTTTTATAGAAAGTTCTATTTTTGTCTGTATTCTGGATCAAAGTTTATCAAATTTGGTATCAAGTCTAACTGGATTGTCTTACATAACAGAGAGAGAACTGAGCTGGCAGAAAAAAAACCTCTCAAACCCAATCAACTTTAAATTTCCTGCTGCCTGAATCACTTGAGAAGCAAGGAGTAGTATTCTAAAACTGTTCAAGCAACATCTCCTTTGGTGTCTTCCCTTCCATATTCTGTATTTTTCCACTAAAGAGTTCCTTCCTCTGCCAGCCTACTTTAACAATGTGCTACCTTGTCTAAATCAAGAGGAAAGGCCTAGAAGAAAAGCTTCCTAGCATAAAAACAAACACTTGTCCCTTCTACCTTCTTCAGGCCCAAACATGAAACACAAATGCATTCAGCTTCACTACTGTAACCATTAAGTCTGGTCACAACAGCAGCTAAACCCAAGTTATACAATCTGGCTAGACTTAAGAGTTGGATTTTCCCAGCAATCCTCAAAGAGGCTGATGGATCCAGGCAGTAAAAACATAACGGTTCTGTGATTTTGATTTTGCATCGTGTACAGCCATTATAGCAAGGGCCACAGTCTTTACAAAGGCAGAGCTAAAAGAATCCGATTATTTAGAATTACTGTATCAATGCACAACTCATTTGTTACCTTTTAGAAATTCCTATGCTCAGCCGGATTCGTTTTCCCCCCAGACCTGGTGCATTCTGGCAGTCTTGCAGTGCCCTCATCTGATCACCTTGCTCACCAAATCTGACAAAGGCATACCCTCTACAATTTTCAAAAGGGAGAAAACAAATTCTAGTATTCATAACAGTTACAAAGCTAATTAATTCAATTTCTGTCTTCATGAAAACAGAAAATAGTAGCTACTATAGCTTCTATGACCTAAGCAACCTCTCTGGCATGTGCACATGCACAGAAGATGCTTTCACAAAATTAAAAACTTGGGCCAGAAGCAGAAAGCTTTGCTGACAGCATTAAGATGCAACTTGCTGAAAGCCAGCAAAACAGTACATGTCAACTACTATCTGTTTAAGTAATCAGATTCTGTATTTCTGCACTTACAGCAGTTAATATATCAGTATTAACCCACTCCTACTGTTCTACAGCTCTAACATTCTTTCTAAATTGTTTCTCTCAGATTTCCTTTCTTTTTTTGAGTTTCTTGAATTGGTCCATTAGACAGTGTTTTCTGAACAGCAAACTCACTCATCCCTGCTTCGCTCACTGCCTAACCAGTGTAACTTCTAGTAAGCTTTATTTACTAATATTAGAAGTTCCATCTCCCAACCCCCTAAGATTTGCTAGGCCTTGCAGTTCTCTTCCACACATAAAAAGGGAATTATTTTGTCCTCAGTACTGCACATGACTAAGTGGAGGCACTGCTGTAGGTAAGCACAGCAGCACAGATGTCCATGCAGAGCCCTCCCTTCTCCCACCATCGAACTTCTTTCACGCAGATATGCATTTGGCTGAAATGAAGCTTAACACATTAAGAGCTAAAACTAACCATTAAGTTTTAGAACCCCAAGGATCTATGCTGTTAAAAAATAATGCCAGAGACTAATCTCCCTCTTCCTGCCTCTGAAGAAAATTTAAAACCAGTTCAAATGCAAGTTCTTATACATTACTTATAGCAACAAACATACTGACAGCATTAGCACATTTTCACAGGCATTACCTGGAATATCCCAGCAGGTCTGTTGCTATTTTGCAGTCAATACATGAGGGGTACCTCTTTAGGAAATAGTCATAGAGCTGAAAATCATCTACTTCTGGAGTTAGCTCCCCAACAAATATTGAATAATCCGGTCTTTAAAAAGATAAGAGAACCATCATTAAGTTTGAGAATAACACAGTTCATTTCAGTATTAAAATCCCTAACATACAAGTAGTTGTTACTGGACAAAAAAGGAGACAAAATATGAAGAGAGTATTAACTGCAAAACTCTGCTGAGAAGTGTACAGAACTGCAATGCCATCACTCCAGCAAGTTCTCAATTTCTCCAAGTCCATTCTACCACTTTTTCAAGCATTTCAATGAAGACCCAAATTTATTAAAGACTCTTTTAAAAAGTTGGTTTTAAAAAGTATTATTTATTGTCTGAAGGGCAGGGCACCCAAAAATACCAAGAAAAAATATTAAGTTGCAGACAGAATTCACAAAGAGCTAAGACTATTCTGACACCACATCCCAAGCGATTATGAGAGACAAACTAGGAAAAAATATTCATTATTCAAATGGTAATACAATTCCATAAGGAATACTTAGTGTATAGGCACCAAGTGTGCCATTTCAGGATTTTTAAAATAATTGATGGCATTCACTAGTCATTAGCAATTTAAACAGATAAGGGGTCAGAGCTGCTCCTTTCTGAAGGTCTTTACCTGGTTGTATTAGTACTACTAGGGACAAACTCTATTCTTCCTGGTTTTATTTTGTTCTTTTTCTTCCGTTTCTTCTGTGGTGTTCTCCACCAGCTGTAGGCCTGGAGACATTCTCTTTTTTTTGCCATCAAGTCCTGTAGAGAGAAAGAAAATCGCCTTTATAGTATTTAGCCTCATTTACATTCCTCCCTCCCACTCCCCATCACCACAGGTGATTTCCCCATATTCACCTTGCCCTTGAAAGAAGCCTGGGGTCCCATTTCTCCCTCCGCCTCCCATGAGGGAAAGCAGCCTCTGGGGAAAACGCCTGGCAAAAATAACAGAGCCAAAGGATTGTATGAACAGCCATATTCCCCTGACTTGTCAAGCTGGCTAAAGGATTGACAGCTTCCTCTGGGAATTAGGGAAAAACCAGATAGCCCTTTGATGCCGGCCAATCCTAAATGTTAATTAGCTTCAGGACTGGACTGTGTTCCGCTTGAGCTCCAGGATGCAAAAAACCCTGCTGCAGCACAATCTGAGTGATGAAGAGGCAGGCCAATTGTCACTCTTGCCTAGAAGGGATCTTCACTGTCCCTATCTCCCCTCACCTAGGAGTTCTTCTTCTGTGAGATGCCTCTCCTCACTACCCAGCAGTGAGTCACTCTCCCAGGCCAGGAACAACAAGAGGCCAATTAATGGAATTTAAGGAGAAAGCAGACCAGGAACAGGCACTAGCTTGGCTGAGGGAAAACTCGAACCCAGACACAAGGCCAGGAAGAAAGAGGCATAAAAAGTGCCTCTCGGGGGAAAAAAAAAAAAAAAAAAAAAAGGAAGAAAAAAAACAAAAACAAAGACAAAAAAAAAAAAAAAAAGAAAAAATAAAGGAAAAAAAAAATCTAAAACCCCAAAAACCACAGTTCAAAAAGGAAGTGAGTGGGGCAACTACACAAAAGAGGAGGGGAAACAGCCGTATTAACACAGGCTGCCTCCCTCAATTAAGATTCTGAAGAACAAGGACTTCCAAAAATAAGAATGATGTTCCACAGCATTTACTTACGCAGGCTTTAATGTTCTTCCTCTATAACATCTCCACATGTATCTTATATAGAAAGTGTCATGCGCAAGGTCCTTCAGAAGAACTCGCGCTCAAATAATGCAAACTGCAAAGCTTAATGTAATGACCCCCAACCTGCTCGAGTCCATACAATTAAGTGTCCTGAGGACAGCCACCAATTACCACATTGCCAGAAGAAATCATAGGACTAAAAGAACACCCAACTCAGAGCAAGCTAGCTATGTCAGCTTTACATTTATTAGGAATTCTGAGTATGGTTCTGGAATCCATTTAGGCACTGCAAGCCTATATTTCTGACTAAATGATCTTACCTGGCTTGCCATGGTTCAAACTGTCTTCTGTCTTTCTCAAACAGTATGACTGCACAGGTCCAGTTTATTGCCCTCCTTCAGCTGAAAAGAATGTGAGGGAGAAAAAAGATGAAGGATTTTATCCTCAAGATTAATTATTTCCAAATATGTTTACCCCACCACATACTTTAATGTTATTAATTCAGAACTTAAAAAATTATGTTCTGAGTTGTCACTGCTAAAACAATGGAAATAAAAAGGATATATGGCCAATGAGATTATGATTAGATGTAATCTTGACTGTCCTAAACTGTAACAGATCCAAAAGTCTTCCCACTGTCCAAAGCACTAAAAAATTTTAGAGATCTTTTAAGTCACCTATACCTTACCCTTAATTCTGAAATACCTACATATAACAACCTAGTAATCCAGAAGACTCTAGAATAGTTAAAAACAAGGCAAAAGATACAGGCTTCAGTATGTCTCATACAACCCCCCTGGTTTCTTCCCCTTTTAGCCAAATTTAAATTTACTTGTACCACAAACTATGCAGCTGAAAACAAGCAGTGGTACTTCCCACATGCTGAAGAATAGGAGAAATAAAAGCAGGACGAGGGCACAGTAGAAGCAAACATGATCTTTTTCTGCACCTTTTCTCTTCCCTCTCTTGCCTTTTCCATACACACATTTCACTCATTACCATCAAAACCAGAAAAAGCAAATAACCTTTTACTGCCATCGTTAAACTAGTGGACACAATTTCCTGAAGAGCTATGTATCTTTGTTGATTCCGGTATCCTTTCTTTAGGCTTTTCCCCCAGTCAACCAACAAATATAAATCAGTGCAAAAACCAATTTCATTTCCAAAATAGTCTGCATTTCCTTTCACACGCAGGTGTTCTTCACCCCTCCTGATTTTTTATATCTGGTGTTACTCCTGTGCAGATACTTAACTGCTGAAGTTGTAATTCCCCTTCCCATTCAAGAATTTATGTAATGTTTTACATTTTGGCTGATCAAATCCACAGCCACGTAACGCAATAAACACAGAGCATCTACAATGCCTTAAAGCCTTGCCTGCAGAGCGGAGCAGTTCAGAGCACTACTTCTGAAAATGGATTAGGCTAACTTGACACAGGATAGCCATAAACCATAATTAGAGCATCCATGCATGGTGCTATTCAGAATAACTACGGACTTCAGCCCCACAGCCATTCTGAAGCCAAGAAAAGAGTCAAGTGCAAACAAGCCCTTAAAATACAGGCATGTATTAGTAAGGTTAGCGTATGCTAAACAGAGCATGTGCTCACTGAAAGTAATTGTGTTCATTTTAAAGAATTATCAGCAGCAACTCCATCCCGTTAAGGGTGGTCATTATTAAAGGAAATATCCACATAAAACAATGTTCCTCTAAAATTACTTTTTAATACAAGGAACCATAAACTCCTCCATGCTCTCAACATTGAAATACTGATTTCTGAAATCACAGCTGCACAGTAACTTTTTTTAAACTTACCACTTTTCACTTGTGCAGACCCAATGGAAGATGGCATGCACAACAGAGCACTCTTGTTGCAATAGGCTATCAGGAGGCAAGTGATGCAACTGCTTCTCGGTCAGTTATCACCAACTTTTATGCAAAACTGGTTTTGTACACCTCCCTGTCCGACTTTGACCTTTTCACTAGGGGGGAAAAAAAAAAAAAAAAACCAAAACATTTTAAAAGCAGTTAAAACAGCATGTATTAATATTATACATTTTTTTACATTTGCCTTAACTGTATCTACAGTCACAGCTAGCTTTCATTTAAGCAGTGGGGCAGCTTCAACCTCCGGAATTCAAACACATCCTTAATTGCATGACACACATCACAGCAGCTTCTTATTTTATTCCACGTTTTTTGCATTATTGCGTTCATACGGGCAAAAAGGTGGACGAAGCTGTTCACGACCTGAATTTCCCGTGCAAACACCGCCCCCCCCCCCCCTTCAGCACTAATTTCGCTCACACGAGGCGCTGGGTCAGGGCACGGGGATGAGGGAGCCTCCCAGAGCTCTTGGGGCCGGCGCGGTGACCCCAGCCGAGCCCAGGCCCGAGCCGTGACGCATTTCTCTAACCGAGCCACTCGGCACGACGGGAAGAGCCCGACCACAAGTGCGCCCCGCCCGGCCGCGGCCCTCCGCAAGCGGCCACACTGGCGCCTGGGCCGCGCTTCCCGCTTATTGTGCTACGCGATAAGAAATTAAGTAATGAAAAAATATAAAAGGACCCGACAAAATAACCATAAAAGCCGGCGGGGCTCGGGACTGGGGAGGGGCGATTTTTCTGGTGCCTCGGCCCAAGCGCCGCCAGGGCCTCCCCGCCCCGCGCGCCCTGAGGGAGGCGGGGGCCCCGCGGAAGAGAAAGGGCCGAACGCCCCAGCGCATCCCGTCCCGCCTCATTTCCAATAGATCGGTTCGCGCCCCTTTTCCCCGCTAGCAGTCCCCGATCCCGGCCACCACTCCCCCCAGCCCCCCGCGATCCCGACACTAACGCCTCTCGTCCTCCCCGCCGCCATCACCGCCAGCGCCGCTTCCGCCCCGCGAGGCCCCTCCTGCGCGGGCTGCCCCGCGCGCAGCCTGACCCCTCGCCGCTCCCTCCGGCGCTTTCCGCTCCGCGGCGGCTCCCGCAGGACTCTCCTCACCCGCAGGGAGCGAGCGCTGCCGAACGCCAGACGCGGAGCCAGCGCGGAGCGGCGCACGCAGGCAGCGCGGCGGACGGGCGGCGGAAGAGCCGGCGGGAGCCCCGGGGCGGCGCCGTGCGGTGGCGGATGGAGCTGGTGGCGGGGTGCTACGAGCAAGTGCTGCTGGGGTTCGCCACGCGGCCCGGCCAGGTAACGGGAGTGGGGGGAGGGAAGAAGCATAGAATCCCAGAACGGTTTGGGTTGGAAGGAACCTTAGAGGCCACCTAGTTCCAACCCCCTGCCGTGGGCAGGGACATCTTCCACGACACCAGCGTGTTCAGAGCCCCATGCAGCCCAGTCTTGAACACCTCCAGGGAAGTGTGTGGGGGAAATGCCCCGCTCGCCCCTCTGAGAGCGCGCCCCAGCACTCACCGTCTCTCCCGTCCGCAGCCGCGGATCCGGGCGCCGCCGGGGCTCTTAAAGCGCGTTGCGGGGGCGGGGCGGCCTCTCCCGCAGCCTCTGCCGCCAGGCTCGGCCCCCTCGCTGCCCTGAAGGGCTCCCGGGAGCTGCGGAGCCGCCGGGCTGCGGGCAGCCACGTGGGAGCGCGGGGCCGCGGTGCGAGGTCGCTCCTCCCGACGCGGCGCTGAGGATGGAGAGCTGCGCGGGGGATGGATGGGACGTGGGTTGGGGGCTGGGGCCAGGTGGAAGGCGTGTCTCCGGCCTGCCTTGATGGAAAACGGAGAGAATCCGCCTCTCTTGGCCTTGGGATTTATCTCTGTGCAGACACTTTTTTGCAGACTGCTTCGTCTAAACACAGCACTGATTACAAGGGGCGGTTTGCACGCTTAAATCCTTTGGACTAATCTCCTAACAGCACATTAACTCAGTAAGATCCCATCATGCTTATAGCTAAGTATAAGCATCCTCCCCCTGTAGTCGGCATTGGCGAGGCCACACCTCGGGTGCTGTGTTCAGTTCTGGGCCCCTCAATTCAGAAAAGACTTTGAGGGGCTGGAGCACATCCAGAGAAAGGCAATGGAGCTGCTGAAGGGTCTGGAGCACAAGTCCAATGAGGAGCGACTGAGGGAGCTGGGGGGTGTTTAGTCTGGAGAAGAGGCTCAGGGGTGTCCTTATTATTCTCTACAACTGCCTGAAAGGAGGATGTAGCCAGGTGAGGGTCGCTCTCTTCTCCCAGGCAACCAGTGACCGGGCAAGAGGACATGGCCTCAGCGGAGGTTTAGGTTGGACATTAGGAAGAATTTCTTCACAGGAAGGATGGTTGGACATTGGAATGGGCTGCCCAGGGAGGTGATGGAGTCAGCGTCCCTGGAGGCATTTAAGGAAAGACTGGATGTGGCACTCAGCGCCATGGTCTGTTTGACAAGGTGATGTTCAATCATAGGTTGGACATGATGATCCCAGAGGTCTTTTCCACCCGAATTGATACTGTGATTCTGATTTTTACACATATGCTTTTTCAGGTTTTGCTTTTAAAAAATAAAATTACGGGACAATGAAGTGGAAGCTTACTATGGTAAGCTTGAGAAAGACCTGTTTGTTTTGCATTTCATTTACAGTCCTGGACAGTTGTCCCTGATTTTACACATCATGCCCACTCTGCCTCGTTGTCAGCAGTAGCAGTGAATAACAGATATGTGGTCACTGGGAGCAGAGATGAGACAATCCAAATCTATGACATGAAAAAGAAGACAGAACATGGGGCGCTGCTACAGCACAATGGTAAGGGAGCATTTCTTTGTAAAAAACATTAATGATAAAAAATTGTAGCTGAAAAACTGGCCCTTGCCAGAAGAAGAAAACTGATTTTTTTTTCCTAATAAGACTGTAGTAGTGGTGGTGTTGCAGCCATGATGGTGTGATGATACAAACAAGGTAAGCTTTTGAGCATAAAAGTGAAAAAAAATATTTTGGTATTAGCCTATAAATATTGCTGCTGCTTTCAATTATTTGTAGTTTTAACTGGTTAAGAAGTTATGACTCAAAAATGGCACTGTGCCATTTTTCTTCTATCAGGACGGTTTATCTAGACCATGCCTACTCCCAGCTACCGTCTTTCCCAGTGTCCTCGTCCTGTCACAAGTGCACATGAGCCACACAAAAGAGAGAGTTTGTGTGTGACAGCAGGCTGCTGCTGCCAGAGGAGTTAACCTGGTACATTTCCCCCTCTATGTGCTGCCTGAATTACAACTGCAAAGTACATGATAGAGTCACAGAATAGTTTGGGTTGGAAAGGACCTTTTAAAGGTCATCTAGTCCAACCCCACTGCAGTGAGCAGAGATATCTTCAACCAGATCAGGTTACACAGAGCCCCATCCAATCTGGCCTTGATTGTTTCCAAGGACAGAGTGTCAACCATTTCTCTGGGCAACTGTTTCAATCTATCACTGCTGTCTTTGTAAAAACACTTCTTCCTTATATCTAATGTAAGTTGACCCTCTTTAGTCTAAAACCATTACCCCTTGTCCTATTACAACAGGCCCTGCTAAAAAGTTTGTCCCTATCTTTCTTATAAGCCCCCTTCAAGTACTGGAAGGCCACAATAAGGTCTCCCTGCAGCCTCCTCCCAGCTGAATAATTCCAATTCTTTCAGCCTTTCCTCGCAGGAGAGGTGTTCCATCTCTCTTGTCATCTTCATGGCCCTTCTCTGGACTTGCTTCAACAGGTCCATGTCACTCTTATGTTTGGGACCTGTTGGAGCTGGATGCAGTGTTCCAGGTGGGGTCTCAGAAGAGCAGAGCAGAGGGATAGAATCCCCTACCTCAACCTGCTGCCCACTCTGCCTTTGATGCAGCCCAGGACACATTTGGCTTTCTGGGCTGGAAGCACACATTTCTGGGTCATGTCCAGCCTCTTATCCATCAGCAAACCTAAGTCCCTCTCAGCAGAGCTGCCCTCAATCTGTCCGTCCCCCAGCCTGTGCTGATAGTGGCTTGCACTGTGCTTTGTGGAACCTGGAGGTTCCCATGGCCCACTACTTGAACTTGCCCACGTCCCTCTGGATGGCATCCAATCCCTCACCACTCACACAGCTTGCCGTCATCTGCAGACTTGCTGAGGGTACACCCTTTGTTTATATCGTTGGTACATGGCTGTTCAAATAAATCTGTTTGGGTCATTTGTAGCTGAGTATTGATTAACCAAAAAGATCCAGGAGCTAGACTGAGCATGGTAGCTGCATTTAACTCATGTACAATAAATCTGGTGATTACGGGGAAGTAGCGTGTGCAGTAAATTCAGCTGTGTGTCAGGAGCAGGGCTTTGAGGTGGGAGCGTTCCTATCACTGATAGGAGCTCTCTGTCATCTCTGCCACGGTGCTTGAGTGCTGCTGTGACAGAGAACAGACCAGATGGAGTTCAGACATGTGGATGAAGGGTGGCTGATAGAGTATATCAGACTATTGAATACAGCAAGAAAGTTTGAGGGTTTTTTGAAGAAATACTTAGGAAATAATTTAGATTTTCCCAAGATTAGGGTAGTAGCTGGCATACCTTGATGGAAGAAGCTTTTCTGTTAAGTTGTACGTTCTCTGTTAATTTGTGCAGTAACCGTTCGGTGTGTACAACATTGTTAATTGTATTTTTAGGCACAATAACTTGTTTGGAGTTCTATGGTACTGCACATCTACTGAGTGGGGCCGAAGATGGACTCATTTGTATCTGGAACACAAAGAGATGGGAATGTCTGAAATCCATTAAGGCACACAAGTGAGTTTGTTAAATCTTCATATTCACGTACATTTTCACGTCTATTTTCCTTGTAAATAATACATGTGACTAATGTTTGGTTTTTATCAGGGGACACGTGACATCTCTTTCTATTCATCCTTCTGGGAAATTAGCTTTGTCAGTTGGAACAGATAAAACATTAAGGTGAGTCACAGCTGATGAAGGAATGCTGAGAATCATAATTCAGTACCTCTTAATAAGGTGTTATAAGCAACAATTACATGTTGGGACTAGGCCGTGCAGCACTGATAAAACGTATTTGTTATCAAACGGTTCAAAGATCCATTGGTTTG
Source organism: Callaeas wilsoni (assembly GCA_013398955.1). Classification (NCBI taxonomy): domain Eukaryota; kingdom Metazoa; phylum Chordata; class Aves; order Passeriformes; family Callaeidae; genus Callaeas; species Callaeas wilsoni. The sequence goes on along the minus strand of VWPU01005264.1, from coordinate 41,301 downwards.
TCTTTTGAAGTTGTAAGTGCCAGCAATATTTTAAAGTCTCTTAAGAGTAGTTCCTGCTGTTCATACCTTCTTGTGAACTCTGACTCTTTACAAGTCACTTGTGGATGTATAAATATGTTTGCATTCTGGAACACAATTTGCTTAAACTTTTGAAAAGTGCCAGGTTTTGTTTAGTGTGATTTTTCACTTGGAGTGTTTCCAGGTTGCTGTAGATACCTGTTTTAGGGATATAAAATGCTATTTTAACAGCACAAATTGCTTTTGGGCTCCTTTTGGGCTCCTTTTGGGCTCAGTATTGCAAATGGTGGTTTAGAAAATAAAGAACACAAGTTCCAACATTATAGCATGCAAGCAATATAGGAACTTGTCATTCTCTCTTGCATTAAGAAGGCAGAAAAATGCATAGAGAGGCTTAAAAGCTTCCTTTGGATCCCTCATGTCAGCAGATTGGATTTCAGTTTCGCTGTGCTGTTTTTAACCAGAATGCATGTTACCTGTTGTTGTGTTTCAGAACTTGGAATCTTGTTGAAGGACGATCAGCCTTCATCAAAAACCTGAAGCAAAGTGAGTTTATCAATCTAAATCCACTAATTAAGTGCAATTTGATAGTTTTATTTTTTGTGTAAAGAAAAGTTGACTGAATTAATCAAGTAAGTTAATTGCAAATAACTTTCATAATGTCTTTTTTACACGTGCAGGCAAGCATATGTAAGCTTATGTCCTTAGTAATAATCATTTAGCAAAAGGAAAACATAGTATCACTAAAGTAATCCTTTTTTTCCTTGAAATTTGAGGTGAGGACATTTAAATAAATGTGTTTAAACTTGTTTTTCTTTACAGGATTGTGATAATCAGAAATAAACATTTAAGAGCATAGCTGTTTATTCTAGTTTATTTGGTATTTCACTGAATATTTTCTTAGGTCTAGGTAGAGAGCATTGTCTAGTAGCTTCTAAAGATGTTTACTTTTAGATTCTCTGTATCAATGTGTACAGATGCACACATAATTAAATGGTCCCCTGATGGAGAGAAGTATGTGACCGTGGTAGCAAACAAAGTGGATATCTACAGACTTGAGACAGCTTCAATCACTGGCACCATTACAACAGAGAAGAGGATTTCTTCACTCAGATTTATTACAGTAAGTACAAAAATGAGAGGTGTTGGGAAATCAACTAGTTTGAAACACATGACATTAATCATACTTGCCTTTCTCTTTTCTCGTTCCAAGGATTCTATCCTTGCCATAGCTGGGGATGATGAAATTATTAGGTTCTACGGCTGTGACTCTCAAGAATGCCTGTGTGAATTTAAAGCTCATGAAAACAGGTATTCTGTATTTGTTTACTATTTAAATATTTATGGCAATGCTGAGTCCTCTCTAAAGTTCAATGGCTTGTAATGGTCAGCATATTTTGCTTTTGTGTTAGTATAGAATGTGAATTTATTTATATGCTAAATTCCAGACTTGTCTGCATTTTGTATGAGCACAAGTACTGTGTTGTCCATGCATGTTACAAAAAGAGTAGGGTACAGAATTAAGAATATTACTGTTCTAAATCTGTGAGTGTGTGTGTGTGTTTAACCAGTCTTTACTGAATCTGACTCTTTAGAATGCTTAAAAAAACAAACCAGTTTTATTCAGTTCAAACAATAGGAGTGTAATCACGTATTCTCTGTTTTTGAATACCAAATATTTGTCCAAATGTTGCTTTGAATTCATCAAAACACAAAAGCATTAGCAGTAATGTCACTGATGTGTCTAATAGTGTATGCTTTAAAGTATTAAAGAATTGAATCCTAATAAGCCTAGCAAAGGCAAATGTTCCTGATATAAATGACAGCACTCAAAGCAGATCACTGTTCCAAGTTCCTGCCTGTCACTTGGGGGTTTTTTGTTCAAACTGATTTTTTCGACTGTTGCCTATTCATCTTTAATTTCTCTCATCTTACTGGTCTGAAGTGAACTGCCATGCTATAAAATAAAAATGTATTACTTTTCACAGAATAAAAGATATTTATAGTTTTGAAAGAGAAGGACAGCATGTTATTGTTACTGCATCCAGTGACGGTTACATTAAAATGTGGAATCCGGATCTTGATAAGGTTGGTGTATTAAACTGCTTCTTACATTTAAGAAAATTATTAGAGAACCAAAATTGCAGACAGTTCTGTTATAAGAGCTAATTTTAAATCACTGAGGAAATTTTACTTGAAATGTGGATGTCTTGATCTTCTTCCATGTTATGTTCAGTAGAGATGTATGTCTATGCACATATATTTATGCACTCATATTTTTTTCATCTTTGTACTTTTTTTTTTAAACAAACTATAAAATCTGATGATATCATGAGATTTCATCTCTGCTTTATGTAAAATCATGCTTTCCATCAGACCAAGACAGGCTTATGACTATCTAATCAGTTACGTATATTATGACTATGTAATTAGTTAAGGACTGCTGTGAATTTTTGTAATGTTGATGACTGTTGCTACTCTTTTTAAAAACACAAAGTCTATGGTTTGGGCAGGGGAAGGTGGTTGTTCATGTTGAGGGAGGAACTTATCCTTTGGAAAAATTCAAATACGTGAATGTACTGGGTACTTGTATTTCCTGTATTTTCAAACAGTTCTGAGTAGCACAGTTCAACAAGGAATTATGTCTTATCTTTAAAGTTTATCGTGTTAATTATTTGCTCTTAAAATCAGAAATAGATTTTTAAAATTTATTGCCTAGTTACAAGAGATCTAATATATTTTATGATAAGTATCTTGGATAGTTCAAATAATTATTTCTTAACATATATACACTTCATATCTGAATTTGCCTGTTTTTAATGTCACCCACTCTGATTATTTTTATACTTGTAAGTGCAGGAGTGATCTCCCCCTTCGCCTTCACCTGACAATTCTGTTCCCCTTGTACAGAATTGACAGAGTGATCAGGAAACACTTTACCTTTCTGTGTAACATTGTATTTATTTTGACCAAATATGTGATTTCCTTTCCCTGCAGGCAAAGTTTTGTATAACTATGTGGGCTGCTCTGTCCAGCTCTGAGGAATAGAATATCCTAATACAGTAGTTTCTAGTGGGTTGATGCTGTTAACACTGCACATGTGTTTGTGAAACTTTATCCCCTGATATCTGTAATAGAATATTTGCTTTCTATTTAAGAATATATATAAGAGCTGAGTGATACAATTGCCTAACAATGAAGTGAAGGTGGGTAGTAAGATGCTTTCTCACTTCAAATACTTCAGTAAATTTAAACAGAAATAAAATAAGGTTTAAATAATCTTCTTTTATGTTTTCTTCAGATTAAAGATGGGCCATCTTTACTGTGTGAAGTCAATACCAAAGCTAGGCTGACATGTCTTGCAGTATGGCTTGACCAAGCTTCAGAAATGAAAGAAAACTCTGATAAAACAGCAACATCATCTCAAGGTAACAGAACTGTTTGTATTTTGAATTGTTAATGTGACTGTGAAATGGAATACACCAAGTGAGAGGTTTCTGCTATATCCATTGGAAAACGTTCTGGTATTTTGAAGAAGTGGAGATATGACACTGGCAAGTGATACAAATACACCTACCAATCTGATAGTGTCTCAAGCCCATATGTTTGTTGGAGAACATACACCTCTTTTCACTTTTATTAAAGTTTTCTTTCTGTTTACTGGGATAACATACTGAGGAAGCCGCTGTGAAGCTTTTGAGACAGATAAGAAAATAAACGGTTGATAGAACTGCATGTCTTGCTTTCCTATAAACAAAATTAGGCCTGAGGCCACTGTGGCTGGGCAAACTCATGAAGTCTAGCTCAGATTTGTTTGGGTTTTCTGCTGTTGTTTTCCTGCATTGCAATCTATTTACGTACTTGATCATTATATATTTTAATTTCACAGGCAAAACTAGCATAAATGGCACTTTCCACTGTAAAATAAAAAGCTATTTATAACCCTTTAAAATTAGATAAAATAAGTCTCTGTACCGTTTAGACTGCAAAGACTGGACATAAAGGTCAGTGTGAATAATTCCTTGCTTTTTTTCAGAAACAGAAGATGAAAAATCATCAACAGCCAGCAGAAACAAAGATTTTTGGACTAGTAAAAGAGTTAAAACAGCAAAAAGAAAGAGAAAAATTATTTCAGCGAAACAAAAGCTGAAAGCTCCAGTGCAAAAGAAGAAAAAGAAACAGAATAGCTCAGCATGAAGGCAGCTACTGTCTCTACTGTATAAAAAGTAAATGCTGGTGTTGCCCTAGTTTTTATAAGAATGTAAACCCTAACAGGACATATACCTCTGACACGATGTGTTGTTTAAAAGTATTTTATGTTCTTACCCTAATAAATTGACTGATCATTCTGGGAGATTCCCCTAAGTGAACAAAGCAAAAATAAATTCATAATATGTAATGTTTCTATTTTTCTATTAACAATACAATACACTTTTTAACTGGCTCTGAAAAAACCAGCTAAAATAATAAAAATAGCTGCATCTGTCTCTGCTACATTTTTGTCTCACTTAAATGCATATTAAAAACATGTACACTTTTTCATTTTAGTGTTGAAAATGTTACTGTTCATTTGACTCAAGGTATGGTCTGCCTTTGTCCTGTGTTTCTTTTCCTACTGTAAGAAAGAACACGCTAAAATTACTTAAAATACGATGATCACATTCCATTCATACACTAACAGAAAACTGTAATTTCTAGCTCTTGACAGGGACTTATACATGGACTTTATAAGCACAATGTTTGGCTTTTTTACTGTGTTCATACTTAATATATTTAAGTTTTTTAAAAATCTTTGCACCCATGGTTCACATGACTGAAACATTTTCAGAACATGATACATAATTTTAGGTGGAAGAGTTTATATCAATAAGGTTTTACCTTTTCTTCTCCCTTCCCACTGTATCTTTTCAAGTCCTTGATCTGAACCATGTTGTTAAAAAAGAATTATATAACATTTGAAATGTTTGCCATGCTGCTAAAATGTCACCTATCTGTTTTGTTTGCACTTAAACAAAAAGTGAATTCCTGACATTCTCAGTCAATGGGAACAGGAATTTATCCTAAGCCTTATTACAATATACAGTGGGAAGAACAAAGTTGAGCTGGAGAGAAGGTCAAAGAGCTGTATTAAATGTTTATTTTCTTTATTTTAAGGTGTAAGGCATGCTAATGCTGTTTTCTGCATTACTGGACTAATCATTACTATTTCTGTTTTCAAAGAGTAATTGGAATTATGCTTTATTCTGATTCATTTCATCTGTTCCTCCTTATTTGTGTAGCAAGAGAAAAAGTAGAGAAAATGAGAAAAAAGATTGAGCCAAATCTGGAGACAGGAATGCAGGCTGGTTTAGGGATTTAAAACAGGATGTAACTCCAGCTCTGTGCTCTGACACTGAAACAAAATGAGCATCATCAGTGCTGTTACTGAATTGTTCATGTGGCATTAGCAGTATTCCCTTGAAAGTATGTCCGTATTTATCTTCTGTAACTGTTTTCCTTATTTAGGTAAGTGATCAGAGCCTCTTGGTTGGATATTCAATATAGTTGGTTTGTGCAAGCTCAGTTTAATTCAACATTAAAGGGATTAAGTTTGAGCTTACACAGCTTTTAATTTTAATGATACCCTAAATGTTTGTGTTCACAAACACATGCAAATAATATAGGACTTCAAATGGTGTGCTGACTTGACAGAAAGGTGCCAAAACAGATTTTTAATTCATAAGGCTTCTACAGTAAATATAAGACTTAAAAAGTAGAAGCTGAAATAAGGGAATTGTGTACAGTGATTTCACTTGTAAAGTGTTATGTCTATTTGATAGTGCTTATCTTGTGTCCTTGACAAAATGTCTGCCACTACTAAACCAGTTTTTATTGTTTGAATTTTTAAATACATGAGCTCATGGACACAGTTATCACAATTGCAGAAGCACTAGGAAAAAAGTGCAGTCTGCACGTAATTTTAAAACTGAAATGCAAAAATTCCACAGAATTTGGGTTCTAAAGTTTGGATTTAGAAGTAAATATTCGACATTTGTAAAAATCCAAACTCCCTGTGTAGTAACAAAGAATTATGCATCTCATAAGACTCAGAACAATTTGTGAACTGGAGACAGAGAAGAACAATCCTTAGGGGAGAACCCGTATTTTTTATACCTTTATACTCTGCTACTAATGAATACTCGGCAATTTGTTGTTGGTTGTATCTTTGCGTACATCTTCCTTTTCAGCACATTTTCCATTCTAGTTTTCAGGGAACTGCTTAGAATGGTAGAGGGGAGGCAGCAGTGCAGGGAGAGGAGATGTCAGCAGTGAGAAAGCTGTCCCTCTCAGAAGGGGCACTGGGAGAGTAGATGGAGCCATAGCTTCAAGAGACAGCAGCTCAGAGAGCAGCCCCTCAGCTGAGCCCCAGGTGAGTTCAGTAGCTCCAGCAGCTGTGGATTTCTCCCAGTTTTCCTGCTTCCTCTCTTGGGGAATCCCTATGCTGGATCACAAAGCAGAGCCCAGTGAAGCTTGAACCTCATAGCTATTAGGCAGCTTGAATTGAAAAGGAAACCCCATCCAGTATAGCTTAGGTTGCGGCACTTTGCATGGAGGGAGAAGATTCCTACTTCAACCACTTAGGCCAACAAAGGAATTAAACTGCTCCTCGCTTTCTGACCACTAGGCTAATTCATAAGGATGGGAAAATTTGAAATGCAGCTACGGAAAGCTGAAAGAGACAGAGTTTAGCTTTGTAGGCGGTTATAAACAACTCTACATTTTTCTGGATTAAAAAAAAGCAAAACCTTTTCTTTACAAGATGTTTTCCATCTCCCACTGTTGCATAATTTCTACAGCAGAAAACTGCTTTTTCTGTTGCACTAGTTTGTAATTTGGAGGTCCTGGAAATCCTCTACATCTTCTATACAAGAGCTATACTGAAATTACTGATCAAAGCTAGAAGCAGCCCGAAGGCTGCCCAGAGTTGTAGCTCAGGCTACACCAAAACCCAACTCCAAATTCTCAGCTGTACCACCGTAAGTCAAATTTTAGATCAGGGCCGGGATGGATTTGGTGCAGTTCCGCGGAGCTCTGACCCTCACTGAACAGGAGCACAAAACCTAGCCTGCAATAAGTCAATAAGCAAGCACCAGGCCTTGCTCGGGCATCCCCGACAGCCGCGCCCCGCCGTGCCGGGGCATGCCCGGGAGCTCTGCAGGTGGGTGGGAAGACACCAGCGCCTCCTTCTGCGCAACCCCGGGCTCCGAGGCGCACGCTGCCCTGCCCCTTGGGTGGGTTGTTGCTTGGGTTTTGTGCTCGAAGTTTTTCTTTCCTCAGAACGGCCGGAAAAGGGAAGCTTTGGGCGGTGCGTGGCTCCCTCGCCTCCCCTTCCGCCGCCTGCTCCGCCCCGGTTGCTGCGGAGCGGGGCCGGCGCGCAGGTGAGACCCGGCAGTGTCCCTGTGCCCCCGGGGCTGCTTTCCCAACAAAGCATCTCCTGGGCCCGCTTCAGGGCTTAGGCTTTAAGCAGGCCTTGCTTGTGGAAAAGCCCGCCACGACAAAACGCTTTGCTTTTTTTTTTTTTCCCCCTCCCCCGAAAAAGATTAAGCGGTGCTGATCCTCATCCCAATTTTCTCTTCTAGTTTTCAGCATGGCAGTGGACTGGCTCGGCTTTGGCTACGCTGCCGTGGTGGCATCAGGAGGGATCATTGGCTATGCAAAAGCAGGTAGGGTGCCGAAAGATGCTTCTATCTCCCTCCCTCTTCTCCCCCACCCCCTCCTCCCTCCCCCCAATAACTTGGTGTGAGCTGGGCAGCTTTTTACGAAAGCCTCCTATCTCGAAGTTGACCCAGATGTAAATTTTATCGGTTTGTGCCATGTGCTGATAACTTGCTGCTGTTGGGGTGTGGTGGATTTTGAGCTGAGCTGGTGCTTTGGGCTGATAAGGCCATAATCTGCTTTCTGGTGGATGCTGATATCTGCACAGTGCTCTTTGGGTGAACCGTCATAAGTTTGCTTCAAAAAGGCTTTTCCCCTGCTGTTTAAAATACAAGCATTCTATAAGTGTTCTGTATCTTCAAACAACATAAATCACCATTTTTCCCCCTTAAGAGATTTATTCCCATTTTAATCTTTGATGATAACAGTATACTGCAAGCTGCAGAGAGTTTTCAGAAGTGTTTTTTCTCCAAGTAGAGCTGAACAGTGCAAATCAGTCCTTAAACTTGTTCCTCTTCTGGGCTCTGCATCATAAGCTTACCCCCCTGACCTACTGCTTTCATTTCCTGACCTTTTTCTGAGTTAGCCCTCCTCCAAACAGAACTGTGGATTTATTCCTGCTGCAACACTGTCTCTTTCAGCTTTGAAAATCCCTAAGCCATCTTAGTTTTTATGATAGGAAGGGGCATTGCTGAAGTCAGTAAGACCAGTGCATTTGACCACACAGATGCTAGTGCCTATTCCAGTCTGTTTTCCATTGGCTTGGATTTATCCTTTGGGTTGTGAGTGGAGTTTAGGACAGAAGGGACAATACTGAGAACTTAAATAACTAATTGCATCTGTATTTCTCCAAGGCCATTATGAAATGATAAGTGTCCTTCTTGTCCGCTGGAACCCGATTGGGAGGACATGGTTATGCTCAGGCAAGGGAATTGAGGTCACAGAACTTTTGAAGGGGGAACAGAAACTCGTATGGTGACTGCTAGAGAGAAGAAAAAAAAAACAAACAACCATACAAAGGAGCCATTGTATCCTTACTAGTAACTTGGAGAAAGCAAAGAAAATGGAACTTTCACACATAGAGCTAAGTTGGTGATCTGTTCTTTTACAAGATCTTTTTACTCACACAGACAGGGGGCAGTAATAGGTGCCTTTGGAAGAATATGAGAACATGGCAATCGAAGAGTGAGTCAGTGATTGATTGATAGATTTATTGATAGATAGATTTTTCTGTCTTCATTTAGCAGGTTCTCTGGGTCACTGTGTTTTGAGACCTAGGAACTTCTTGAGCTGGAGGTGATGTGGTTGTCCTACTAAGTGTATGTGTCATAGCTGCTTAAACAATGGCTTGAGGTAAAATTCAAGGGTATGATGGATGTTTCTTGGCTCCCAGGCTTTTGGAAAGCATTGTAGCTACCACAGAGTTGTTGCTAACCTGTATTCTTTGCAAAGCAGCCACTTACTAGAGTATGCATCTTTTCCTTGCACAGGTACAAGTATATCAGGTGCTTTCTATCATCTTTGTCTCTTGCTTTTTATACCAAAAGCAGGATCTAAAGCAGTATTACAGCAACCTTGTTGATGACTGGAAAATTATTACTTTCTGGAAGCAATATGCAGTCCTCCTGTAACATTGAGAAGAGATCTTTATCAGGTTAACTTTTCAATCTGAAGTCTTTGAAAGGTGACCTCAGAAATGGAATATATAAAGAACCACCTTCAGTAACATTAATTACAGTCCTTAATTCTCCGTTAGCCTTATGGAAGGCATTTACCACTCACAGTGATCACGCCACTTCATTAGTTGATATTTTCTATAAATCACCAATTTAGATGTGGTATCCTTTATTTTCTGGTAGTTTGAGATTATGATTTGTATTGAGGACTTGATTAAAATTTTAGGTGGGTCCAGGGAACCTTCCAAAGTCTGCAATTACCTTTGGATCAAATCTCAGGTGTACTTAGGAGATATGACCTCTCTTGTTCAACTCTGCCCTGCTCCTTGGCAACTCTTTGAATGCCATTCTGCTCAATTCCAGGAACATGTCCTTTTTTCTCATCTGAAATCCTTACAGTTTAATCCATCTACTTTACTGCCTCTCAAGAAATTTTTATGATACTGTTTTGTAACAATATGCTTCCGTTTGTGCAAGGAAAACACCAATTCTTTGTTTTTTCTCACTATTCTTTCAATCATAAACGTATTAATGGCTTTGCTGTTGAAGAACTAAATACTAATTCTGTATGTATCTTATGCAAGAGTAATTGAAGTGTTTATTGGTGCTGATCAGCATGGTCTCAATATCTTAAAAAAACTCTTCTCTAATCTTCTTTATAACGATGAATGATGAATGCCCATCTTTTCTTTTTTTTCATTATTGTTGGTGTTTTACAAAACAGGTAAGCTGCTGACCAAGGTAATTTTTAAGTTTCTAATAAATGCATTACCTTCTACTTACTCAGGTAGTGTTCCATCACTAGCTGCTGGACTTTTCTTTGGGAGTTTGGCTGGACTGGGTGCTTATCAGGTCTCACAGAATCCAAATAACATTTGGCTTTCTCTGAGTAAGTAATTTAAAATTTTGTTTAGAAAAGATTATATTTACCCTATATATTTAAAATGACTACCTAGAAGTCTTTGCAGAAGAGTTTAACACTGATAGTGTTACAAATCTAATTTCAGTCCTGTCTAAACTTTACTGAACTGGTGCCTGCCAACAATCATCTGTCTCTTACTGGTGTGTTTGAAGGATCATAGTGCAAGGGAAGTGCTAATAAATGGATTTCTGACCTCTGTGTGCCATGGTTTTGGCTGGATCCTCCTACTCTAAGCATCCTGCAGGAGGCTGGAACATTTTGGGAAGTGTGATTCCCCTTTGGACTGACCATACCCTTAGCAGACTATTTTATCATCACAGAAAATGGCAGGGATTGTGATTGGCTTCTTTTTATATATGACAAATATGTAAAATTACAAAGGTGTTTATGCCTGGGGAGATTTAAGAGAGAAGCAAGCTTCAGTGATGCTGTTTCTTCCTTCTCAGAATTGGAGTGTCCCTTCCCCCTATTTGAGAAAGTAACTGTGGAGGGTTACTGCTTAGTCAGTGTTTAAAGAGCCACCACTGACTATAGCATTTTTTCACTGAAGCAGTGACATAGCATCTCGCTCTTTGACATTGAAAGTCAGAAGTGGAAGGGAAAGGCCCAGCATTTCTCTGCACTTCAGCTTTGTTTGCAGGCAGTCCACTTCCACACCTACTGGCCAGGCCAAGAGCTGGGCATGGTCAAGCCTTAATAACTGGGATAAACTGCCGATACAGCAAGCTTAAGAAGCGTGAGGCCAAGTGTTCTCCCAAATGCGAGAGACAGATACATTTCTGTAACTCAGTAGCATATGGAGTCTTTCCCTGTTCATGCTTTAAAGTTGTTGGAGAAGGTGCGTTCTGGTTCTGTTTGAAACAAACATTGTGAGGTGTGCGTATTTTGAAGACTGGCTGCTAATTAGAGCTTGAAGCATTTTCATACTGAAATATTTTAGTTTTATTGTGTGTTAGATTGTGGTCCCAGTCTCTTTCATGTCTCATTACATGAGATTAAAAGATGTCAGTGGCAATATTTAGGCTGGTGTTAGGGAGGAAGGATGCCATGGCTAGGGCTGAAGATGAGCTGGATCCTGCAAGACCAGTCATCGCATAGAAGCAATGGTAGGGCATAAAAGAGTTGTTGGGACAACATGTTGTGGGTAGCTGTTATCACTGGGTAGCAGATGCAAACTAAGGCTGAGGATTTCATCAGTGTATGTTTTCCTTATAGATTTTTTAGCATTCAGTTTTTATTTGAGATACCGTGTTGCAGGGACTGTCCTTTCTATGTTACTGAGTCAGTGAAACTGCCTGGCTCCTGTCTCGGTGTCAAGTGGTCAGGGACAATTAACTCTCACCTTGGTAATGCTTAGTACACTTCCCTTTTGAAGTCTTTTGAAAACATAAATTAGCTAATTCTCAGAACATTACTACAAGTTAGACATGATGCTACATGTTACACATGATTACTACAAGTTAGACAAATGCTCTCTCCCTTTTTTGAGAAGTGGGGGAATTATGTGCACGAGTTTAGTGATTTGCCTCTGTGGGGAAGGAGTGAGTTCCAGAGCAGTGTATCATAAATTATTTCCAGTCTCAAAAAGAGCACATTTTGAAAAACAAATTTGAGGAGTATGTGCAGAAGCATATGGAATGCATTGTCTGCTACAACTTGGTGTAGAATACTTACTCTTTACAAACAGAGGCATTTTAAAATTTACACAATTTATTGACTCTCTCAGTCCGTCAAGTGAAGTAACCCTGTTTCTCTTTTTGCTTGGTGTTGCTGCTTCTCTCTGTTCTGTTAGTTTTTAATTCTGTTATGTTTCTCCCACACACGCATCTCTGCTGACTGGACTGTACAATCTCTCATTTAAGTTACGTCTGGAGCACTGACTGCCATCATGGGAACAAGATTTTACAACTCCGGAAAATTCATGCCTGCAGGGCTAATTGCTGGTGTCAGGTACAATACAGTATACTTTTTTTTAACCTCATGTGTGTGATTTCTTATTCACTTAATTAAACTGAGATGGAGTGAATAATATTTTGTGTATTATTTTTGTTCGTGTGCACCACTTACATGAAGTATTTGAAAATAAATTGACAAATTGTTGTTATGATTGTTAAATTATATGTTTTTTTCCCCTTATACAGTTTGCTAATGGTTGGAAGATTAGCACTGAAGATGTTGGAAAAGCCCCAGGAAAAGTAACTGTTAATTTTACGTCTTAGTGTTTGGAAAAGGAGACCCGATAATGAAGTTGCACGAATGCAGAAGTTAGAAGATGGAAAAATTTTCTGTATCAAGACATTTTTTATCTTTTTATGTAAGGGGGGGTAGAATGATGGGACAGATAGTTTATATACAGCGTGCCATTTGTACCAATAATCAGGTAGAGCTGTTTGTGTATAGAGAGAAATGGGTCCTGGGTTTGATTTTTCCAGACATGTTTCAATATATTTTAACACTTCCATGTTTTCATATTCCAAAATGTACTGCTGACGTGTATGAAGCAGAGAGAACCTGTAATTAAGAAAATAACCACAAAGAGGCACCAGGAGTAACTGGCTAAATACAATAGCGTATCTCAAACCTTTTATACTGAATATTGCAGTGTGCTTTACCTGTTTAATTCTGAATTGATATACCATGTCCTTATAATGTCAAACAGATCTTGCCTTTTTATTGTAAAATGATGCTAAAATGAAGCTTTTCTAAAAGTAAAATCTGTTACAAACCTTTATTTGGCATGGTTTTTTGTACAATTTCTGTATTTGGGGATGGGGGTATTTTTTTCCCAACTTGTTTTCTCAGAGGAAGTCTTTGCAGTGGACTCAGTATCCAAGTGCTGTCGTTCAATGATATTTAAAAATCACTTTATAAATGGAAGGACAGAAGATTAAATTATGGGCCTTCATTAACACTGCATTAAAGCATTTGGTTGAAAGGCACTTACCCTGTGGATTGAGTCAGATTTGTGCTAGGCTAAATGAGCAATTGAATGTGATCTAGACAGTATAACTGGTATAAAATACCCTAACACTATGTGATTCCGATCTTACAGGCTTATTTGACAGTAGAATGTATCAACATTTTATTTTTATCTCTTAGGAGAGTGGCTGTGCCTCTTCAAATCTGTCTTTACTAGGAAACCCTGGAGTCAGGAGGGTTCCTTGTTCCGCTGTGATGCCTGAGGACTGAAGTGTGGAAGAGGCATCAGTGGCATCTGGTGCTTTTGTTGTCACTCCAACCTTGATTGCTTCTCTTGCACTGAGTCTTGCAGCTCTGTTAGCACAGGCACAGCTCACATGGGCTTAGCACTGTGGTGGAAGGGAGAGTCAAGAAATGTGTGAAAAAATCCTTTATCAGCTCGTTCTTTAGTGATACATGATTATTGATAAATTAGGATTCTTACAGAGTGTAACTTTATTTTAAAGCGATATTTTATGTAGTGACTATTTAAGATTTTACTTTGAGACCTTTATGCCACTGATTATATCAGAACCTTGTCAACTGCTTAACATGATAATGGCAAAGCAGTTTTAAATCAACTTCTGTCTTACACACTTTCCATTTTGTAGTGTTTAAAGGAATTTCTAAAAATTGCCTCAAACTGCATAAAGCAAATGCCAAACTACATAATTGTTCCGTTTTGTTGGTCACTTCAATGCTCGTATTTCCTTTTCTGAAAATGGCATTTAGTAGTATTGAGTCAGAGTGACATTTCTACTGTTGTGAATCAATGGTCACTCATGTGGTAGTAGATGGGAAGCTGTAGTAGTAGAAATAGTAATTACAGGCAGATCTATAGATGTTGGACCAGTTGTGCTCTGTGTTACGAATTCTCTTAGCGAAAGTTAGGGGTTTTGAATATATTTCATATTGTAACCTCTCGTTTCCAGGCACTTAATCTGTAAATAACCTGATCTGTACAGGATGAATCTGTAGGGAGCAACACTAAAAACATGTTAAAGCATGTCTGAAATTCTAGTCTCAGTTAAATCATAGTCTCTTTTGACCATACTTTAAGCAAAATCTAACAGAAGTTTTGTAATGACCTTTTTATATTTTTAAATCACCCCATGTAATTGAATAGAAAATTCCATCACTGATACAGAATTTTCTAGAGCCATTTAAGAATTAAAGACATTAATATCCTTTCTCAAGCTTACCCCTGCTTTTAATCTGATTGTTAGCTAATTCTAGATTTCTTTCTGTTTTTTTTTTTCCACTGAGAGTGGTCTCTCTGTAAATTGAGATAATTATTTTTGCATTAAATCCACTGTGGCTATGCCATGACTTGAGTGGAACTTCATGTTAGGAGTCAGCTTGTACATGGATTTTGGAAAGAGTGATTTAGTTATTTTTGGGAAATGACCTGCTAAAATAACTCTTAAATTAAGGCTGCTGTGTTCAAAGCACACTCTGAAAATAAAAATATTAGTTTAATATTTCTTACAATTTCAGCTGTCAGCACAAGCTGAAATGAATACTAATTTTTTAAAAATGAACAGGAAACTAGTTTTACTCTACACATACTGAGTCACCAGAATTCAACAACTCAGAGTTTAATCATGTATCCAGACCATTATAGAATTGAGAAAAGAATTTGAGTTCTCAAATCCTCTTTTCCTAGAGTAAAGGCCCATGTCCTCCATTCCACATCAACTTGCCTGACAGAAGTTGGGTGGCAAGAGGAGATGTCAGGTATTTTACCCCTCTCTTGAGTGGCTTGGTCAGGACCAGAGGAGGGAATTTCCTAATCACTTTGGTAGATCGACGATCTCTCGAAAGTCGGAGTTTGCCCTAAATTTTCTAAGGGAGATGTTTAAGCCTATCTGTCTTTATAGTAGCAGTTGCTTACCTTAAGTCCTGGAAAGCGAGAGACGTTGGGCTCCCTTCAGTTCCTGCTCTGGATGTGTTCAAGTTCCTTTGCCAGAGAAGGGCTCCTTGCCTCATGCCATCGGACATCCTGCAGGGAGAATGTTGCCAGGGAAAGGCACACCGCAGTCGAGAAGAGATTGCAAAGCTCCTGGGATCTGTGGAAAAAGGATCAACTATTTTTTAAGTCTTCTTTTAAAGCTATATAGTAACTGGCAAAAATGCAGAAACATCCTGAAGCTGTGCAATGGAACCCAGATTCCTCTCTTCTCAGAGTGGAAAATCCATGGGACAACCTAGATTTCACCTATCTGTTCACTTCTGGCTAACTCTAGGGTCTCCAGGTCTGGATCGTCCCTGTGCTGCCCCAATTGCTGACACTTAGGCAACATCAGGTACATACAGGTTTGGAATGTTACAGAACACCCAATTAGTGAAAACGTGAGCAAATATTTTGGGGGAAGAATCAAAATATTGGACAATTGAGTGCCTTAGTTATGGCTTAGTCTTTACAGGTACAGCACCGAGACCTCTAGTACAGCAATAATACTCAGGCTCAATTGCACCACTGAGTTGAGGTTACTCACACATTGATAGATGTCACAACCTAAGCTTTTCTTCCAATTAATGTGACATTCACAGGTAGCAAAAATCTCTTTAATTTAGTACAAATGTGTGGTATAGTGTAAGAATTCAGATAACGTTACACTAGTAGTACAGGCAGCCGTCTTTCACAAACCAGCAAAGGAGAATGAGAGGAGGATGAAAGATGTTTCAAGTGGGATGGTTTAAAAGCGAAGTAGTCATGTGCTGTCCTACTTTATCCCCTGTTCTAAGAATATGGTACAAGCCTGTTTTAATGCAAAGCGAGTCCCCTAACTCTTGTTCTGCTGCAGGCTTCGAAAGTGCAATTTGCCATGTCCCAGTTCTGTCAGTCATTGTGCTGGGAGCTGCTGGCACTCTGTCATCACCAGCTGAGGGTCAGTCTGTGCTGAAACTAATATGGCCTGAAGTATTACACAATTATCCTTTTGTGGTGTTAAAATTGCTGGCTTCTTGGCATTATAGTCATGCTTTCTGACTGCACAGCTTAATCACCTGGAAAAATGGGAGGGGAATAAAAGGTCAGGAGAACCTCCAAGCAGTTATGACACGAGGAGGAAAGTCTTTGTTTCTCTAGAATCCCTACAAGTAAAAATGGAAAAATGTTGCGTCGGTAATAGCACAGAGGCATCTGCCCTCATCTCCTCTCCTGCTTCCATGAAATGCCATGATGGAACAGATCAAAGTGCTTATGCTTTTATGCAATATCCCTGGTTCAGTCCAGTGCACAAGTGACTTTGGGTGTTCCCTTTAGTCTTTTTGTGCTTCTCTTCTGAACTGTGAAATGGAGATAATGTTTTCTGTATCCCTTCCCTGTCTGTCTTTTACATTGCTGTCTTGCACAGCGTGTGGCATAAAATGTTCCCTGCCCCAGGAGCAAGAATTAGTAGCTGGAATTGATACTGTTTTATTGCTGGTAGTTCATAGAGTGTTTTGATACTCTTTTAGAAAAACCCTAAAGAGGAAAAATATGGTACAACGAAAGTCTATTTGCCTTATTTCGTTAAATGGTAGCATTTGTTAACGTATTGCTATCGTATTTTGAGATCATGTCCTGCAAGCACAGTAACTAAGTGGGATTGAGCTTTAGTACTAATACTTGGAATCATAGAATATTCTCAGTTGGAGAGGACCCATGAGGATCGAGTACAACTCCTGACTCCACACAGAACAACCTAAAAGTGAAACTATGTATCTAAGATCATTGTACAAGTGCTTATTGAACAGCAACAGGTTTGGGACCATCACCACTTTCCTGAGATCTCGTTCCAGTGCTTGGCCACCCCCTCATTAAAGAACAATATCTCTCCCTTCTCTCCTTTCTTTTTTTTTTTTCCTCTATTTTTTAAAAATCTCTCATATTTTTCTTTTATCTCTTTTTTCTCCTTTCTTGTTAATTTTTTCCCTTTTTTCTCTTTTTCTTTTTTCTCTTTTTTTCTTTTCCCTTTTTTTCCTTTCTTTTCCCTTTCCTCCCCTTTCCCTTTTTTTACCCTTTCCCCCCCTTTTATTCTTTTCCCCCCTCTTTTTGCGATTTTCCCCTTTTCTCCTTGGCCTTTAGCGGTTTTTTTTCCTCCTGGTTTTCTTTTCCCCTTTTTTTCCCCCGTTTGTTTGTTAGTCGGTGGCTGGCTGTGCTGGGAGCGCAGGGCGCGCAGAGCCGGGAGAGGGCGGCAGCGCGGCTCCGATGCGGCCGCTGTCAGCCGGGGGAGAAAGACACCCCACCCAGCCCGAGACATGGAGGCAAGGATAACTAACAGCCTGCTTCCACTTCAGGGTTCGCCCGCTTGTCGCTGTCTGACCTGGAACACCAAATGCTGGAACACAAATGTTTGGCTCTCTCGGCTGAATAGGTCTTTTGCTTCTTTATTACCTTTGCGCTGGCCTGAGGAATGAACGGAAATGGTCCCGGGGCCAAAGGCTTTTCTCACCAAGCATACTGTGCAATCCAGTGCTCGTGCTGCTAAGGAGCTGGTAACAATTGCGTGAGGAATGAAAAGAAAATCCTTTTGCCACTCTTCTTACACCCCCCCAAGAAAAGCGCTTATCTGTACTGGAAGATCAGCCCAGTCTTTCTCACCTATTTACAGCAAGAAACAAAATCTTCGAGTTGTCAGCCTGATTCACAAGCAAAGGGGATTTAGCAGGACAGGCCTCCTTCTCTAAGCACTTTCAGAAAACACATAAACGTTATAGTTTTGTAAGCTGTTGGAATAAATATACATATAATGAGAGAGAGGGTGTTGGCTAAGTTTCTTGGATATGTGCTCTTTCAGCAGTGATATAACAATAGAAAATGGCTGGGATCACATTACGTGCTGTTACCTGAAGGCATCCCACCAGTAGGAGAGTTATTGGATGCGCTGAAATTCCTTCTGACCCCTCTGTTCCTCAGTAAACCTGCGCGCAACTTCCCCTGGGGATGGGCCAAGTATTGCTCCATCAGTATGCAGCACCACAGTCAGCAGGGCAGAAAAATACACACCAGGAGGAGAGAAAAGAGACGAAAAGCAGCAGGAGCAAAGTAAACGCTTTAAAATTCTGGACAGAAACTTCTCTCCACTGAGATTCCTGCAGGTCTGTGGTGTCATGACAAGATGTAAAATATTCTGAGGTGAGAGGAAGGTTGGTCCATTCACTCAGGTTCTGTTTCTGTTAAAACACGAAGCCTAGACTGTGAGGCAGGGAAATTTTTTTGTGATGGGGCTAGGAGCCTAAAAATCGTGACAACGGACATGGAGTGACAATCCTAAAAACTTCTGAAAGTATTCTAATCCATAAAGCTGTTGTGAAAATGATCATTCTGGTTCTCTGTGTGGTTACATACCCCTGGTGTTTAGCAGTGTGCTGGATGCTCCACTCTGCATTGTTTGTCCTATATCCAGCAATATCTTCAGTTCCCAGACACTACCTCACCTGGCAACCCTGCAGCATTTACATCAGCATGGGGCCTGTCGCCAGATTTTCTCCTTCATGTGCCACTACTTTGTCATCCCTGCCAAAAAATAAGGACACTGTGTTCAACTTACGCCTATAAATAACATCTATATGAATTTATTTTTATATAAATTCATTTATATAAAAATAGGTTGTTTAGCAGCCAGTTTCTCGGCCAGCACAGAGAGTCCCTGATCAACACAGACCCAACTTCAGCTACATCCTCCTTATGGCCACGTGGGCAATTAACACACATATTCATTCTTCTGCACAGCAACAGACAGTACCATGATTGCACTTTTAAAAAAGTATTTTGTTTGCTTATTTATGGTTTTGGTATTTACCAGTAATAAATACCAAGTAACAGTAATAAAAAGTGACATAACAGAGAAAAAAAACAAATACCTTTTCTTCTGTATATCCTATTCCCATACTGTCAAGCAAGCAAATGTTCCCAATATTAAAAGGCATTGCGACTTTCTGAGACAGAGGTGGCAGCAGCCTGCAATTATTCCTGTTCCTCTTAGCTGTCAACCATTAGACTGCCAGCTTCTTTAGGGAATGGTGTGTTGCACGGAGGCAGAAAAGATCCACAGATTTTCTTATGACATATTTGATTTATAGAATATATCCCACAGGGTGCCCTCCAGGATCAGGACTGCCTCAAGAGTATTCCTTTCACTGGAGTGTTAACTGTATGGTGTCACCTACAGACACATTGCTTGCTTTAGTCAGGGCTCTCTAGAACAATGCACCAAAAAGACGAGCTGAAAGATGATGGTAAATGCATTCAAATCCTCCCTTATCAACCACAAACAGGGTGTGGCACATATGCTAAAAAACACAGCAGCAGGAAAGAGAAGAGTTAACCTGTAAAAAACCATGTTAAGTGACACCTAATTAGTGCTAATCTCATTTTTTTCTCTTCTTTTCTCCCCCCCCCCACCCCCTCCAGGGAGCAGTGAAGGTTTGGGGGGAGGAAGGGTAAGAGGGGTCAGCCTACTGTTAATTGCATCTTGTTTAGCTGGCTCATTGCAGTTGACCTCATTCAAATCTGTGTTGGGTTGACCCTGGCTGGAGGTCAGATGCTCACTGAAGCCACTCTTATCACTCCCTTCTCAGGCACACAGGGGAGGGAAAATATAATGAAAGGATTTAAGGACAAGGAGAGATCTCTCACCACTTAACGTCATGAGCAGAACAGATTCGACACCAGAAAAATTAATTTGATTTATTACCAATCAAATCAGAGTAGAACAGTCAAGAAGTCAAACTAAATCTTAAAAACACCTTCCAACTTCACTCCTGATTTTCTCCACCTTCTTCCTCCAGTGGCCCAGGCTGATGGGGAATGGGGTTTGAGGTCAGTTCAGCACACATTGCCTCTGCTGCTTCCTCCTCCTCAGGAGGAGGACTCCTGACACTCATTTCCTGCTCCAGCGTGGAGTATCTCCCACGGGAGATGGACCTCCATGAACTTCTGCAAAGTGAGACCTTCCCATGGACTGCAGTTGCTCGTGAACTCCTCCAGCATGGGTCCCTTCCACAGAGTGCAGTCCTTTAGGAACAGACTGCTCCAGCTTGGGTCCCTCTTGGGGTCACAAGTCCTGCCAGCAAACCTGCTCCATAGTGTGCTCCTCTCTCCATGGTTCCCTAGGTCCTGCCAGGAGCCGGTTCCAGCACGGGCTTCCCAAAGGGTCGCAGCCTTCTTCAGGCACATCCACCTGGTCTTTCACAGGCTGGAGTTGGATCTCTGCTCCACTGTGGACCTCTACGGGTTGCTGGGGGACAGCTGCTTCACCATGGTCTGCAGGGAAATCTGGGCTCCAGCGCCTGGAGCACCTCCCTCTCCTTCACCGAACTGGGTGTCTGCAGGCTGTTTCTCTCACATATTCTCACTCCTCTCTCCAGTTGCAGTTGCTCTTTGCAGTAACTTCTTTCCCCTTCTTAAATACCTCATCCCAGACATGCTACTGCTGTCGCTGATGGGCTCGACCTGACAGCTTTGCAAATAAGGTATCATCCAAGTTCTTCTACCCCATTCCAGGCAGTGTATCCCACTATGTATTCTACAGGTCCAAAGCTTTTGTTTGTTTCCTTAACTGTTTCCCTACTCACTGATCCATGTCCTTGCAATATATGTGAGCAGAAGATACATATAAGAGGAGAGTTTCCTTTATACTTCTGTAAAAGATCTGCTGATTGTATCAATAAGTAAAATAATTGCTTTCTGTCTGGAGTGAATCTTTATAAATGATAAATGCTCTAGGAACATGACTCCAGATAGAAATCCTGACCTTTCATCATTCTTCAGCTCAAAAGTATTTCTCTTATAAGCCTACAATAAAGTGCACAAATGCCAGAAATCTGTCTCTGGTAATAAATGAAATTCAGGTGACAAAATCAAATATAATTTATTTCTTCAGAATCATAAAATGATATGATGCGTGCAGTATGGTAGAGCCACTGTACTGCACTGTAAGCTTAAAACAACAGATGATGTGGGAAAAACAGTAAATGTGACTTTATTTGGGTTATGGATTCAATGAAACCCAAATACCAAGAATCTTGCTTTTGCCAGGTGTACTGGTTTTGTATTGCCTAGTTTTGGTAGCAGAGGGGTCTATAGGGATGGCTTCTGTAAGAAGCTGCTAGAAGCTTCTTTCATGTCCAGCAGAGCCAATCCCTGGTGGCTCTAAAGATGGATGTGCCTCTGGCCATGGCTGGGCCAATTAGTAAGAGTGATAATGCCTCTGTCATAGCATGTTTAAGAAGAAGTCAAAACAAATGATGTGGCGCAGATGTAATTTCAACCAAAGAAGAGAAGAGTGAGAACATGTGAGAAGAACAACTCTGCAGACACCAGGGGCAGTGGAGAAGGAGGGGCAGGAGGTGCTCCAGGTGGTGGAGCTGAGATTCCTCTGCAGGCCGTGGTGATGACCATGGTGAAGCAGCTGTGCCCCTGCAGCCTGTGGAGGACGATGGTGATGCAGAGATCCTCCTGCAGCCCATGAAGGACCCACACTGGAGCGGGTGGATGCCGGAGAGGAGGTTGTGACCTCATGGGAGACCCATGGAGAGAGGGGCCCTACTCGCAGGCTGGAGGCCTATCTTTGGAGGACTGCACCCCATGGAAGAGTGAACAATGCTGCAGCAGTTTTGGCAGGACTCTTCGCCAGGGGAGGGACTCATGTTGCAGCAGTTAGCAGGGACCTGTTGCTCATGAGATGGAGCCACATTGTAGAAGTTCACAGAGAACTGTCTCCTGTGGGAGGGACCCCACAGTGCAGCAGGGGAACAACTCCTCTCCCTGAGCAGTGGGAGAAGCCTCGGGTGATGAACCGACTGTAACCCCATTCCCTGTCTCCTTGCACCGCTCAGGTAGGGGGTAGAGCCAGAAGCAGGGAGGGATGGGGGGAAGGTGGTTTTAAGGGCTTGTTTTACTTCTCATTATCCTAATCTGATTTTGTTAGTAATAAATTCAGTTCATATCTCTAAGCTGAGCCTGTTTTGCCTGTGATGGTAATTGGTGAGTGATCTCTCCTAGTCCTTATCTCAAACCATGAACCCTTTGTTAAATTTTCTCTGCACTGTCCAGCTGCAGAGGGGAGTGAGTGAGCAGCTTTGGTGAGTGCCTGGTATCCAGCCTGTGTCAATCCCCAACACCAGGTTTGATCTCATTTTAGACTTCCAGCTGAATTGCTCTATATACATTACCAAGATGGTGCCTGACTCCAAATGTTAACCCAGAGTAGCTAAGGTGGAATCTGGCTGGGGAGGCAGAATGGGCTGGATTTGGAAGTGAAGATGGCAACTCATTTCTCCCCATTCCTGCTACCCCTCCCTTAAATTATTGTTACCCTTGTTTGTCTAGACAAGCCTCTTTCCCAAAGAAGCATTAACATGATAGCTTGCAGAAAACTCTCATTGCTCTCCAGTTATGTTTTCCTCATGTAGTCTCTTATATCTGTAGTTTGGTGAGTTTGACTGCCCAGATACATAACTAGGACTGCACATGTGTGTAAGATCGTGCCCAGCAGGAGCCCTGCCAAGTAAAAAGCCAGGTAAAGGACTCCCTCTCGTGGAAACGTGGGAGGGGCTGTGTGAGCTTGCCGTCAAATGCCTCAGTGTGCAGCAGAGCACTGAGTGATGGAGAGGAGAAGCTGCAGAGGCAAAGCTCAGTCCCCAAATGAGAGTCACATGGGCCACCCATTGATTCCTGCACATTGTGACTGAAAACCCTCAATCGTGGCCAATTGCTACTCCAGAGAAAAACCCAGCCCTACAAACCTTCCCAGGGCCGCAGTGGATGGGGACTTGCTGGATGGGTACTCCTGGCCACCTTCATCATGCTACTTCCTCTGCCACCACTCCTGGTGTCACCCTGGCCACCTCAGCCACCCCTGCTCAAGACAATGGATTTTGTTTCGGTCCCTGCTCAGAGCAAACACTGTGGATTTAGCCCCTCACAGGGAGGAGGTAGAGCTGACAGCAGCCTGTTCTCTCCAGAGTAATTGACTAAAATTAATTAAATGAATACAGATCAATTAGCATTACCATCTTCTTGATGCCAGCTGTTGTGTGACCTGTCCATGGCTGGGATGTTCTCCGCTTCCCCTCGGAAAATAGTGCCTGGGAGTGCATTTCCCCTGCCAGAGTGACCTGAACTGATGTGCTTATTAGGTGAGAGGAAGGGGATTATTTAGAGGAGGCCAGTGCTTAGGTGAAATTGCTCTGGTAAGCTACATAAAGAACTCTAACCCATCCAGTCCTGAAGCAAAGTGAATTTCCTGCAGTGCTTCTGGCAGCCAACAGGTTGTTAAATGCTCCTGGCTGTTACCTCTCATTATTTTTTCCATCACTGTGAACGTGCACCGCTCGTGCACTTCAAGGATTTGTCCATCACTTGTGCAGGTCAAGGATTAGTCAAACACTTGTGCAGTTCAAGGCAGTCACACCGGCGAGGCAGGGGAGGGCTGTGCACAGGCAGGAAGGGGCTGCTGGCTCGCTCCAGGCTGGGGCTGGCTGTGTCACACCCTCCAGGCTGGCGAGTGCACCTGCCGTGGGACACTTGCCCCACGGGGGAACAGCAAGTGCTCCTCAGCGACCGCGAGCGTGTGGCACCTGTTTGGGGCCCAGGCGGGCTTCCTGCCCTGCTTCTGGGCCGGGCACTGCGGCTCCGCTCGCTGGTTTGAAGTGTTTCGCCCGTGTTCCCCAGCTGGAGCAGAAACGCTATTTCATAAAAATGGAGGGAAGGGAGATAAGGGAGGAAGGGATAAAACCCACCCTGTCTGGTCGTTTCTCAGTAGAGACCTGCCCTGAAAAGGGAACCAGCTCAACCCAACCAACCAAAATTGTGAAATTCTAAGTCCAGGCTGAGTTGCTTTTTCAGTGTTTGCCTGGGTGCTCGGGGGAAGGGGAACAAAGAGAGATCCTGGAGCTGCCACTGTCTGTCTCTCAGAGAAAAATACTGATCTAAGCATATTCAATGTATTTTTTTTTGTATTTTCCCTAATGTGACTGTATTATATATACAAGGATATACACTATATTTTAAGGGAACATGTCTCTGAGGCAAATTAAAAAAGCATTTACTTAACAAATCATGTTTGTTTCTCAAGTATGTCTCTGATCTAAGGCAGGGAACCATACATATTTAAACTTGGAAGTTGTTTTTCTATGTATGATTAACACTGATTTCTAATGTATACGGTGTCACTTCTCCAGCTTGCTGCAATCTGTTTCATAACTTATAAGGGAAATTTCAGTGCTCTCTACTAAGCTGTGACAGAGACAAAGGAAATTTTAGAGGACAAATGAAGGATGCTTCTGAAAACCAAGGCTCTTAATTGGTACTCTGCTCTGTATTGATCTCACTCTTCTGCTTCTGAATTTGACTGAGATTCTGTAACCCCAACTCAGGCAGGTTGCCATTAAAGAGTTTTTTCTGCATTAAACCAGCAGTATTAAACCCTCAGTAGTTCTCATATCCACCTTCTGAAACACCAGAGATGCCCATCCAACAGACTTGCTTTCATTCCATTCCCTGCTATAAAACCTCAGGAATTTGCCCATCCAGCTGATCTATTAAAAATTAGCCAGCATTTCCCGAAAAAAACCCACCCATATGGCTTGCAAAGCATCACTTAGTCTTTTTGCACTGTTATGTTTCATTCTGCAGAATTGCTGATGGTGTTGTAGCTTCAAGTTTCTCCACATTAATTGCAATAATATTTTTCAGTCTTTTCCTGCCAACCAAGCTGCTGGCTTTTCATCACACGTGTTCCAGAAAGAAGCAGTGGATTGCTGTCAGCTGGCTCCTGTCTGTTTTGCCATGGAGGGAAGGGTGAGGTGCACAACACAGGACTTCTGCAGCTGAGGAGAGAAAAGGTAAGAGATACACAGGTTACATAAAAGTAAGTGGTAAATAGGAGCTTAAAGCTCCAATAACCAAACTCAGGGGCATTTTTTTATACAATATTGGACTTGAATGGAGTAGAAATTATTTCTATCCCTGATTCACTGCTGAGCTGAGGCTCAGTCTAGACTTCCACCTTCTTGTGCCTCAGTGTCCCATGGATAAATCAGAGATAAAAATGCCAGACTCCTTTATAAAACACTTTGGAACCTGCTGATGAGAAACATCATTTGTCGTGATGTGCCCTATGGGCACATAAAAATTATTTCTGTGGAGTGAAAAGGTACTAATATCTATGTAGCGAATAGATGAAGTTGCAGTCAGAGATAAGTAAAGATCAACAGAGCTCCCACTATCTCGGCTGAAAAGAGGCATCACATGCAGCCTGTTGGAGCACAGTCTGCACACCAGATGAGTTACAGATACAGGGGTGTGCAGAGGGGTCTTTCAACAGGGACAGAGAAGCCTGTTGATATCTGCAGATAAAGGAAGATCCATGTTGAGGGCTGTCATGTTTCTCCCTAGGAGATCCTGGGTACAAAGATGCCCATATGTATGACAAAATGGCTCCTTGGTAGGCCCCCAGTTTCTGGAAGGCCATGGGCATGTGTCGTGCAGATGGTGTCGTGCGCTGGGCACGTGCAGGGCACCAGCAAATTTTGAACCTGTGGCAGTGCTGTGCCCACACATGCGAAAGGCTGTGTTTACTGAGCATCCGGCAGATGCCTGGTCAGCGCTTACCCTCCAGGGAGGCCCAGAATTTCCAGATATAGTTCCCATGCAGAAACACCAACTAGTCTGCCAGACAACCAAGAAGATGATCCTGGATAAAAGTAAAAACCTAAAAATCAAATGCTGACTCAGCATAGTGTCCGTGCAAAGGCAATAGGAGATATGCAGGCACCTTCTCTGTGGCTCCTCTTCTCCCGCACTTCCTTGGCTGTTGGTACCTTCTGGGCTCACTTCTCCCCAAGGAAAGTTTTGTTATGTGCGTATGAGTTGCCCACCTGAAAAAAACACGCAATTTTGGGCTTCACAGTCAAGGGAAGAGCTGCATGGCTAAACTTCTGCTGGGGATTTGGGAGACTTCTGTGCTTCATGAGCTCTTCCTAAGATGGGTGAGCAGAAAGCATTTTAGGCAGGGCTTTGGCTGTGTGGGCTCACAGTTGCCCCTAGGCAGGTGACCCAGCTCTCACACAGCCCTTTGGCATCACTGCCAGGCCATCACCACGGGCACCCAACCTGCTCATGGAAGGCATCAACCCTGGGCCCTTCTTTGCCTCTCAGGAACCGCTGTCATGGCAAAGAGTTGGGTTTTGATATTGGTGGGGAAGGGAGGAGAGCAATTACCAGGTGTGAGGTTATCTCCAGCTCCTTTGCATTGAAGTGCTGCGGGGAGCTCCTTGAAGATCAAAGGAAGAGGGATACATCGGGGAGGTGAACTTACCAAAATACTCTGCAGTCCAGCTCACTGGCAGCAAACATTATACTCACCTCTTTCCTGGGGGAGTTGCAGGGAGTCCAGCTTTGTTTGGAAGGAAGGTTTGACAAGACTTGTATGATGGATAGTGTGAAAAGTTTCCGTAGGGCAATTAAAAAGAGGTAAGGGTGGGCAGACTCTTTTAGCATTTTTCCATTACTGGTTGGGTAACTGGAAGAGCTACTTGTGAAACTCTGAAGCAACAGTAAATTCCTGGAGAGAGACAAGATGCTCCAAACATTTTGTTCCTGACAAAAACTGTTCTAAGTTTTGCTCCCTACGAACAAAATGTGAGCAAATGCCAAACCAGTCATCCAAGTAATTGTACAGTTCAGTGCTTGTTTTATGCCGTCTCTTTTGGGCACCTCTTCTAAACAGAGTTTCTTTTTGTTTCAAATCCTCTTCTTTCCTTGTCTAGCTTGACATTTCTTTAGAACATCTTCATATTTGCTTTGTAAGGCAACAAATTCTGCTTCTCTATTCTACTTTGTCTCTCCGCTTCCCCTGTGTCTTCTGTGAAGAGCACAGAAATTTTTTCCACATATTAAGCAGACATTCCTGCACCAGTAATTTCTGTTTTGTCTCAGGCAATCCATCAATCTAGTGTGATTAAATGGTAATGCCTGTATGTGGCTTGTATCTTTCTACTGAGAAGATTTTTTTACACCAATATATTAGGCAAGGCAAAGTTCTTCCAGACGTGAATATGAAATGAATGTAAAAAATTATCCATTTGAACGAGACTTTCAGAAGTCAGTTGAAGGAGCACTAAACAGTTATAGGTAAGAAACTGGCAAGATCACTGTTTTGCCATGCAAGCTGAAATTTGATTAATTTGGCAGCTGTTTGACTAGAAATCAGAAGAGAGTTTTGAGAGTCATGAGAATAAATCAGGGAATTTTTTGCTTTTAAAACTCTTTAAAACTAAGTGGTACTTCTCCTCCCCTGGAGGTTTATGAGCATGCAGCAACTTCTATATTTAATAAAGAAAGCAAGCACAGCAGAAAGACTGAAAATCTTTTCCAGGGGTGGTGGGGCTCAATCTTCAAGTGATAACAGACCAGAAAATGTGGTTTCTGGAAATATAGTCCTCAGCATCTTGGTTTGCATAGTCCAAATCCATAATGATGTATCTTGCTTTATCCAGTGCTGAGGTCTAATTTAGAAGCACTCCACGGTGTCAAGCACTGAACATGGCCTGACTGACACCTCTGGAAATCTCCTTGACCTCCCTGAGAGGGATCACTCTGGAGGTTGGACTGCCTGGCAAGAATGAATTTTAGTTCCCTCCAGTGGTAGGAAGGTAGCCAATGCATATGAAGGATGTGGAAGAGAAGGTCCCATGGTATGAATCATCTACTTTCCCTTGTGGAAACAGGATGGTTCTAATCAAGGTGTTACAAAAAACCAGAGAAACCTCTTTCCTGAAAATGATCAACATATGCCATCTGTGTGACAAGTCTAACTCAAGAGCAGTAAATTGGGAGTCAGTTAGCAGTGTTAAGGATGCCTTAGAAACTTCTTGGTGTTAATGAATGTTTCACTGGGAATTAAGGCTTTAAAACTGTGCTTTTCTACCAGATGTGGGAATGCAAAATTAATGCAGATGCAGTAACCATGGCCCAATGGAGAGGCTTTGGGCTGAAACTCACAGGAGCTGGTTTCTGTTTTGGGATGTGCTGATTGTGACATGGAAAAATACTTTATGCTAGATTTAGAAAAGTTTAATATTTTTGGCAGTCACAAATCCAGTTTATCCCTCTGTGCTCACAACCTTTCTGCGTAGTTAGTTTTCCAATTGTTGAGCATCCAGGGTCAAAGATTTTTAGCCTCCAGTCTGGAAGCTGCTAACAGTCTGCAAGATATCAGGTTACAAATCAGAAGATTTGTGGGAAGTGCCATAATTTAGAAACAAAATTAAATTATTGCCAAAGGCATCATGAACAGTTGGAATGAGGAGAATACAAATGCTGAACGTCCCTAATTGTATTTGGCTGCAAAGAAAAGCTGCTGTGATAGTGTCTGCACAGAACAGCCTTTCAATTTGTTTCCTAAAAGATGTAAGTTGCTCTGGATATGAGGACCATCACTTTCAATGCATGGCTTTGTCACCATGGTGCCCAAACTGGTGTTTCTCAACCTGTTCTGTGTTTAGAGTCAAAGTTCATCTCACCTCCCGCTACAGCAAACCTGGAGGTGACAGTATGTTCCCTTTTATGCACGAACTCTGTAGTTAAGGCATTAGTTCAAGTTGTAGAAGAATCAAATTCAAACCCCCCATCTGCCCTGAGGGAATGTGAAACCCCATCTCTTACATTTTGGAAGGTTGTTCTTGCACTCAGGCTCCCAGCAGCTCTCAGCCTCTCCCTCCCATTTCCTATGGAGCATTTCCATCCTTCCTAAGCCACCGATGACCTTGCAGCTCACAAGAGAAGGCCCTTGCTTGTGAGGAGGTGGGGACACCTGAGGTCCAGTGTTTGCTCAAATTAAAAGCTCAGCATTTCAGTAACATGTTTGCTAACAAGGTTCTAAAGAAAGGCAGAGCACTGAAGAGGGGAGCCAAGGCATGAAGTGAACTGGGACAACCACTTATTGAAGTGATAAACAAGCATTTTTCACTTGGAGCCTTTATTTCAAGTGAAGAAAGTGTATTTCCTGTATTTCAGTTTCTTCATTTTAGCTTGGTCAACCACTTGTTCATTAGAACTGAGAAATTAATTACAGCTTAAAAGATCTGTAAATTTCTTTTCCCTACCCACCAGTTTATGAATCAACTGAGACATCAGGACTAAGATCTACTCATTCCAGGCTGTTTAAGCACTAGTTAGCAGATATTTCATAAGCATCAGTTTTCTTTGTATAATAATACAGTCAATTTTAAATACAAAATGTGTTTTGACATCTTCTTTCGTATCCAAATCATTCAATATGACTTTATTTGATAATGGAAAGCAACGCTGCCTTTTGGTATGTTATTATAGCCTAATTTCTATCCAAAGGCAATTCAGCATAACTACTAAGAAAAAAAATTGAATTACCTAGTAAGTACAAATTATAATTTGCCCTCTTCTAATATAATAAAAGGTAAACATTAAACATTTAAAAGGTAAAAGGATAAGCATTTGAATAAAAATGTAGTTGTTTCAGTATTTGAGCGTATACATATCACATTTTGAGTTAGCAAAACAAGAAAGTAGGAAATACAGCAACAGTCTTCAGGTGCTGTGGAAGAAATCTCAGTGGTTTCCAACTACTAAGCATCAACCGCTCTTTGGAAAAATGATTAAATACAAATTCAAAACAGGAATAAAACCTGATAACATTAGCCAAGGTCACTTGCTTTCTCCTTTAAGTGACAGTTAAAATAGATTGTTTAAATCCCACACATATGAATCACTCCACCCAAGCTCATTTTTCACAACAGGAGGTAGCGAGTTTTCGTGACTCTGCGGTCGAAAGGGAGGAGGAAGGAGCCAGGCTGCTAACCCTGTCACTGCTGGCTGCCGTTTCACTTCACCTCCTCTCACGCCCAGCCCTGCCTCACAAACAGTTTCCAGCACTTGCCTCACCTTGCTCTCTACTGCCTTTCCCAGGAGCAAGGCACTTGTGTTTCCTGCCTGGCCTTTCACCTCTCCAAATACCCATCTCTCTGCCCATGTCCTGTTTATGTTCCCCGCAGATCTCTGGTGATGGAGAGGTACATCTGAAAGGATCAGCTAGGTTTGACCACAAATGCTTGAAGGAGCCTGAGATTTCCATGGAGTGGCAAGTCGCAATAGGTCAGACTTCTAGGACATGTGGGAAACTGGAACCTACTGCATCTGAAGGGAGAAAAGCAGAGAGATGAGGTTTGGCATCCTGGGAAGTCAGGAGATGAAAAGTAAAGGAGCCCTGATACATTGGTTCACCCCAGGGAAAGACAGGCTGTTTACTATGCTGCTTCTTACCTGGGATTTATCCACTTCTTCCCTCCTTTCTGTCTGACTCTGAGAGTCACTCCATCATTGCACATCCTGCCCACATTTTGTACTAAACCAGCCCAGCCCAAATGCAGCATAATTCCCCTGGATGCCTGTGGGAAAGTTTCAAAATCCCATCAAACCACTTACTACAATTATACCTCCTTCCAGGAATAGGAAGTGAGCTCCGGGGCATTTCCAAGGGCAGCCACGTCCTTCTGCTGGTATGATGCTGAGCATGCAGGTTACCAAATTCCCTGATGCCAGCTGTTGCCTCTGAATTATTCCAAGACTGTTTGCCATTGCTTTTGGGTTGTGTTGTTTAGGTTGGGTTTTGTGTTGTTTTTGTTTTTTTTTTTCAAAATACAGGTGCTGAGTGTAGCATTCTGGCAGCCATCAATATCCAGATCAAATATCCCTGATGATGCGCTGCCTGGGGGATAAAGAGAAACAGGAGATGACATTGGGTGCTGCTAAAACTTGTCTACTGCTTAGCTCCACTGCAAGTCTGATGGCAGAGAACTGACTCAAGGCAGGTTTGTCTGCCTTGACTGAAAGGCATAACTGCAGGATTGTAAAGCCTTGTGACTGTGCATATTTTGGAAGCCTAATGCAGAGAAGAGCAGGATTTGCATCCACGTGAAACTGCTTTGAATCTAGGCTTAGGGCATTTTATGTGAGAAAAGAGTTGGTATTTCCTCCTCCTTAATTGTCATGAAAATGAGTCACAACTTAATTCTGGACCATTTTCTATGCCAGATGAACAGCACAGCGATTCTTTGTTCAGATATCTGAAATGATAAAAACAATGCAAGTATGAGAACATCAAATTCCAGTGCTCAAATCACAGAGATTCTCCTTCCCTCAATTGGTATCTGAAATGCCTGCGTTTTTTCAAGTGTGAAATTAATGAAAGGAAACGAGAGCATCTCTCCTTCTGAGATATGCATGATTTCATGGCAAGTGCTTCATGCATATTTTTGACTTGCCTTTGAGCCTTGCCCAATCACAAAGTTCACTACACTGGAAACTATTTCTCTGTGCAATCAAACCTGGTTAAGTTTAAAGTCTGAGGATAAAGGCTCTAACCTGGATTTGTAAAATGATTTGCAAATGTGATTAAAACCAGCCTAGCTTTTCATGGTAAATTATAAAAATGCTGCATCTGACAGAGATATTAACCTGACCACTGCCAGTGATTGCATTGCTGTATTCAGCACTCTCCTTTTTCTTTTGTTGGAACAATAGCAGCACAGTCATACATTTGACAGTGTGCCCCATAGGTATATGTGGGACACAGCCCGATGTGTACTGCATAAGATTCGTGATTCCATACTGTCCTTAATAAAGCTGCCCTACTTTCCTTGTTGCTATGATTTCCTAATATTAGAAGTGCTGAGTGCTATCACGTAGCCTCATTATTATTAAAAAAAATATTCTCCTATTACTGGGAGATCCTCATTCATCTGCTTTTGGTCATTTGTCCCACACTGAAGGGTGGTGTGTGGGAAGCATTAGAAAGGCGTGTACACAGTTGGAACACCATCCTGTGCATTACAGGTGAGACATGGGACAACTGGAAGTTCCCTGCCATAGCCCTCACTTGGATGAGAAATGATGAAGTCCTTTCATGAGGGTTTATTTAATAAACCACAGTTGCTGCACCAGTTTCTAAAACGCTAAGTATCCATTTTATTCCTAATGATTATTGCCTGAAGCCTGATGATGATATATATAGTTATCTGAGGTATGAAAATACTTTTGAAGAAACATTCTTCTCTTAAATAAAGTTCCTTTGAAGGACGTATTTTAATTTCAAGATGAAGATTAAGCCTTGCTTAAATATTATCAGGGAATTCTGGTGTGGAAATTTTATCTGTTTATCTTGAGTTGGGTGTCAGTCTCTAGCAGTTATGATTTCAAAGACCATCTCAAAAGTATAACCTCATTAAAATAGGTGCCTGTTTGCCTGTCTCAGTTTGCAGATTTCATGAGAGTCACTCTCGCCTATTCATTTTGATAGTGATGATTCAGGCCTGGATACCAGAAACATTTTACTGTGTTCATTTGGGCACACCAGGGCAGGACCTGTTCTGAATGATGGCAGACACAGAGCAAGGCAGAAAGAGGAAGGGGAAGCAATTAAGC
Organism: Callaeas wilsoni; assembly: GCA_013398955.1. Lineage (NCBI taxonomy): Eukaryota > Metazoa > Chordata > Aves > Passeriformes > Callaeidae > Callaeas > Callaeas wilsoni. The sequence continues at coordinate 8,582 of VWPU01005264.1, read as the reverse complement.
CTGATTTCAAGAAGGAAGTCTCCAGCTTTGAAAAAGCCAAGAAATACCTTTGGCTCTTAGGAGAGAGAGAATTAAAAAAACATCTGATGGTTTCTTTGTTATCAGGAAACTGGTGCTACAAGTTTCTGATCCCCTGAAACTCTTGACAGCATATTCTCCTCACCCTATTGTGGATGAGGACCTGAGGGACCCCAGGAATGGACAGGCTTTCCTCCTCTGACCAGCAGACATTGCTGCTTTCCTGAGGATAACACTCAACTTCTTTACTGCACACATTGCAAAGGTTCACTATTTTCCTGGATTGAAGAAAGAACCTCCAGAAATAACAAAAAATAATGGATTTACTATTGCAGAAAAAGGAGAAATTGCAAAGAGCCAGGCACCTAGAAACTGGACTGGACTGAATTTACCCCTTGTGTAATTAAACAAGACACGATTGACCATTATTGATTTAATGAAGCAAGGTCACAGAGCAGGTAATCCAGGCCAGATTTCAACACAATCACATCAGTACAGTTGGCAAACCTTAGGCCTGAGATTTAACAGTGTTACAGTCTTCAAGAGCATGATTTTAAGGGAGCAATAGCTGTGCAGAGGCATGCCAATATCTGAAAATGTCTGAAAGCAAACTGCAAGAACCGTGCTTGTACTACAGTGCTAGCGTGAACCTAGCTAATGGTTTTTCTTTTTTTTTTTTTTATCAATGCATTAAAAAAGAAGACTCATTGACTTGCATTTATTTTTTCAGATTAAAAATAATCACAGTACCAATCCACAGCTCCAATTGCTTGTGCCATAAATTCAAAATTGAAATGGAAACAAATGAGGAAGGCTGCCTAGGATCATAGGATCATACTTCAGGCTGGCAGGGAGCTCAGCTGAAAATGCAGTAAATACCACTTCCTCAGTACATTTCCCTTCCTAGCAGGGAAAGAGAAAGCTGGCATTTCATTGTGTCCAGGAAGCTAACAAATCCAGACCTCTGGACAGGTTATAGGAAAAGTGCAAGTTTCTGTACTGAATATCATTAAAATATATGTCTGTAAAGACCAGCAGCAGGACACAAGCCTGCATTAGATGACAGCACTCTCCAGAGGCAATTAGCTGGGTTCATCTATTTCCAAGAAAGAGATGCACCTGGGATTCAGTATCTTTCTAGTGTGCACAGGATATGGGCTTGTTTCAACATGTAGGCAGACATTCCCTCCTGCTCTGCCTGAATCACTGAGCCTTTGTTAAACAGCAGCAGGTTTTCCATTGTGAAATGGAACTGATTTGCAGTATCCTGGAAGGCTGTACAAGTTGACTGTACAAGTCAGCAGTATTTAGCATATCTGACAATTAAAAATTATTCATGCAACAGATATATTTTCCTTTAAAACTTATTCCATGGCTTTCTCCATTAAGGCTTCTCGCAAGTCACATTGAAATCCCATCTGCTTTCTGAGAGAGGACAGTTGAGGAGGGAGGCAACTGATTCCAGCGTGGAGCAGTCCTGAGTTACATTCCTTGGCCACTTAGAGTGCAAGAGCTCTTTATCCCAGTGCGTAGGAAATTAAGCAAGGCAGGCTGGAAAATGGCATGGCTAAGAACAGATCTGCTCCTCAAATGGAGGAGCAATAAAGAAATGCACAGGCAGTGGAAGCAGTGACAGGTGACCTGGCGGAAGAGTACAAGGATATGGTTTGAGTGTGTAGGGATGGCGTCAGGAAAGCCAAGGCAAAGCTGGAACAGTACTTGGCAAGGGATGTGAAGAAAAACAAAAAGGGATACTATAAGTACTTTGGTCAGAAAATAAAGGCTGAGGAGAGTGTACCCCCCTTTGAAGCAAGAGGGGTGAACTGGTGGCCACTGATACGGAGAAGGCTGAGGTACTCAATGTATTCTTTACCTCAGCCTTCATCGGCAGTCAGGCTTCCTGCTTCTCTCAAGTCTCTGATCCTCTGGATGGGTGTGGGGGAAATGAAGTCCCTTCCACTATAAGCAAAGAGCAGATTCAGTATCACTTGATGAAGCTGAATAATCACAAGTCTGTGGGATTGGATTGAAATGCATCCCAGGGTCCTGAGGGAACTGACTGCTGTCACTCTCCATCACATCTGAAAGGTCACAGCAGTCAGATGAAGTTCCTGGTAACTGGATAAAGGGAAGCATTGCTCCCATTTTTTAAAAGGTGAGAAAGGAGGATTTAGGAAATGACAGAGTTGTGACCCTCACCCCTGTGCATTGGAAGCTCAAGGAGAAGATTCTCCTAGACGATATGCTAAGGTGTATGGTGCGGGTCCAGAGGAGGCCATAAATATGATGAGAAGGCTGGACCACCTTTCCTGTGAAGACAGACTGAGAGAGCTGTGGTTGTTCAGCCTGGAGAAGAGAAGGCTTCAGTGAGACTTCTTTGCAGCCTTCTGTTTCATTAAGGGGGTTTATAAAAGGGAGGGAAAGGGATTTTCTATACAGATGGGTAGTGACAGCACAAGGGGCAATGGTTTTAAATTTAAAGAGGGCAGGTTTAGATTAGATATCAGGAAGAAATTCTTTACTATTAGGGTGGTGAAGCACTGGAACAGGTTGCCCGGGGAAGCTGTGGCTGCCTCATCCCTGGTAGCGTTTGAGGCTGGGCTGGATGGGGCTTTGCGCATCCTGATCTAGTGGAAGGTATTCCTGCCCATGGCAGGGGAGTTGGAACTAGATGCCCTTTAAGGTGCCTTCCAACCCAAACCATTTTATGATTCCATGACTTTATGATAAAAGGGGGCTTTCTAAGAAACGGAACCCTTTCAAATCCCACCCTGCATGGCCAGGCTTAGAAGTCTAGGAATCACAGCACGTGCTCACTTTCATTCATTCCTGCATGACTTATAAAGTGATCATTCTCTGCTATTTTCATCCCAAAGTAACATCTCAGATGCCCTGCAAGCAATATGCAATGTAATATTGCTAAAATAATAACCACTTCGGCTGCATATTACAGCTACTTGCACAGCACTTAACAAGTGTGATATGACACAAACTACTGCTTAGGCTCAAAACCGTTTTTCAGAATTAAGAATTTCTATATGACTCATTCCCATTGTTGTTTTTTTCCCCAGTCAAGCACTAATATGACAATCCCCTTCTCCATGGATCTACTTACATTGGTTGACAACCATGGAATTGCTAAGGTGGCTTAGGAAGCTTTAGCTACTGCTGCCCTGTCCATGGAGTTTGTCCAGGGTCTCTGGAGGCCTGCAAAAAGCCCAGGCACAGCAGCAAACAGCCAAGGCACAGAAAGTTAAATTTCTTGTGGGCAGGAATCCTGCCTCCCCTGCAGACCCAGTACCTGGCACTGTGCTCTAGGTCTGTCTCAGGAATGCTTGGATTGCTGAAGGCATGTCAGGGATTTCATAAGCAGGTGCATGCAACAGATCTGATGATGCAGTGCTTGCATGTTTGCTGGCTCCTGCATCCGCCCATGTTTCTGTCAGGAGGGAATGACTGACATGAGCTTTAAGCACATATTACACCACCATGGGTCCTGGTTGCACGCATGTACCGGTGTGTCTATTCCCTGCTTTCATTGGGTGATCCCATGTACGTCTCCGCTAACAGGTTCTCCACCTGCTTTCTCATGTTATTGAACTGTGATCGACAGGAGCTTAGGGATGCCAGCCAGACCAGAACTGTAAGTGTATGCCAGCTGAGTGTCCCATTTTGGGTGCCTAGTTGTCCTCAAGCACCCAAAAAGACCCAACAGAGAACAACAGACAACATTTCACTCATTTTTTCTGAGCCTGAGTTTCTGCACACATAAAGTGAGAATATACACACTTGTCTTCATAGGATGTCACAGATTATCGAAGAGTCAAAATCGTACTTTTTTATGTCCCCCTCTGTGCCTTAGTGAACAGAGCAGCAATGCATTCACAACTATCTTGTTAGTGATGTAGTTTCTTGAAGCTTTAATAGCATTCTCACAGCCCAACCACACTTGGCATACCCATCTTCCAAAGAAAGGCTCTGGAAAGTGGGAAGGAATAAACGTAGAAATTGTACTGAACAGGCTCAGAGACCCCAGGCATGGTCACAATTACCATTGATCAGAACAGAAGAGGGCTGGATGTATTATGAACCGTTTGCTAGCAATGTGGTCTACTCTAGTTTTCTCTGTTGCGCGTTGGACCATTTAATAATACAAATGTTAAAGCAATTTCTGCCTTCAGAACTCAGAGGGAGAACTTCTGTGGATTGTCTCAGTGGAAAGCATTCAAAGAGACGCTAAAACAAACTTGCTCCTCAAAAGAACAAATTCCTGTCAGCTTGGGAAACTGCCAGTTGCGTGGCATTAGATGTAAAAAAGGACTTAAGCAACTCATCTCAGACATCCTTTCTCATGCTGCACATTAAAGCTGTGGATGAGTCAGTACAGCTGAGTAGGAGAACCAGACAGGTTTGAATCACCACTTTTTTCCCATCTCTGAAGCAATACTATTTCCATGCAAATAATTTCGACTTCAGAATTATAAAAGAAGCCCAGTAGTGGTGATCACTAACCTCATACCCCAGAAGGAATTGAACTGGTTAATGAAAATTCACAGCTGTTTCATGTTTAAAGACACTGATCTATGCAAAAGGAAATGAGCTAATTAATCTTAAAATACTGGAAATTGAGAAGTATCTGGAGAGACAGAAAGCTCCATTTAAGGGTTTCTCTGAAGCTCTGCCTTATTCAGCTCTTTCCCTTCTTGTTCAGATGGATGTATGAGAGATTTGAGAAACACAGCTGAGGAGTGTAACTGGGTAAATGTTTAAAAATCTGAAAAAGGGCAAATTTTCTTTTAAGTACAGAGAAATAAAAAAGAAGCAGTGTGAGATCCTGGTACTCCATGAGGTAGATCTTATCTTTGTGTTGAGTTGAGCAGGCTCTAGAATTGAAAGCTCTGCAATATGTGGGAAGATGCCTTCACACATTTGGAAAGTAAATTGAGGATGTTTATTGACTAAGTGCTATCTGTATGTGGGAGACCACCAACTTTCTGCATTTTACTTATGCTAACAGATAATGCTTATTTTCATGTCACGTATGTTTGATTGATTTTTATACCTTTTATTTATCCTCTTACATCTAGTACTTTCAACCTAATAGCTACCTTAATAATAATAAAAATAAATACAAAAGGTAAATAAAACATTTTTAGGTAGTTAAGTAAGACAGTTTTGATTTTTTGCAAATAACTGTATGAGAATTCTGTAGAACTGCAATAGAGCTGGGATTTCTCACAAAAAGTTGGTAATATACCTGTTATGTCCATTGTAGAGTATAATAACCCAGAGCCACAAAACTCAACTGAAATAAGTAAAAGGAACAGAATTGTGACTGCAATATTGGTTTCCTGCAGGATTCATTACAGAACTTAGAAACAGAAAAAGGATGTATGAGAGTTTTGTGGTTTTGTTTGTTTTTCTACGTGCAACTTTATTCTAATAACTTCACTCTGTTTTCAGAAAAAAAAATCAGGAACGAATAAAATCACTGTGAGAGAAATCTCTGGGTGTGTGTCTTCATTGAAGGAAGCTTTAGCAACCTTAAGAACAAAATGCTGGCTCTCTTGGCAAGACTGTCATGTTTAGAAGTGTAAAGATATAATATACAGAGTACGAGAGGCTTTGTAGTTCAATACACTGAACCCAGGGAACCTCGGTCCTAGTTAGACACATCCTTCAACATGAGGCACTTTGCTGTTGTCTTAATCTCTTTTGTTTTGCACAGAAAAGTCTTGCCCGGATTTCTGATTTCAAGTCAGAAGTAACTGGCAGCATTAGTGATGTGGATTTGAGCAAAGAGTCTGCTTTCACTCATGTTTGCAGTTGCCTATAGCATAGTGAGGACTTGGTCTGCATTCCTGAAAGGCCAATTGTCCTTCACCGGCTTCACTCAGTCCTTCTGGGTGCTCTGGTGTGGCAATAGGTGGCCCTATTTCACTCAATTAATTGAGAAAGATTTGACCCGGCTCCAAGACAAATGGTCTGCAGTGTGTCCCCAAAAGTTCCTGCAACAAACAAGGGGGAACATAGGGCTGCTGCAGATGTGATAATTCAGGTTGCTCAGAGGTTGACTTGGCTGCTGGAGTGCTGAGGGCTAGGTGCCATCTGCATCTGCCCAGTTTAACTCTGCAAAGTTATGTTAACCTAACTGGAGAAAAGAAATTAAAAAGTAAAGCAAGGAAAAGTTCTTTTTAGGAAAACAGTGAACATAGCAGAATGTAATAATTTCATTGCCTAGTCCTCAATTCCCAGTTTGAATGCATTACTGAATATTTCCCAAAGCAGGGACCTTACGTAGAACCTCATAAAGTGGCTTGTGCCTACTAAAATAATAAATGCTGTATATTGACTAAATAGGCACATAGCATCTACTTCTCTTCAATCTTCACATATCTAGCCTGTTCCGGTAACCTGGCTACTTTTCCAGAGTTTTCTATTATGCACAGACAAGCAATTAAGACAAGACAGATATTCCGAATTCTCATCCTGGGAACAACCCCTATCAGCAGGTTTGAATGTCTGATGGAGAGCCCACAAGCAATCTTTGTATTTTAAAGAAAGGTAATATCCTTGTGGTTCTCTGACAAATAGATCTGGATTGTATTTCAATTGTCAGAAGCCAAAGAGTGTCCATCTCCTTCACTTCAGTGCTAATAGTGCATGGAAAGCAAAACATGTTTAACTTGCATCAAGCCTTTCAGTGCCTCTGCTTTTTGTAATAAAGAAGTGTTTGCTGTGAGATGGTGGCAGGAAAAAACCCCACCCCATCTCTTTACAGAATATGAGAGAAGAGTGCTGGCTTCCAAGCCTAATTTTTTTGAACACTGGTGGATTATGTTTCCGACATTGTCCCTGGCACATTTCCAGGAGTCTCATATAGGAAAGGTTTTTAATTTATTTTGTCTTTTCTTACACTTTCCTTTCCCCTTTACTTTCTTCTCATTTCTTCCTCCCTTTCCTTCCTTACCCTTCTCTTCCTTTCTCCTAGGAACTGGTAAAGAAGACAATAGATGGAAAAATGTCTTTATTCTTATCCTCTAATTGGAAGCGGGATGTTTCGTAATTTTTCTTTTGAAGAGTCAGGTGGGCACTGAGGTAACTCTGTGGCACTGCTACTCTGCTCTCACACCAGCTGATCTGTGCGCAGAGCAGGGCAGATATTCACCTCTGTGGGAGAAAGATCTGCACAGACCTGTGCGAGGCCAATGGGCACTACAGTCGTTGCCTGCACCCAGGCCCACCTGGAGGCCTCCAGGTTGGCAGGAGAGTGGCTCTGGAGGCCCAGTGTTCAGCCCAGACAGGGTCTAAGGTGGGATGAACAGGAGCTGGCAGGTGGCACTGCAGTGGTGCTGGAAGGTTTCCTCGTCTGGAAAGGGAGTTTTTACAAGGGCATGTAGTCATAGGACAAGGGGCAATGGTTTTAATTTGAAAGAAGGTGGGTTTAGATTCTTCACTATGACCGTGGTGAGACACTGGAACAGGTTGCCCGGAGAAGTTGTGGCTGTCCCATCTCTGGAGGTGTTCAGGGCCAGGTTGGATGGGGCTTTGAGCAACCTGATGTAGTGGAAGGTGTCCCTGCTCATGGCAGGGAGGCTGGAACCATGTGCTCTTTAAGGTCCTTTCCAACTGAAGCCATTCTATGATTTTATGATTCTATGGTTCGATGTGTTGCATGCTACATACTCGCTTATGAAATCTCTGACATGCCTTCAGCAAACCAGGCATTCCTGAGACATACCTAGAGCACAGCACCAAGTATAGGGTCTGCAAAGGAGGCATGATTCCTGCCCACAAGAAATTTACCATTATGTACCTGGTCTGTTTACTGCCCTGGCTGGGCTTTTTCCAGGCCTCCAGACACCCTGGACAAATGCTGTGGACTGAGCAACAGCAGCTAAAGCTTCCTAAGCTGTCTTACCAAATCCGTGGTTTTTGAACTATGTAAGTAGACCCATGGAGAAGGGGATTGTCATATTGATGCTTTGCTGGGAAAAAAGGGAGAACCGATGTCCCAGTAAAGCTGAGTCGTCTTGATATTTGTAAAGGGAGTGAATGAATAATAGTCCAGTGTGGGATGGGTGGTGGAGATACCGGCTGAGCATCCCGGGCGAATGGACGCGGTGGGAAGCGCAGGTGGTGGAGCTGGAACAGGGCAGCTGTCGGGGTTCAGGGCAGCTGCCCTCGTGCTCTGGGATATCTCTGTTCTGGAGGACCGTCCCAGGAGGAGGCGGACTGCAGGCCGATGGACACGACCGGCTCACGCCAGTCTGCCGCTGTGGCTCTCCCAGCTCTCCTATGCCTTCACTGGGGCGTGACTCCGACGACTCCCCATCACCACGACCCCTCAGAGGTTCTCCCGTGGGGGAAGAGGTGGGGGAGGGAGGGAACTCTCCGGAGACGCCCCGATACCGACCCCCCAGGCGGACGGCAAACCCGGGCGGTGCCGCGGAGCGCACCTGTGGGCGATGCCTGCACCGGGCCCCTGCATCCCGGGACGCGCCGCACGGCCGGCCGGGCGCTCCCGCCGCTCCCAGGGGGCGCCCCGCGGCGCCGGTGCCGGC
>VWPU01005263.1:0-21041 GCA_013398955.1 Callaeas wilsoni | reverse complement strand
CCGCGGGGCCGTCCCGCGCGCCGCGGGAGAGCGCGGTCCCGGCGGGAAGTTCGGGCGTGTGCCGGGACTGGCGTGGCGGCCACAGCGACCAGGGCCGGAGCGCAGGCGGAAAACTCCTCCAGCCGCGGGGCCCCGGCCGCGACAGCCTCGGCCGGGCGGTGGGCCAGGAGGGGCGGCAGCCCCGGAGCGGTGGTACAGGGTGCCCGTGCCCGGCTGTCCGCCTGCAGCCGCCGTGGAGCTACTGCCTGTCCTGGGGACGGCTGAAACGCACGGCCGCGTTCGGATGTTTTGTATTTAGAGAGAAACCAACACCACCACAAAACCCCAAAATACGTGCCCCACGCCACCCTTCAGAACACCCCTTTAGCCATGTTTAAGCCATGCTGAAAGCAAACACTGGTAAAATTCTAGTTTGGTTTTAAATTAATAACGTTAAGGACATACATGCATGTGTTTAGGAGATTAGAATTCAAAGCTTAATTGGAGGAATTTGCAATCAGTTACACCAAAATGGAAATCCCTGCTATTCTTCTCTTCCTAAAACATAAATATAACTGCTAATGCAGATCTAATGTATTAAAGGCTAATATTTTGTCCCATATCATGTGGGACAAAACTTAAGTTTTTATTAGATGTATAAATTCTCAGCACTAAAGAAATAAACTACTTGTCCTCTTAAGAAGCAATTATTTCCACTAGTTTTAATTCCCAGGTAAGAGCACTACTTTGCTCTGTAAAAGCAAACTGATTTCATATGTCAAATGAACTCTGCATTTTATTTTCATTTTACTTACAAAATACTTACTTTATATTCTATCTATTAATATCTGTGCAGGCTACTTTATAGGTAGCCTTTATATAGACGTGCATTGAGGCAGGAATTTCCAAATGTTTTTTGCTAATACTGCTGAGTAGAGGGTTGCATGCATTGTCTTATGAATCATATTCCAATGAATCATTAAGGTTTGAGAACCATGAAAACATGTCATGCAGTTTCTGGTTACTCAAAACAGCAATGTCTATTGTGGCATGTAATTTTCTCAGAATAATCGATAAAGAAGTATAATTTTAACATAAGATTTATAATCGTGAAATTATTAGTCCTTTGTATATAAATACAATTATTATTACTCTCTCTCTCTCTCTCTTCTCTATTCATATGCCAGTTTATTGTATAGATCCAATTTTTGTTTGCGGGTCGTGTGTAAGTGCAACCTATTAAGTTGTACCAAATACTAAAACTGAAATTCAGTTTGACATCCAAAACGTCTTGGTCTTACATTCAATGAAAAATTAAAAAAAAATAAAGAATTCAAATTAGCACTGACTTAGCTTGGTTCTCAAGAGGACCAAGCTAATTCAGAGCTAATTTGAATTCTTTTTTTGTTTTTCGTTTTTCATTGAATGTAATGGCCCTTAGTTTTGGTCTCTACTGGAAAACATTCATATAGATAAGAAAACACATTTTCTTTCTTCTGCGTTTCTGGAGGGAGTGATTAGTCACCCACTATTGTTTTAAAATGCAGCACTGTATCACAAAAATGTAGACTGTAAATTCGGAAATTCCCAATGTTTTTTCTTGATCAGCAAAGCACAGTGATCAGTGTCATTACTTTTAAAGGCATCACAATGCGAGCAAACAAAAGCAAGCCTCATAGCGTGAACAGAACAGGTCAACTGGATTAAATTAGGACAAGTGATAAAACTGGTAGGTTTACTGGAGATGCCATGCTAACCTATGTATTTTGTAGTCTTCCAAATACTTTCGCTGATCCCATGTTCTTGGGCAGATCATTCACCTGAAAATGTTTACATTTGATAAAAATGTCAATCCTAACAGCATCCTTCAGCTGGAGACCTGTCGTGCAGAGATGAAGGCAAGAGGCAAAAAGAAAACCTGTTTAACTGAAGCTTTGTATTAAAAATATTATACAGAAACAAGGATCTGTTTGGCTTTTTTTATTTTTTAACAAAAGATTGATTCAGGCAACACTTACTGATTGCTACATAGAGGTTTGCACGTTTGTTTTTGACAGGTTCTCAATACAGCCTCCTCTTGGCCTTTCAAACACGCACGCTGCTATTTGATGGCTGAATCACATAGTGTAAAGAACAGCTCCACCTGGGTAGGACAGGAATAAGCATCGTGCTATAACCAGCGTATAATTTAGTCATTCTATCGCTTGAAGACTTGTCATCAGGATTCAAGATCTCTTCTGCATGAGTAAATTGGTTAGTTATGTGCACAGAATTACAACGCTGTGAGTCTTTATAGAAATAAAAATCTAATAAAACATAAACACAAGCTGCACAAATCAATATAAGTATCTCATGTCCAGCTGCAGCTATCCTCTGTCACAGTTCAATTCAGGTGCTCTCAAGCAATGTTTGTAAAGCATTTATGCTGTGAGCCATTTTGATCCTCATACCTGACAGGGTTATGTACTCAACTATGTCACCTTTTAACAGTTCTCCCCTTCTCATTGTGTTTGTTTTAGTAGTCCCCAGATTGGACTTGAAAGAAAAATAAAAAAGCACCAATAAAAAAACCCCAAACACCAAAGAGGAAAACCACTTGCTGTCTAGTGGAGAAAGAGCAAGTAACAAGTTTTATTGACAATACTCTTGGAAAATTTTTAGCAGTGAGATAGGACACAATGGTAATAAACTTTTCACAACTTGGATATAAGGGTAGATAATAGAAAACTTAAAGAGACGATTTATAGACAGTCTGCAGTGGTTGAATTTAAAAAGTAGGAAATTATTCTGGAAACATTTCCAACAAGCTCATCCCTCTTTAACCCATGTAAACAAATGGGGATGAATTTTGACATTAAAAATTAGCTGTATATGAAACAGGGTTACTTTATGGCTTGCATGCATAGCTGACATGAGAGTCCGAATAGAAGCAGCCCTTGTAGAACACTGGCTTATCCTGTGAGATCTGCAGTGGGGCTTTACCAGTGTCATGGCTAATTCAAACCGAATGCATTACCACATGCTGGAACGATCCCTAGCTAGGAATGCTCAGATTTGTACTGTAATAATCTAAAAATAAATTGTAGTCACTGATGTCACAATGTATGATTCTTTCAGCTGTCTTCTGTGCTGAGCCCACACACCACTCAGTGTCATAGGACGTATTTCAGTTAGTGTATACCACTGACGAGCTTCAGTGGAGGGTTAGGATTTTCCATGCTTGTCTATCTTCTGTTATTTATGTGCTGACTGAGATTTGCAACTTGATGGGGAGGCTGAGCATTTCAAGAGAGGTAAGCTTTGAAAATGAGTGGCACTCTTACTGACTCTGCAGTTACTGTTATGATTTCATGTATAGTATGAATATAAATAAAAATTTGTATTTACTTGTGTACAAATTTATTTTGAAATAAGTTAAAAATATTGTTGAGATTTAGTTGCACAGATCATTAAGACTAAGCCACTTCAATGTTTCACCATAACAGATGACAGATGAAATAATACTGGCACGATTTGATGGCAGCAAACTTCCATCTAGAAGTATTTTTCAGATTTGCATCTGTTGAATGCAATAGACAGAATGAGATTGAACCACTCTGAACCACTGCTTCTCTGTTCAGATGAGTTCAGAGGGAAGACCTTTCATTTTTTCTCCAACTGGAGGTAGTCATTGCCAATTAGGAGAGTTCTAGGACAGACAGAAATGAAAGAGGATGATCATGAATAGGATTTCAGACCCAAAGTGTTAATTGAAGTGGTCTAATGGCTTGATTATTTGGAAAATTGCTGTTACTGTAGTGTCTGTGTGAGCTGCAGGTCCATTACAGACCTAGAAGGAACAGGTTTTCAAGCTCTGTGGTACTGTTGCTGTCAGGTTGATGGCCTTTCCAGGACTGACCAGCGATCTTAGTCAGTGCCATCATGTGGTGATCTTGTGATATTGTTGTCAGACACAGCTGGGTTAGTGATCAAGCTTCTTGATGTGTTAATGTCCCTTTGGACCCTTAGAGAGAGGATATGCAGTTTAATGCCAACAAGTCTTTCAAAAATCTGTTTAGAGAAATAGCATGGAGAGGACTTAAATAAATTAGTTACATTTTCTGTAACTGGGTTTCTTTTACACTTTTAAACTCTGGTGGAAAGTAAGTGGACAGACTCCAATAAATCTCCTGCTTGGTATGTTTTTTTGCTCCGAAACAGATTTTGCAGTAATCATCTCCAAATACCTATTTGTTCTATTCCAATAAACAAATTCTACATTATACATCATGCTTTTGACTTCTGATATATAAAAGCCTTACTTTGTATCCATCCAAATGTAATAAAACCAGGACAAATCTGATAGCCTCTTTTGAAATAAAATAATTTTGAATCAAGTCAGATTTCTAGTGTTTATTCATATATCTTTGTTTTTTACTGATTTTTGTGGTACTGATTTTAGACTTAAGTTTTGTATAAATCTTATGCTTGGAAGTAGATGTGCCAGACAGTTTTTCTCCTCTTAAATAAAGTTTTTTGCAGACACTACGCAGAATTCTGCAATTAAAAAGAGCAGGGGTTTACTCAACAATTATCGATGGTTTAATATTACAACTAAGAATTCTTTCTCTGAGAATAATCTTTTCTTCCCCTTCCCTGTCCCGCCCCCCTTTCTCTTTATTTCTTTACTTACTTTACCCCAACACGTATATAATTTATCACATATATACCACTCATCCATGAAATACCTCTTTTGAGTACTTGGTCATATACAGAACAAATTACCCTAAAATTACTTAACTAATATGTTTATTCTTTGGGATATGATTCTACCTTTTCTGATCTACTGTGGGTATTTTCCAGATATATCTTTCCAAATAAACAAAATTAGTATATTGTTCATATAGGACACCATGCAAGATATAAACTATATGCTCTGTAATGCACAATACATTTTTACTCATGTTTTTACTGAACATAGCATAAACCATTAACATTAAAAGACCTGTGCGACAGGACCAGGAGAAACAGACCATTGACAAATTAGTGTCATGCAATGAGGTCTGTTGGATTCAGTGTAAAGATACGTGTTAATTTCAAGAGGCTTTTGGTCAGGTTCTAGAAGAAAGTAGTATTAGGATAAAATTATATGGAGTATTGCCATAGAGCTGGCAGTATCATATATAATGCTTGAAAGATTTCTCCCAGCTTCCCATTAACTTCTGCTAATGAAATTGCCTTCAAACCTTTGTTTGAAAAATAAAAAAAGAAAGCATAGGGTCTGAAAAATAATGCATCTCCATCCCTTCCTTGAAGAGCTTGTTACAAGCATGGATGATTATGCACACTAAAAGAGTATGCTAGATGATATAGGACCATGTAGTGTCTCAACTCATGATTTATTGGTAACTGTGTTTATAAAGATAAATGGTTATACAGACGGTTCCATCTGTGATTTCTTTCTGAAGTTTCTTGGATTTGCTTGTCAAAGAAACTGAGTGTGTGTTAGATGGAGTATTCACATCCAGTCTGTTCACCTGTTCATTCAGTTATCTCATTAGTTGTGGTGATGCTCAAGTTTTTGCCAACTCTCCAAACTAGCATTTTAACACTGGTAAATAATTCTCCTGGATGTTCAGTTGCAATGTTTTTGGATCATAGATTTCGCTATTATTTTGTGACAAAAAAAGGGGCAAAAATCCTCTCCTGGATTCCAGAAGAACTGCGCAAGAAGAGGTGAAGCCCATGTAAATCTTTGGTACATCTGCCATTACCAAAACTCTCTGAAATGTCTTAATTAGTAGGAATATATCTGGATTTCATGGGATGTCATAGGCAAAGAGTGAAAAAAGATTATAGCAACAGCTAGTGGAAGCAGCTAGTGAGTTGTTGCTGTATGAAATGTACCCTTCGCCCGAACGTTAGTGTGGATGGTCCAATGCAGCACTTCAGGACAACATTCATCAATCATAGTGTTTCTTCTCAGTCAGATACATAGTCACAGATTTGTTTGCTATAGTCTCCCGATCCAAATATATCTCTACCAACAATGTAATTATTATTATGTCTGCCTACAGCATTTTATATCATCTACATGAAAGCAAAGTTCTCAGTACACAATGGCGTGAGGGGAAGTAGAACTTTCTGCAAATTATGCACAGCTGGACAGATGAGCTGTGGTGCCTGAGGCTGTGAATTTGTATTAACACAGCCAGCAGTAGGTCTCCTGCCTGAATTAGAAATGTTCAGTGTGTGTAGTTTTCAAATGTGCAGGTGGTGAATTTGGGGACAGATGATGTAGATCCAGTGGTTTTGACAGATTAATAGCAGTTGGCATAACTGGAAATTAATCGTGGAGCTGGATGAGAGACCTAGCATATTAATTTCATGCTCATTGTGATAATATTTGATTTCGTTCAGGTACACAACTTACAGTGCAGGTGGACTTACTGCTTCAATCTAAAGAGTCTAACAGTTAGTAGGAAAATACATTGCTTTGTTTAATCTTACATTTTTTATGCCTTTTTCTCAAGATCTTGTAGCTAACTGTGAGTTACACTTTTTAAAGATAAATGCTTCTTGTTTATATTGGTTTGATGTCATCTTTACATAGAGATGTTTCAAATACAGCGCCTTAGGAATATGGTAATGCAGGCCACCTGGCCTTTACATTAAAAAAAACAACAAGTAAACTAGAAGAGCTAGTAAGCTTTTTATACTGTTATACTGTGAAAGGAATGCTGCACTGATTTATCTGCCCTGATCTAGGGCAGAGGTGTGATGTTACTGAAACGCAGGCGATTAATGGTGCAGTTAGCATGTGCCATTATTCTTACACCAAGTTGTAATGGTCATAGAGAGGCATGGAAGCAGAAGAAAAAGTTCCTCACTGGAAGAGCTGGCTGATCCTCTTTTGTGCTGTAGAGTAGCAAATGAATATTTATCCTTGTAATTTGCAATCTGTATTTTCTTTTTCCTGTTTGCTTTCAAAATAAGGTGTTCTAGTGAATGGTCCTCTTGTCCATATCTCTCGTCTATATAAGTTTTATCTTGAGAAAACTGAAATTAGAGCATGTAGTTAGAATCTTCTCTTTCTTCCTTTTCTGCAGGTTTCATTGTTGTTGTTTGGTTGGTTTTTTGTCTGTTTTTCTTTTTCTGTAACTTTTTAATTTGTCTGAGCATCCCAGAGGCTATAAAATGTTTTCCATTCATGACATAATAAAGGCATAATACTGGTCAATGTGGTGACCACTAAAAGTAGAAACCCCATTAACTCTTGGGTGATTTGCATTAGCAGTTCTCTTATGCTGAATTTGAGTGTCTTTTTGTGAAGGATTTCTTTTTCTGGCAATGAAAATTATATTAGCAATGTAGAAGTTACACTAGCAATGCTGTAGAAAGGACAGGAGATGGGAGCAGTTGTAATAGTGCCAATGTGTTGAATTCTCTTAGCTATTAAATAGATAAGATTGGAAAGCAAATTGGAAAGCTAAATAAGCCTTGCATTTTGTATATAAGTAAATGATTGCTGGATAATAACACTTCACAGAAACATCCTTTTGTGGTAGATTTCATTTTCTGTTTGCTGCTGGAGAGTGGTCATTTGGTGAGGCTTGATACTTCACTGCTTCCCAAAACCAGTTAGAGCTGATTTATTCAAGAGGAAACAAGATGTGTAAATTGGAGAAGATACTATCTGGAGCCTGAGACATCAATAAAGATGATGGAGAAATGGCAGTTCCATTTTGGGAGACAATTAATGGGTTTCTTAACAGCAGTGATAGCACTTTTAACACCACTTCTAGCTCTTAAGGCCTGAAAGCTAAGCACTAAGCATACTCATGTCTAAGATGCGGAGACCGCATATTCCAGTTCTTACCTTCTCTTCTGTGAAAGATGAGGATGCTTCCTAAATGACCCAACCCATCCTCCTCTTACTCATCATCCCCAGCTTGGTGGGGTGTTTTCCTTCTCTTGCTTATTACTGCCTCAAGAGGCCCATCCTAGTCAGAGTCTGTAAAGAGGCACTGAGTCGCAGACAGATGACCAGTTTCAAGCAAGGTTAACTTGATTAACTTCCATAGAAGAAGAATATGATGACCAACAGGGACAGTACACACACAAGAGCATAGAGAGTATAGTAGCAGGAGGAGTGGCAGTTCACACAATGTGTTCTGGAGAACTTAAACCAGCAGGGTATAAATCCTGTTGGATTTGCAACAGGAGCTGATGCTTCTGGGCATGAAGGTTTGGTTTAGTCTGAGGGGGTACAATGTATAAGTTATTGGTCAAGGTAAAAATACAATTTTTAATATCATCGTCCCTCTGTAGAAATCTAAATTGTATGCTTTGAAATTGAGTCTGTTTTCTTCTGAATAATATTTTTTTTTTTCCTAATAAAGTATTTATTGAAATAAAGCCATTGCTTTCTAAGGAAACCATATCCAGTGGTATCATCACTGAATATATTTTTAGTTAGGAATGTTTGCTTGTTTGGTTGTTTTTTATGCTGTTTGTCCCAAGAATCATAAAAAGTCATCTTTTTTGTTTCATTTCAAATACTTGGCTTTTTGGAGTGTTCGAATTTTTTTGTTTGTTTTGTTTTGGTTGGTTGGGGTTTTTTTGTTTGTTTTGGTTTGGTTGTTTTTTAGTTTAGTGTCCCTTTTTTTTGTCTGTGTGCTTTTGTTTGGGATTTTTCCCCCACATGCTATATTTTACTACTAACTTGCAGTTTCTCAGAGAAACTAGTTTTGCAGAGAAGTGCAAATGAGAAGAAGTGAAGAATGTGAAGAAATTTACCTGAGATTATATAAAGGCAGGCTTAACAAACTGTGGGTTTTAATGGTTCTGTCACTGGTACATGGAGGTGAGGGGAAGAAAATTAGAGTAAAATGTGCCTTCATCCTACTCATATACATCACTTAAAGATATTAATGTAATATTTTGTTAAAGACTGTGCAGTTGCTGCTTAACCATAATTTCACATCTAAGTTACATTCCATAGTTACAAAACTTTTTTTCTGATCACTTTTTTAAATGAAATTGATATACTCTGCTTAGCTCATAATAGTAGATGTTTGCTAAGAAATAAAGCAGACAGAAGAAAGCAATTTTTCCTCAGAGGTTGCAGAGTGCTAGCCTTTCATGTTCTTAATAGGAAGCATGACTAAGATCTCATTAACACTGTTCTTGCATTGGTTTATACCATTGTCTTCAGTGACACTGTGCCTAATATCTGAGTGTCTAGAAGCATTTAGTGCTTAAAAAAAGGATAGTCAAGTTCCAGGATTTCCTCCCTCCTTTTGCAGCTAATATCTCATTATTTAATGTATTGATTTGGCAGAGGTCTCTTTTCAGCTAAGAAGAACTTGTTCTCATTGGAGTAAATTGTTTACCGGCCAGCTATATGTGTTTGCCTTAGCGAATCTGAGTGAAATGGCCCATCACAAATTCATGTAACTGCATTAACCTTCTTGACATTGTGACTCTGAAAAGTTAAGATAAGGATAGAGGTGAGTGACAGGAGGTGGTGAAAATGAGATTATTGAACATGATGCACATTTTACTGTGTGTAAATAGGCTTAGCACTTAAGTGATTTTTAGAGATAAATTTATCTTTTAAATTTGTTTGTCTCCTTTAGATGATTCTTGTCAAACAGAAAGAGTATGATTTATCAGAATTTTAGTTCTTAATCCATGCTAATTTCTAGTATGTACTCAAATTTTATGTTTAGACAGGCAGAAGTTGCAGGTACAGGAGGAAGAAAATAGATGGAAAAAACTTTATCACAGCATTTTTTATTACTTTACACTAATTTCTTTTTCTGCTCTGACATGTACCAGGATTGATTATTTATAGTACATTCCATGAATAAATAAACTCTGAAATTTCTACAAGAAGATATGTCAGACTAGAAGTAGTTTTCTAGAGAAGATTAATAAAAGTTTTGCTGAAGAATTCAACTTTCTAGAACAATATATCGTCTTTATTTGCAAAAATATAAAAAATATTCCCCCCTCTAAAAAAAAAAAAAAAAAAAAAGAAGAATCTAGACTTTGCCTAGACTGTTACATGGAGTCTTTCACATGGAGTCTTTCATATATCTTGAGAATAGTTTGTTTGGGGGAGGGAGGAAAGGAACAAAGGAAAGAATATTATTTTTTCTTTCTTTGTTTAGTTTTTATTTCGCTAATGTACTGTATAAGGCAAAATGGTTTTCAGATATCTAGACTGAGATATACCCCAAACCTGCAATACCGCTCAATCTTACTTCAGAAATGCACAAAATGGCCACTTTAGGGAAGGAGAGGAGAAGGTGAAGATTTGAGTCTAGCCCAAATACAGAATCAGAATATAGCTCCAGCACTCGGACTGGGAAATGCTTCTGGGTTATCTGATCTGGATGTAATTGAAGTCATGCCAGGAATCACTCTTGCTTATCCACCGTGATTTTGAAAGTGGTAAGTTCACAGACTGCCACGACAGGGCATGTACAGAACAACCAGGGGATCAGGCACAGACAGCATGGGTTTAGGAAATGTAGGTCCTGCTTGACCAATGTGATCTCCTTTGATGACCAGGTTACCTGCCTAGTGGATGAGGGAAAGGCTGTTCTCTGCCTGGATTTCAGTAAAGCCTTTGACACTGTGTCCCCCAGCATTCTCCCAGAGAAACTGGCAGCTCATGTCTTGGACAGGTGCACTCTTGACTTAAGTTAAAAAATGGTTGGATGGCTGGGTCCAGAGAGTGGTGGTGAATGGAGTTATGTTGAGCTGTCAGCTGGCCACGGGTGGTGTTCCCGAGGGCTCAGTGCTGGGGCCAGTTCTGTTTCATGTCTTTATCGATGTTCAAGTGCATTCTCAGAAGTTTGCAGAGGACAGTGGGATGTGTCGGAGTTTTGATCTGCTGGAGGGTAGGGAGGGTCTGCAGAGGGATCTGGATAGAATGGATCAGTGGGTCAAGGCCAACAGTATGAGGTTCAGTAAGATGAAGTCCTGGGTCCTGCACTTCAGTCACAACAAGCCCATGTAGGATTTCAGCCTAGAAACATAGGAAAGAATTTTCATTCTAGATTTTCATAAGTATTGTTACACAAAGGGTGTTAATCTTGATTGAAGTATGGTAATTTTTAGGTTCAAGTGTTGCATGTCTATGCACTACATTTGGAGCTTCTGCACTGTAAATTAAAATTCTACAAAACAAAAAGGTAAGGAAAGCTGAAGCAGGAGGGTGGACAAAAGAGAGACCATTCTCACTGTAGTGATGGTTTTTCCCACAACTACCTGCCATACAAAACTATTGGGATTTGCAGTTGCAAGACTGTCATAATAACAACACAAGACCTAGCACGTGAGAACATCAAGGGAAAAAGAAAAATTATGTTATGGAGGGCTCTGGAAAACACTGCTTCAGTGGCTTAGATTATAGTTTACAGGGCCGTGAATTGCAGACCCTTGACATTACTGAGGCTGAGATACTAATTTACTCAAGGCAAAACATGATTTAACAGCATTCGTGAATGAAAAATTTGTATTAGATCACTTGAACTTATCATCAGAGATACAAAAATTAGGATCATGTAGACATAACTTAGAGCTTTTGCCTGGATACTTTATTTTTCTCAGAAAGGAATAGTATAGAGAATTCTAAGGGTATTTTTTTGTGTATTTACCTTGCTCTAGGTAAAGATGTAGTGTGTTAGTAGAATACCTTTATTTTTAAACTATATAGTGATATCTTAAAACAAAACTCCATAATTTACTTTATGTTTTATTATATTCATCAAAATAGAACCAGTACTTTTTTGTACACTGTTTGTAAGTACTAGGTGACTTTGCATCCCTTCATAACTTCTATTATTTCATAATGGATCCTTTGGAAGGAAGGATGTCCTCTCTTCCTAAGACTACATCATTTATCGAACAGTAATTGCCATGGTACATTTAGATGTACTATGACTTTGTAAATCATCACAAGAATTGCCTGATATCCACATTACCCAATGCCTCAAGGTATTCCAAAATACAAAATCTAGCCACAGGCATTAACAACATATACAGTGATCACTGTCATATTTTGGTGCTGTTCCCAGAAATGCCACATTCAGAAGGCTGTACTTTGAGGAATGATGCTGCATAATCAGATGGCTAAATTCATTAGAAGCTGAGGTACCACAACAGGGAGTACAATGTTCTCCTTGATGATCTTGGCTTTTGTGGTGGCAAACAGCAATACCCATAGAATTTCTTGATCTGGTTACCAACTGATTCAGTCTTTCAAACTATTCCCAACACTGACAAATTTTTTTCATCACATCTTTTAGCTTAGCTCACATTTTCTTTCCTGAGAAAGCATTGAAAAAATGCAGAAGTGCCTAAATAGTCCAGGTAAAACTTTGGATAATGAGATCAGTTGTTCAGTGGCTGGATGTCAGACTTATTATTCTTAGGGTTTGGCTGATACAAACTGAAGAAGCTGAGAAATTGTGACTGTCAATTCTGGACTGTTCTGATATAAGAAATAGGGAAAAACCCACAACCACCACCTCCCTCTACCTCCCGACCCCCCCCTCAAAGAAAGGACCAACAAAACCCCTTCTTTCACCATACGCCTCACTCACTAGTGGTTGATGAAAGATCCTTACAGGGCTGCTAATCTGTTTCCCACTGCGAACTGTATATGTTCAGTAAGGCCATGTTTAAAAGTTTTTGTCAAATATCTACTGAATGTATTACACAAACTAGCAGAACTAGAGAGGAATGCATTTTAGTTTTAGACCACATATTTTAGATAATCAATTAATGTGCTCACATGTGCTGAGATTTATGACAAAAATTTCAGGCTTTTTTTTTTCTACAGCTGGTTGAATGAAGACAACTTTGGTAAAGCACAAACAACCTCTGGATTTCAGTGGTTTTTCGATTAGTAAATGAGCATCTTCCTCTCAAAGATGTCTCTGTCAGATCAGTGAGGACTCTGTCTGCCAGTGCTCTTTACTTGCTGCTAGTATATACTGCTAGTTTAGCTCAGATGCCACTGAAAATCATTGTTCTGAATCTCCTGTAAATGCTGTGGTTTTTGGGTTTCGCTATGAAAAAATATAGCTAAAATTATTTGCTACTCATCCTTCAATTTAGATACTTTCAGATGCTGACCAGATTAACTGTCTAGTAGGATTATCAAAAGTATATGCAGGTGATTGGTAAGATTTTTCTGAAGTTTTTAAGGAAAGACCTTGCTTGAGTCCCCTGTGGGTTGGTTCTTCCTGCATACTAGAAATCTCTTTTCAAACTGTAGACAGTTGTGTACAAATTAGTTATTTTAGATTCCCAATGCAATTTATGGGAATAATTAAGAATTTTGGGATGCAATTGGCCATTTTTAAGGTTTTCTTCAGAATGAGATTAAGCACTTGTGACTAATGAATAAATGAATTTGATCAGGTGAAACTGGATCTTGGTCAGTTTACATTGTTCCACAGACTATAAGCTGTTGGCTTTCCTGTTCTAAGGCCTGTCTGAGACACCCATATTATTGGTGAAGCATAGATCCCTTACAATTTATTGCTTTATTGTTATTTCGGTTTATATAAAGCTACAGGTCTTGTTCTGAGATAAAGGACTCCTCTTTTCATGGCTTACAGTTCTTGATGTTTGAACATCTGTGTCATTTTCAAAAACATTTCCCTTACTAAGATGTGGGATTGTTGAATGTCTGGTATGCTTGAATGCCATTGATAGTCTAGGATCTAGCCTTAATTTGAGGTTATTACTGCACCTATCAGAGCCCTGAATCATCAGACTGTAGTCCTTTTTGAACTTAGGCAAGTAGCACATTTGGCAGGTTTTTGTGGGTTTTTGGTGTCAAGAAATTTCATTCTTCTATCCAACATTGTCATTCAGTGGTTTTAGTTGTATGTAAAAAATAGCAACTACTCAGTTTTGATGTATGCAAATTGTTATGTATGAAAGAAATAGAGTATTTTATATGCTGATTACCTCCAAGAACATTCTGTGTGAGACATCCTTTTGAAGAAATGTGTGGAGGAGTTTTACAGGATTTTCAATTATTCTGAATGTAAAAGGGGTGAAAAAAATACAAGAGGTATAGCATCTATTTGAAATAATTAGATATGCTTTACTGTGGCCGAGTTTAAGGACTCAGATTATCATCTCTTATTCCTTTGGATGTTTTGCTAAGCAGAAAACAGTGGAGATGCGGCTGAATTTTTTGGGGGTGGTGAAATGCAATGTAGAACATTTACATTTAGAGGACAAAGTTCACGATATAATCACTGGAAATTTCATATGTTTTTCAGAAGGAAAACCTCCACATGAGTTGCCTGCTTAAATGTATTTAACACAAGACATAAATTTTAAACTTCCAAAAGCAGCAATAAAACCAGCAGCTTTCATTTCTAGCTAAGACTGAATATTTTAAAGCCTCTACTCTTTTTGGAATTATGAAGTGCAATATGAAAATTTGGAAGCAGAAGAATAGCTTTATTATTTATAATAATAGCTGAGCACATTATATAACTCTAATGACAAATAATTCTGTTTCAATATTTTACTGAAGGGTACCAATGAAGGGAATAGCTTATATAGTGGTTGTTGCAGCACAGGTCTCTCCATTCAGTAGCAACTGCTAATATTTCTCACATGAAAAGGGCTAAAGAATTAGACATATATGGATTTTTTTAAAATTGAAACTCATGTTAAAAAATACTTTTCAAATAAAAAGTTTTCAAGTTCTAATAAAAATGGAATTTGCACGTGTATATGTACATGTATTCGTCAACTCATTTCAATGTTTGGTGCTTTTTATTTTCTAACAAAAGATTGCATGTGTCCACTTTATGTTCTTGATGTCCTTAATGTAGACTTTTTATTTAATGAATGATTTTAAAAAAAATGAAACTAATGCAAACTCAAATTCTTTTAAAAAAATGAAAAAAGATCATCTGTAATGGTTCTTTTACTGTGAACAACTGTCACCTGAATACCATCTAGGGGAGGTTTGTTTTTTTGGGGGCATACATTGCAGGTGGATTCTTGAGTGAAACATTAGCCTTTTTTCATGCACTAGTAATCAGATAGTGATAATCTCTGTTGGAAGTGCTTATATGGCAAGGATCTAATTTCAAAATCTTATGAGCTGTGTTTCCTACAGAGATTTTTTTTCCTTGATGTCTTAAGTTCATTTTCAACTCTTGAGAATATTACTAAAAAAATTTAAATCATTCAAAGTTAAAAGCTCTACTTTAAAACTCCTGTGAGAGTTAAGAGCTGTATTTAAAACCAACAGAAACAACAAGCATTTGCTCTGATGTCCTGTTGTTTATTGAGGAAATCTAATAATTGGATTATTAACTAAAACGAGATGATGACTACAACAAAAGTATTTATCACTTAGCCATCTATGAGTCTCAATTGCATCTAAGAAAGAACTGCAAACTGCAATGCTTTTAAGTGTTTGTAATACAAATTATATATTACTGGAAGGTTTAGTTTATTTGTAGAAACTTCAAATTGTTACTTGCATGCAGAATACTTTTGTTAGCATATTTACCTACAATTGGAAAATTTTTTATATATTAGGGAATTACTTGTTGAAAATAACATACACAACGTTTAGAGTTTGCAGTACCAGAGAAAGATAAGGGTTTTATTGCTGCAGTGGTTTGTCACCAGAGGGGATTTTGAGCTATTAGTTTTTCAAAACTTTTGAAGATCAGGCCACTTAGGTGCCTGGTGTGAGCTTACACTTTGTCATTATCCTTCTAACTTAAAACTTCCGCACATGTCTGTTTCAGGAGTCTGAGTGTACTCAGAGGAGTATTTCTACAAATATTTTAAAGCACTGTGCAACAACTCCAAGTTACTGGATCAGTACACATCCTCACAGTAACACGACAGTGCTGTTCAGCCCTCCAGAGGCTGATGCTTTGTCGGGCAGAAAGTCCTCTGGGACCTGAACTGTGGTTTTTGCACACCACTACAATGCAGTATGTGACATACCAGTTTGGTCAGTTAGCTTTGTTTCTCTATACGACTCAGGGTGTATCATCACTTCCTAGAGCTTTCTGAGGTAAAATTTGTCTTGTGGTTTGCAAAGTGACAGCAGTTTTGCATTTGTGGAAGAGACTTCTAAAATACGTTTCTCTTTAATGCTCTGCTTGAGACCTTGTGATAGTTATTGCTGTCACAACCATGCTTTTACATGTGATTTATAATTGTCTAGTAGCAGTTACCAGCTATTGTCAGAATTTCCTCCCAAAATTATGTATCCAATAGACTGCAGTCAAGTATGAGACAGCAAGTATGAGACTTGGATACATGGACTGACTTCTGCAGTTTACTGATCTCACGAGAACTTTTATTGACTTCAGAGGGCTCTGGATCAATCTCTTAGTTTCTGCTTGAAGCAACTGTAGCCTTTTTTCAATTTTTAACACTGAAATAGTAAAAGGCCAACATATTCCTAGCTCATTCACTCATGAATATCTTTATTCTTCCAAGTAACAGCAGGGTAGAGAAAAGCAATTGACTTCTCAACCAGATAAACGGAAAGAGTAGAGATATTGTACTCATGACAGTCATAAATTTGGGGTTGTTATGACCTGTAATCAACAGCATATGATATAACCTATTGCTATTGCAGGCAGGAGATCTAAAGATGACTGACAGCCTAGAGCAAGTAAGATCTAGCTGAAAACAGAATGTTCTAAATACAGAACAATGACTCTATATATAGCTCTACAGTGAGAGAAATCTTTTCATTTCTCCTTCTGATGGGAGACAAAAGAGGATTTATTTGACTTTTGGGAAGCTTTAGAATCTTCAGCAAATATTCCACAACACTGGAAATATTTTAGGCAACTTACTCAGTTCATGCAAAGGAGTTTAAATAAATTTGCCAACATATTGATCTCCTGCATTGGGGAAATGTGAGGGTTCTTGTTATTATTATGGTTTTTATTTGCTTGTTCAAGTAATTATTCTGCACTTTCTACTGCTAATTTTAGATGATTCTGCACTTTCTACTGCTAATTTTAGATGATTCTAAATACAATAGATTCAGTTAGTACACGGAGTGGTTGATTAGCTGAGGATTGAGATAATCCATTGTCATGCATTAATGCTTCTCTTGTGGGTATTTCAGTGGCCTCTCATCACTCTTAACCTTTATCTAACATTTGGTACATGGTTCATTCAGCACAATAAACTATAATGAATGATTAAGTTGTAATTAGTGAATTTAACTTTTTGCATTTGTCTTAATTCTTAGTAGAAGCTTTAAACAAACTGCATTTGTTGCACAAATGACTTTTGAATGCCTTAAACTTAATCAAAAGGATTTAGGGCCACATTCTCAGCTTTTATTTAAGTTTTGACTTTGTTTTTCTGTTGATTTTTTCTGTGGTCTTCACAGACTATTTGAAGTTACAGGAAAAGAGAAAAAAAAGCAAAACTCCTACAATGCGAAATACATTTACCATACCTTCTGTAAAACACCTTAAGTCAAAATTTCAAGACTCAATAGTGCTGCTTGAGCTACAGGACTTCACACCGTTCAGCTGACAGTAAAGTAATCTGGTAGTGAAGAGGGAGGTGGTACTGCAAGCACCATGCCCCAGTTCTACAGAGAACCTAGTTTAGTTTTTTGTCCAGAAAAATCCATTTCAATCCGTCACTGCCTCTTTTGCTTCTGGAGATCAGGAATTGGGTTGATTATGAGGTTCCAGTCAAGACGGGATCCCTTCTCTTGTAGTCTTCTCGTGCACTCCAAACATAATAGTAATGCTGGTAGTGCCTGCCATCATTGCTGTTCTGTCACATTTTATCCCTAAAAAAGGAAACACATTTTAAAATATTTGCTTTTTTATATACTTTGATTTTGGTAAACTGCCAAAACTTCCCTGAGAAGGGAAAACTGATAGTTTTGAGTGCATCCCGGATAAGCCAGGATGGAATTTAATTAGAGGAAGAAAGGTTTCCAGTGGAAGACTTTTCTTCTCATTGAATTTGAGGGAAGAGAAATTGGAACCTTAGATGTAAGTTCTCTGTATTTTCTCTTGTTGCTCTTTGTACCAAAGTAAATTCTGGCTGTATTTAGACTGCAAACCTGGGGTAGGATTTGAAACTATTAGGGCAGACTGGGCCAAAGACCCAGGTTGAGCCATGATCTGGAACAGCTGAGTAGTTACTTTCATGCCTCTCCTTCTCTTTACTCCTATTTAGAGTTATTTTATCTGTTGAAAGGGAACCCCACATACACAAAAAGAAGAGAATTGTGTTTTTACTAGGAGGCCTTGTGATGTAGACAGGTGTGAGAATGAAGGCCATAGAGATAGAGCAATTAAGCTGCAAGTTTAGAGGGGCTCTCATAAACATCACGTGAAGCTTTTGCAGGTCTCAGATGTGTTTATGTTTGCTCTCAAGGTTGTAGTTGCCAGATAGAGACTGAAGTGGTTTTTAGTCTTCTTAGCAGGGAGGCTAAAAGAGGTGTAAGTGTTCCTACATCCCATTTCATGTCATTAAGTTTTTTGTAGTGCCAGAAGAAGATGGAGCTGTTTCTTTTCTGTTGTTCTGACTCTGTGACTTTCCATTGGTAGGCAGGTGATTCTGTATGATGATTTAAACCAATTAGGAAAGAGTTAAAATTTCTCCCCTTGCCTCTTGAGGATAGAACAACACCTGGGGATATAGGACTGTAGCAATCCTTGTATTTGACTTGAATCAGGCTTTTGCTCAGTTTTCACAGAAGATACTTGCTTGAGATGTCAGAGATTATAGTTCAAGCTGTTCTTTAGTTGCTAATATTAAATGACGCTGCTCTGTAAGGACAAATAACAATCTGAGTAATTGATGAAGTGATTCACTGGCATGAATTAGACACAACCAAACACTGAACATCTGCTATAACCTTTGCAACCGAAGTCTCACTTGAGTCAGTCATGTTGGTGGCACATTACGTCTTTCTTGAAAAATGTAGATGTATTTACAGATCACGTAAGAACAGAATAACTGACTGAGGTTTGAAGGGACCTGTGGAGATTGTTTTTGCAAACCCTATGCCCAAGCAGAGACACTTACAGCTGATTTTCCAGGACTGTGTCCAGACAATGTTTGAATATCTCGAAGGAGGGCGATCCTACAACCTCTCAGAGTAACCTGTGCCAGTGTTTGATCACCCTCACAATTGAAAAGTGATTCTTGATATTCAGAGGAAAATTCCTGTGATTTTTTGTGCCCATTGTTTCTGGTCCTGTTATGAGCATCATTCAACACCTGAAATTTTGAATTAAGAAAAAATGAGATTTATAGAGAAATCTTTTTAATCAATAGTTGAATGATTCTAATCACACTGATTGTTTTTAAAAGCTGCTAAAATCATCTTAGCAGACTGCTGTTGTACTTTGTGCTTGTTTCTCTCTACTCCCCAGCTTCATCACAAGTTGATTCTTGTGAAAATACTGTTCATTCTTTTTCACCAATCATTTTGAGACTAGTAAGGAGGATGGAAAAACACATTTCCTGCAACTTAAATCATGTGAGTTTTAGCCCATAGGTCACTGTAGAATGTGGTTGTGTCTGCCCCTAGCTTCTGATGATAATCTCTACAAAGGTAAATACTTCTTAGAATAAACAAATTATTACCTTCTGGAAGGAGAAGGGAGAGTGACAGAAGATATAATATCGATGTAAACAAAAGGGTAAGTGTCCAAATGATCCCAGAGACTGTAGTCCAGGGATGACGCTACTATATAATCATTGTGGTTTGAGATATTTATTTTTACCTGATGATTTAATGCAAAATGCAGAATGATTGAACCAGTAAACTCATTGGTCTTTCTTTATATAATGCTTTCTACTAGGAAGATAGCCATTCTTACTTTATTTCATTTGTGATTGCTAAATTTTAAGACATATTCTTGTGTTAAAATTTCAGTTAGGTAATCTCAACATTTAGCAAGGTTTGTAAAGAGAGTTACCATCACCCAGTTCACTAAAAAAATATACTTAGATGAAATGTTGAACTTCTGGATGCAGAAGACCATTTCAGCACCCAACCCACAACATTTTCCTAAGGGGCTGAAACCAAAGTAGTGAACTTTACACTGATGGCTTGCTAGCAAAAAATGTTCTGAGCATTACCTCCTAAAGAAATATAGATAGAACTCCTTTCTATCTCTGACAACAGGTTTATCTACCAATTAGACAATTTGAGAGGCAGTACCTCTGTGGTGGGCATAAGTGCTAAGAAGGGGGCTCAATCATGTAAATCAGAGTGAAGATAGGTTATAATAAAAAATGAAAGCTTCTCTAGAGAAGAGGAGTAGAGACAGGAGTAAGACTCAGGTCTCCGTGGAGTCTGTAATTTTGAGTACTCATTGAAGTTAAGGAATTTAGTGCTTAGATGTATTTCAAAGGTGTTAGTCTGGGTGGAGAAACAGGAAATAGAGGAATGTTATAAAAAAATCAGTGGTAACTAGCTTCCTTTCTCAAGTGATTGTGTGAGTTTATTCTGCTGCACTGTTTTGGTGTGGGTTTATCCTCATGTATTTGCTTTCATCCACATAGTCTTCATGATGGTGGCTGGGGAAAACTATATCATGGGCTTAGGAGATGCAGATTTTGGTGATTGTGTTCTGGATGGAATGACGACTGCTGAGAGAAGGATATGTTCCTCATTTGTCTGTCATCGTGGGTCTGGTCACAGTTTGGTTTTTTTGCGATGTGAACATTTCACTTGCAGTTCTGAATTTGGTAGTATTGTGTCATGGCATCACAGGGCCCAGAAATGTCGCAGTCTCCGCATGGAGAGCAGCAGGGCCGGGTTTGTCGGCCGGGACCTGCTCCCCCGGTCAGGAGCAGGGCAGCCAAGGGCACCAGGGCAGCTTCAGCCCCAGGCATCGGGAACCTCTCTGGCGGGTCGAGACCATCGGCTGACTGACTATCTGCCCGGCCCGGCGGGGCCGTGTCCGGGCAGGGCTGTGGGGAGCTGTGCCCGGCCCGGCGGGGCCGTGTCCGGGCAGGGCTGTGGGGCGCTGGGGACCGGCCCGGCGGGGCCGTGTCCG
>VWPU01005262.1:0-50500 GCA_013398955.1 Callaeas wilsoni | reverse complement strand
CCCGCCCCGCGGCCCCCGGCGGCTCGGCAGCTCCCCGCGGGTCGCGCTGCCAGGGCTTCAGTCACCGGGCAGTCTGCGCCGCGCCCCCGGTCCTGGCACGGGTTCGGAGAGGAACTTCCGCGCAGCTTTATGCGTGGGTCTAGCTCAGTCATCACCCAGAGTTGTTTTCCATAGTCATGGGAGCTCACGACTTACTCCAGGGAAAGATAAAATCAGATTCTCAAATGATCCCAGAACTGCTGGAGCTGAGACGTCAAGGGACATATTCTCTGCACAAGGCTTACTGGAAAATCTCAGGA
Source organism: Callaeas wilsoni (assembly GCA_013398955.1). Classification (NCBI taxonomy): domain Eukaryota; kingdom Metazoa; phylum Chordata; class Aves; order Passeriformes; family Callaeidae; genus Callaeas; species Callaeas wilsoni. Next base: position 50,201 of record VWPU01005262.1, on the reverse strand, counting down.
GCTCACCCGTGTTGGCAGACTGTCCACGCACTTCCTCTGGCCGGCATAAATGACTATTTAAAAAAAGATTGTTGCCAAAAAATACATAATAAATGAATGATCATTTCATTTACAGTATGAACCTTCACTGAGTTTTCCTGCCAGTGCTTTTCCTTTGCCAGTGTTAGTGATAAACTAGAATATGAAAATGAAGTATGGAGTAGTCTGAACTGAAGGTTTGTCAGCGCTGAATACTGTGCTATTATGGAAAGACTAGGCTCTGGGAAGACAAAAGGCAAGCATGGGCAGAGGGACCTTTGTCATGGAGCTGAAATGAGGATGCACACAGGAATTAGAAGTGAGCAGAACCTGCCTGCATGCCTGGTGGGCAGGAAAGCAAGCTGGGAAGGAACCAGAAGAGACGAGCACAGACTGTCTGAAGGGGTTGTCCTAACATTAGAGAACAAGGTGATTCTCTGTAACGACTCTTTGCCAGTTCTGAAGCTACGCATTAGGCAGTCAAATCAGTTTTGAAGACGTATCCTGCTGAGACCCAAAACACTCAGCACAGAAGATTCAAATCTTTGTGGGAACAATTCCCATGAATGTCAAAATTACTTACCAGGACACGGCAACAGTAGGGCACTCGCAGTGCCCATCACACAGATCGCTCAGTGCTCTGGGCTGCTTTGGATACCATTTCAAAGCATCTCCAGGCAGTGTTTCCATTAGCAAAGTGCAGTTTCAATGCATTGAATAGTTTACTATTCACTCTTTGAAGAAAAATTGTAAGGAGAAAATTATGGAGTTGGAAAAATGGTGCAAGCTGTCCTTGGAGCTTTTTAATAACAGTGCCCTCTTTCAGATAAATATAAATGAGCAAATAAAACCTAATCAAAGAAACAAAAAAGCCTGTCTGTAAATTGTTCAAATAGTTTCAAGTAAAAGTAAAGGCAGAAACAAACTCTCTTTAAGGCTATTGCACATTTCTGTTTTGGAATTAGCAAGATAGGAACATACAGATGTTGGGCACTGACACTGCAAGCTGCACCTGCCTCATCTGATAGACAAATCTTAATTGAATGACTGACTGACAGGAACTAATATGGTGCTCAGCCCTGGCAAAGCAGACTGGAAGAATGCAAACACCTTTCCTGGGCCCCGGCACAGCTTACCAAGGCCTGGGGTGGGCACTGTCCTTCTGACAGCTGATACAAAGGCAGGAAATTGTCTGCACACAACAAATGGCCATGTTGTCATTCTTTCAAAATGCAGGAGCTACAGCATGTACTCTTGAGCACTTACTAGAGCCTTAGTTACTTATTATTTAACTACACAAACGTCTTGCTGCTCTGCCACCCACTCTCCTCCACATTTTGTGCCAGCGTGTGTTGGACAAGTATATTAATTTGTTGCTGCTAATTGCAGTCACACAAACTATGGAGCAAACAGAGGGAACCACAACTCTGTCAAGCCAAGTGTTTGTCTATTCTTGTGTGCCTTCCCGTGTGGTGCTGTCTCCTTTGCCTAGTACAGTTCACACACTCTTAGAGAGAAATCATTGTCTAGTCACAATTCATATTACTGACATTTCATTCTCTTAACTTTGGACACAACGAGTTAACAGCATTTTCTTTTAACAAATGTGATTGTTGCCAATGCTCTGAGGTGTGGAGGTGGTGAGATGAATGCATAGCAACGCATACTCTGCAAACACAAGTACAGCTGGCAAAAAGATTAATCAACTAAGGGCGGGAGTAAGAATATTTGTTACAGAAAAAAAAGTGGCTATGTAGAGCTAAAAACCAGAGTGATGGGCACACAATGGGACAGGAATAAAAGACTGGAGTAGACTGTCAGGGCTGATGAGCCTTGTTCTCTCTGCTGAAGCCTACCACATCATACAGCCCTTTCAGACACTGAGCAGGGCTATGGTAGCAGCACAGTGATAATATGGAATCTGACAGTAGGCTGATAAAGGTGTCTCAGTTGAGATACATGCAATTAAATTTAAATCATGCTCTGGAGCAGCTTGTAAGCTCTCTTCAAGTGGACCCAACTATAAATGAGTATGTGAACTAGATGTATATGTTTTTTCCTCTTCTCAGTAACCTATGCTCAGTATAAAGAATGCTTGTGAGGAACTAAAAGTGGTTTCACACTTTCTGTTTGAAGCCTCACTGAGGACCTGACCAGACCTGAAGGCTTCAGAGGAACTAGGTAAAACTGGAACAAGTTTTCTGAATGGCGCATCTCATCATGGTCTGGTAGAGGATGGGTTTTGAAATATTCTACTTACCATCACCGGTTCAGGGAATTTTCAGAGCTATATGAGATGCTCAGTGAAGCATTCCCCCAAACATTTTTATTCTTTTTTTTCTCTCTCTGTCTTAAAACATGTATACAGAGTTGTTCAGTGATCTCGTTTTCACAGAATCTTCAGCTCCTTGCCTCGCACAGTCACAGGACCTTGGGTTTCCAGTGGTCCTTGTGCAAGTGTTGCAAGACTGCAGAGCTTCTAAAATAAAGGTGCGTTCCAGCCAGTGTGGCTCAGAGAATAGTACATTCAGAGAACGTGAAGAATAATACATCTAGAGAGAATATTGCATAAACTTCTCATTTCCACTTGAATAGATCATACTGTTGAGTAAAGTAAATTAGCTAGGGAGCCAATAACATGGGGCTGCAGAAAAAACCTATTAGAGAAATATATGGACCTGTGTACTGGTCTGTGAAAAATAGCAAAGGTAATAGAGGGGAATGAAGAGGCAAAGCTAAGTTTATATATAAAGTGCAAAAGAAAAAAGTGATAGAATTCTTTTTTGGCTTAGAGAATATAAGTATTCTGAGGCTAGCAAGCAAATATTTGAACAACTCACTATAAAAATAAAAATCCAGCATTTCTGTGTGTTTAGAACACATTACTGTCACAGATCTATTGATTTATAAAGCAAAAGCAGACAGGAAAGCAATTTAATTCTGCTTTGGTTGATTCACTAATGCACATCCATTGTGCATTAATAAAAGACAGAATATGTAAATAATTTTATAGAGATACCAGAAACCATAGATGTGTGATATGATGTTCCAGAATTGCCACAAGTAGATTAAATCCTTGATAAAGCCCTCTGCTCTCATGTCTGAACATGTGAAATCATGGTTTGGATAAATAGAGCTCCTGAGGATGAACAAAAAAATTCAAGCTTGGTCTTGGGGCAAAGGGTCATCTGGAGGAGCAAAGGGCCTGTTGACCACTTGGAAGACACAGTAGTAGCCCAGCTCAGGAGCTAATGAAGGACAGGTAGGAATTAATGAGCTGTCAGGCTGAGCTCTGCTCCCTGCTGCAGCACCTGTGGAGCCTTTACTGGCCTTTACTCACCAGGAGGGAAAGGGCCAGGTCTGGGTGTCCCAGGGCTGCTGTTTCCCTCCTGCTGTGCCCACACCAGTGACTCAAGCTGGAGACCTGACCAGCCCCACTACCACAGGTTTTACTGCTGATCTGGCCAGCCTCCCTGCTTTCCCCCGTCAGGAGCTCATACTCAGCCCTCTGCCCTTCTGAATCCTTGGGCAACTGAGCACCCCTGTGTCAGCAGGCCAGTCCTTGACTGTACCGTGATTGTTCTGGTGTCCTGCTGACCTTCCCACAGCTCTTTCTCGGCAGTCTGGGCTCAGGTTGCGCGGTGGGACATGGCCGAGCTGGCCCTGCTGTGCGCAGAGCAGACCGACTGCTGAGTGCCAGCTGCCTGGGTACCGCTGAAAGTGCCTAAGCTTTGGGCCTGCGGTGGAGGAGACGCTTCTGCCTCCCCGTATGCCTCCGGAACGCTGAGCACCGAGCTGTGTGAGCTGAAGGAGCCTTGACAGAGCCCAGATAGCTCCTCCTTGCTGTGGGCCTGGGACTGCCGCATGTCCCCAGAGGTGTCTGCCCGCTGATGGACAAATACCAGCACTGTGCTGTCACCATGCTGTGAGAGCCAAAGTTGCTGTTTATTTCCCACTGTGGTTATACCTGAGGCATAAAGGACGTGTTTCTCCCTGGCTCACCCCACAGATTGAAGACTACAGCCCTGAACCCTCTGCGGCTGTTGAGTGCCAGGCGTCATGCACGACTGACTCCTGTCATTGCCTTTTTCAGGTGTTTTCCTGGATGGTTATTCTCTTCACTTTCCTGCACACTTGCATGGAAAGACAGAATCACCTCCAGTAATCACGCATTAGATCTAGGAGATATAGTCCACCAGTTATTCAGCACAGACAGACCTAAAAATACTAATTATAGAATGAAGGAATTTAAAGGGAAAGTGGGATAATAGACTACCCTGGAGGCAAGCCCAGCTGAAAACCAGAGGCTGCTTAGGAGAGAAATAAAGAAATCACAAAGGAGATTTTAAGCAAGGGATTTAAAGGACAGAGAACAGTGCAGAAATAAAAGGGGACTGCAGCATAATATGAGGAAATAATAGCTTGACCCATAAAGTTGGTGAGGGGGGGAATTATACTGAACCTGGAAACAAAAATTACTGTTAGCTGTTGCAGTACACATAAAACTATGGGTGAAAGAAGAAAGTGAAGGCTGCAGTTTCTGACAAGGCAAGGACACACAGTCTTCAGTAATATATATATTGCTGGTGACAGAATGAGGTTTTATAGAAATTATCAGGAATAGTACACAGGCATTCTATATTATCAGCATGTGTTAAAGAGTTTCTTCAATAGAAACATCAAAGATGTGTTCACATTAGAGAGGTAATGCTGATAATTTATGGAATTTACCTGTATTAAAAAGACTAAACATAAAAAAATAGTAAAACCTTCTTCTCTTGGTAGTACTTCATGTTCACATACTATAAAGTACATTGAAAAGCTGAAATCAGTATTCCCATTTTAAAGCAAAGAAGCTGAAACATGGGAAACTTGTGTGATATGTTACAATCCAGGCAACACAGAACCAAAACCAAGGCACCATAATTAAGATAAAAGAACTGGGCCTTGAGCCTTGTTCCTCATTCCACCTGTTTTACCCAACAGCAAAGGGCAAGCAGTGACTTAGGAGGGAACTCAGTTCTTTTCTTCATACCTAAGGGGAGAACCATTGGCATGAGGGAAGAGAGACATAGAACTGTTTTAAGCTCGTAAATCATAGCATCAGAGATATGCCGGAAGGTGTATCAGAGGGATTTTGAAGCAGAGCTAGGGTCCATGCAGATTGCTGGTGGTGGCATCTGTATCTAAATCAGCAGCCACAGGAACCCATATTCGACAGAGTTCAAGGCAGAGCTCTCCTCCCTCTTCTCTTCCTCTCTTCCTCTGTCCCTTAAGCTGACTATCATGCTGAATTTAAGTGTGGAGGAAAGCCTTGCTCATGTGTCTAGTCCTGGCCCCATCACAATCACTATAGCATTTATGCAATCAGTTTTAAACAGGCCAAGATTTCTCAGTGTCATTCCTCATCTCCTGTTGTGGTGACTGAACCAGCCACAGTAATGCCCAGGGGGCCACATAGCCCAGATAAAGAGGTTTGGTGGGCTGGCTCCAAAGGTTAAATCCCTCTCTGTGAGAATGGCTTCTCCCATTGAATTCCTATGACCTGATGTAGGTTCGATCTGTCTGATTGAGAGTTGACAGACACCCCTTGTATCTCCTAAGGAAAGGTAGCCAAACCTGTCCCACCCTTCCCCTCTTCCTATAGGTCACTGCTATGTCATCCCCGCCTCCTTCTCTGTACCCCTTTTAAGTGCACCCTGGCTGGAAGTTCGCCCCTCTTCATGTTCAGGCCCCTTTGTGGGAGTTTCTCCAATAAACCCTTGGAATACCGACTGGGAGCCGCCTCGCTCATTGATCTCTGGCTACGCTTGGGCAATCCTTAAGCCCCGGGCGCGCGTGGCTCCGTGCCTTCCACCGCACGGGTGAGGAAGCTGGCTAGCGAGGCACACAAGTGTCACAGAGTGTCCTCCTCTCGCGTTGGGCACCTCTGGACAAGCTGCAGCTCTCCTGGCCCAGCCAGCATGCCAGCGTACTAATATAATCTCCTAATAATGTTGAGGTTCCTTCTGGAACAGGGTCTGCAAGGAGTTGTAAAAAACCTTGGTGGAATACAACACGCTAAAACCTTGGGTAGATAAACAAAATGGCAAAAGTAAGACTAGTCACAGTAATACAGGCCCTGTCAGATCTGCCAGACTCTTCTAAAGGGCAACATTTCTTCTGCAATGCTGAGAAACAGTGAACGAAGTGCTACAAAATAAACTGCAAGAAGCAATCCCTCTACAGGGCCACGTGAATGAGCTAGACCATCTATCTATGCATTTTCCTCTCTGGCATCCTGAGATTTGATCCTGTTTACTTTCCAAGGGAATGTGATCAGACTGAAACTGGAAGGAAAAATATTTGATCTTTTTAAACAGTCAAACCTTTAAAGTCCAGCCTGTCCCCTGAATTTTGAGAATGCAACTTGAGGTTTTAAAACAAGACCTCTATTGATATCAGTGGCAGGCATTGCAGACCAAACACCCACAGAGCAATAAACATTTAATTCGTCAGATATGGTTAAGGTTTTTAACATTCTTTTTCTTGTCACATAGCCACTGTTCATATTCCAAAGGACAATCTACTTTCTATCCTTCTTTGAAAGCCTTGGAAGGAGGAACATCTCTTCTTAAGGCTAAGTTTAATAGAGGTATCTGGAATCAATACTGGAAAATAAAACCTGACCTGACGGTTTTGGTTTTATTTTAGTTAGGAAGCATGGAAGGAAATATGATGTCATGCTCTATATTAAACCAGCTCTCTGAAAGCTTTTAATTGCAGTGTGTTTTGAAGCCGTCTATTCAAATGGTGGCAGCACACTGTGTTGGCTTCTTCACAAACAGAACTCTTAGAGAGTCACATGCTGCTAAAGAAGATGTTTTACACTTTTCTGTTCTTGACACATCAGAGTCATTTTTATCTAGTTACTATGTTATGCATGCAGCAGAACTGCAATGATAGTAAAATCTGTGATATGCAGGCGGGACTGCGGGCACAGTATGACAAAAAGGCAGTCGCTTACTTGAGCATTTGAAAAGATCCTAATACATTATTAATGGGAAATCAATATTTTTTGTAATAAATACATACACATGTCTATCTATCCATTCACGAAAACAAAGATGTGTCCAACTCACTATTGGTGAAAAGCAGAAAGCAAGACCATAGAGACCTTAGTTCACATTGGCTGGTTACCAGGTCTTCCTCTGGCAGTGTCTGGAGAGCCAGCACAGGCAGAGGTTGGGTTTTGCAGGAAGGTTGGCTCTTGAGAAGAGGAAGATCATTTCTAACTAGTGGCAGAGACCTGGTTCCTGAGCAAACAGGTCTCCATTACAGAGCCCTGAACGCTCTTTCCATTGCAATGGGATTTATTTCAGTGTGAGACAGGGACATGTAGCTGAGTGTCTGGTGAGAAATGCCTTGGCATGAGGCCTCCTTGAATGGAATCAGAACAGGAGTGTTGGTGTGGAGGAGCCCAGAAAAGGACTGTAGTGATCCAAGCACCCCAGGGGAGTCCCTAGGGTTGATGGGGCACAGGGCAGTGCCTGATCAGGCGGTGCAGACAGCTTGTGGGTGCAAAGAGATCCATGCAGATAGATAGCTTCTCCTGGACAACAGGCATCTGGAGGTGGATGAGCCAGGAAGGAGGATTTGTTCTTACTGTGTGCTGAATGTATTAATGTTTTGTCTTTCCCTGAATAAAGGTTTATTTGTTTGTACATTTTCTCAGAGTCCTCATGAGTGAGTAAGTCAGACCTAACAGGGCCGTGTGGTTTTCTGGCACTTCTTAGATGGAGATTAAGCTTGGTTTAATCATTTGCCTCAAGACATGTCAAATACATTGATGCTACTGGTTTCTGTTCTTATTAACCACCTGGCCGAGGATTATATGTGCACATTATATTGAGGTAATAGGAGTTCTTTGGTTAATCTTACTTCTCAGGCATTCATGCATGTATACACACATAGGCACTCACAAATAGCTATGTGGAGTTTTTCATGGAAAGTGGGAGATTTGGAAATGAATTTCTACTCCTTTTACTCCAAGTGACACTCTCTCCCCCGCACGATATTATACATAAAGTGAACCATGGAGAGCTATTTTCCCAAGCAGACGGAAATGATGTATTTTGAGGTGGGTAGCTGCATTTCAAAGCCAGAAATCTGCATGGAAGATATTTGTGCAGTGCCATCTGGACAAGTTTTTAATTAATGTGGAAAATGAAAAATTAACAGAGAGACTAACAGTTTCTTCGTGTTCAAAGACATAATCCTGCAGGGAAAAAAATACCCATGGCTATACTTCCAAAGGATTAATAAAGAGCATCTAACATGGGTTTATAAAAATGAAATCAGACTAAGAAAAAATATTTTAAACATTTATGGTTAGTTTTATTAATTGATTAATTTTATTAATTTAGAACAGTTCTATTTTCTTTAAGAAAAGATAGCAAGAAAGGATAATGGCAAGTAGATGAATATACAATTGTGTGTGTTCTGAATGAGAGATTTTTTCCACCTAATAAAATAATAATGATAACGCTAGAGGTGGAAAGAGGGAGAGGAGTATCGCTCTGTTTTGGGGCACATAATAGGAGTTTAGCTATCTGTCCATTTACATTGCAGTCTCCCTTTTTGCTCCCTGAGTGTCAGAAGGTAATAAAACATGGTGAAACTGGAGACTGAGTTTTCTGCCTGTCTTCCAAAGTTTTGAAATACAAAGAGTGTGAAGACTATTTAATTCACATTGCTTTGCAATCTTTGAGAAATATTGTCACTTTTTAACAACTGATCTGCTTCTTCATCTGATTTTCTGGTGTTATTTTTAAACCAGTAGCATTTAAATTCCTATTTTTGGATGATAGGAGAAATCAAAGGGTACTTGTGACCATGAAAGATTTTATTCAATTTGTCTCAGAACAGATATATCCTTCTATATCCATATTTATCCACATATTCTTCTTCTCTGCTGAAACTTGTTTAATGAGTTCCAATCTAAGAGGGTGTTTTATATCCTGGATTAAAATTCAGTGGTTTTGTGCCTTGCTACAAATCTGTCTTGTCCTTTTCCTTCCTCATAATTTTCTGTAACAATTTTATTAATGTTTTAATGATTTTGAGATCTTGGAATAACATTGCAACTCACGTTTAAACTGAAATGATACATTTTATTTTTATGTTAGAGGAGAAACAAGCAACCAGTAACTCTGCAAGTGTAAACCCGAAGGTGGAGGGAACATATGTCTTTCATTGGGAGCAGGAGTTAACTGATTCTATGTGAGTAAAGGATGGTAAGATTTCAGCATGAGGCAACATCTCAATGTAAAGTGAATCACTCCCCAAATTGGCCAGAAGTTGGAGCAGAAGGAGAAAAAATTATGACTGATATTTAGGTTATCATGAAGATACTTCTTTACTCTGCACTAACACCAGTCTTTAAACTACTTAATAAGCACAAGCATCTATGGCAAAGTCTAAATTTAGGAAATGTACTTAAAGCACCAAGACAATGAGTGTTCAGGAGAAAAATCTAACTTTATTTATAATATCATTCGAGTTTGAAAATGACACTGTGTTTATTTAGCATGTTAAAACCCATGAAATGTAGTCTATGGATTAGTGCAAGATGTTCTGTGGCTTCCAAAATTTCCTGCCTCCTTGGTCATCTTCGTTCTGTGCAGACAGCTAAGACTGTCTTCTGTTTCCTGCTGAAATTTTCTGACTGTATTTTTAACCGTGGATTTTTCCCTAACTTGCTCCACTACTCAACATCAAAAATAATCTGGATCCAGTGGAGTCAGGTTTGGCGTTCATCAGACTAAATGTGGAGCTGGGCAGCACAGACTTCTACTTTTCAACCAGCTGTCTTAATGACGGTTTTAACTGGGAAGATCAACTCAACGCAGTCAACAGAGTTAAAGATGAGATTCATCTGACCAAGTGTAGGCACGCACTTCAGAATTAGGTGAATAGTGCACCTGACTGTGATTGCTGCTCATGTTGCTCTGTCACACACTGTCATTCTCACTGTAGACAGATGCATCAATCCCACCATAATTGGGTAGTTATAATTAATTTTCAGGGCATTATGGTAAAAATCTCATTTTAAAAATGCTGCCTGCTTTCTTGTCAGTAAGGTTCCCCAAACCCCATGCCTGATCTGGAGTGAGGCAGCTTCAGTTTCTCTCGTAGCTTGTCTTCTCTTCCTCATGGCTCTCTGGTTTTCCCTGTTGCTCTCCTCTCTGCTTCTTCTATGCTTCCCTAACATGTTGAATATGACTTTACAACAGAGAAAAGGGAATGTTTTCCCCTCTATGAGCCACCACTACATGACAGATGTTTTGCTGAACTTAATCTATTTTGCGCCACTATCTAAAGCATTGCTTTGAGTAAGAGACCAAGTCTTCTTTTGAAACCCCACCTGGAGTACTGCATACAGTTCTGGTGTCCCCAACATAAGAAGGACATGGAACTCTTGGAGCAAGTCCAGAGGGGGGCCACGAAGCTGATTAGAGCACTGGAGTGCCTCCTCTATTTAGACAGGCTGAGAAAGTTGGGTCTGTTCAGCCTGGAGAAGAAAAGGTACTGTGGGGACCTCATGGCACCTTCCAGGATCTGAAGGCTTACAGGGTNGGGGGCCCTTACAGGGTTGCTGGAGAGGGACTCTTTGTTTGGAACTGTAGTGACAGGACAAGGAGTAACGGGTACAAATTGAAAGAGGGTCCATTTAGGTTAGCTATTAGGAAGAAATTTTTCACTTTGAGGGTGGTTAGACACTGGAACAGGTTGCCCAGAGATGTTGTGCGTGCCCCAATCCTGTCACTGTTCAAAGCCAGGTTGGATAAGGCCTTGAGCAACTTGGTCTAGTGGGAGGTGTCCCTGTGTATGGCAAGGAGTGTTGGGGCTAGATGATCTTCAAGGCCCTTTCCAACCCTTTAACATTCTATCATTCATCCTATGATTCTATGATTCAATGGTGAAATAGGTATGTGGCAGTTCCTCTAAAATCTAGAGTTATGCGTTTCACTGCTTTGCAGTAGTGAATATATTTTATCGACCAAAGACTTGTGTCCTGCTCACTGCCTGTTGTTCCACTGTTGAGTTTGTAAATTCCTCAGGGCAAGTGTAAGATTTGTGTTCTTCATCACCTCATCATCCACATCCTCCTCTAAAAGATGGGTGGGTGGGTGAGTGAAAGAGAGAAATTACCTGACTAGTTTGCTCTCTCTCTCTATATATTTATTCATCATTTATATTTAATCCTTATTCTGCAGAGCATAGAGGCAGCTAATAAAGATGTGATCAATACTCTCACAAAGTCACATGTGACTATAAATTTGCACTATTTGCTATTAGAACAAAAATGAGTGAATGGATTTTGTGTGCAGGTGCAGAGATGCCATTTTGAAGATGTGAGCATTAAACAATGGAGGTTGCCAATTAGACAAGGTGTTAAAACATATGTATAGTTGCCAGCATATGTATAGTCTCACTCTACTTATGTGTTTATAGTGCCTTTTGGATATGAGCCTAGAAATCACATTTCAAAGTAAATGTATATTCTTATACTAAATTGCATTTCTGTTTAACAATATTTTTTTCTGCTTACAGCTTTAGCTTTTTATTTTTTTCCCCTAACAAAACTTTAAAATTACCACTTTGAATTATGAATATGTATTGATGGCCAGCACCACGTAAAACTTACTTACTTCCCAGGCCATACTGAAGCTTGATCTGAAATTTTCTATATCTATGGACAAATAGTGATTTAATCTAGATATATTGAAAACATGCAAGCATCTTGCAGATTATTTTGGGCAAGAATATGTAAGAAAATGTTTAAAATTATTCTTGGAAGGTATGAATTGTGAAAGTAGTTTGTTGTAGGTGGTTTTACATCATAAATATTGGTGTACATTTAAAACTGCATTCGCTTTTGTGCAGGTATTTCAAGGATGGTTTATGCATTTCTGGAAATGCAAACACTCAATTTTCTACGAGTCTGGAGGTAATGCCAAATTCCTGCTCATTCCAACACATGCTGTTTGTATCTTCGGCTGCAGCAAAACAGCAGCTTGATTTAACTTCTGTCTTCAGGGTCCATTCTAACACCAATTACTGGAGAAAATAGCCTTACTTTCAGATATTGAATTTAACTTTGCAAATAATTCTTCATAACTAGAAAGTAGAGATATGCAAGTAGTTACATCATTCTCTTCTGCCACTCTACTCTGTGTAATGTCTATCCATTCTTCATTTAAGAATAAATCCATCTGCTATTGTGGAAAAACGCTGTTAAATAAATCTGATCTTGAGGCCATGAGGTTATCTGAATATTGTTTGATGACCTGTTGCTGATGTGCTCAGTCTTTATAAATTGTAGGAATTTATTTCTAAAATTGCAGCCTGGACTAAACTGCAATATAAAATTAAACCTCTATCTTTGATTTCTTCATTTTGAATGATGCTTCTCTGGAAGCATGAGATGTAAGAATTTGGAGTAATAATTGAGGTTTCAGAAAATAACTTTCTGTAGAAACTTACAGGAATATTCATCATATATTTAGGTAGATGGTAAACTATGATTCTTTTAAGCGTCTTAGATAAAAAGTTATTTGATATAAATTTTATTATGTTTAATAATAAATCATTTATTTAATGAAAGGCCTCCAGTGTTTTGATATTGTTAAGAAGAATATATTTATTAAGGGAGAGAAATCATAACCGTTCTCCAGTTAGAGTTCCACTGAGAACTCTAACCAGGTTTTAACCCTTCACAGAGAGGCATGATGAAAATACAGTGGATCAATACTGAACAGAGAAGAAAGAGAACAGCCATACAGACATACAGGGTTAAAACAGCTTCACAGTGATGTTCCAATATCTCTGAAGATGATGTTAAAGGAAAGGACAGAATGAATTATTCAGGCATCTAAATACAGACTTCTAGTGCTGGTTTAGATACCAAATAGCAGTTATGACAGCAAAACCTGAAGTGTCTAGAACAACAGCCAGGTGTAACACCCTAAAGCATCTAAAATGGCACTAGACATCCCTGTCTGGCAACTAAATCCCACCCAGAGAGCCTACCTTGATTTGATTAACAATTCCAATGCCAGTTTAGAAAACAGATTTAAGTAGATAAAAGACCACATTTAAGCTGGAGATCGCTTTTGCTCAAGGTAAAAACAAGTTCTTGTAATCATGTGTCAAAATAATTATCATTGTCTGAAGAACTGGAGGAAGTTTGGAGGCTGCAAAACCAAAAGATGAATTTAACCAGTGATGCAAGACATGCCTGGGGCCTTAATAGCATCCTCTTCCATTGTGACTGAGTGCCTGAACAGGCTTATATTCTGCTCACAGAGCAAAGATCTCTTTTTCCTTGAAGAATTCTAAATTCTTACCTTAGAAGACAGGGAGAAAACAAAAAATGCTCAGAAATTATTGGGCAGCTTGGTAGACTGATGCAATGAAAGATCAAAGCATGCCTAAGAGAGAGGAATTAATGTAGCTGAAAGTTTGAACAGGTATGAAAAGTTCTGCAGCTGCTGGTATTTTTGGATGAATTTTTTTTAGTTGTGCTTTTAAATTCTTGTCAATGGCATTTAGAGCATTCACTGGATATCCTACAGCATGGAATTTTTAAATGGGAATAAGTAAACACTACCTTATTTAATGGAGCAAGGTGATTTTTCAATAAATGTGGAAAAAGTAGTGTAAGTCATCTCACAAAATGTTATGCTGGCCTCTTACGCTAAGGCAAGAAAAAATTTCCTGCAGAATATCCATCTTAACTGTTACCATCTTCTAATAGATGATAAATCCCAAGTGAAAAAAAAACAATACATTTTTTACCCAAAACAAGGCAGAACCCTCTAGGACAGCATGTGATGTTGAGGTCAGGCAGAAGCCAGATATTAAGGTCTCCTTACATCATCAGTGTTGCAAAAGACTGGGAAAAAAATCCCTATTGAAGAAGATGCATTGGATAGCCAAGAGCACCTTTACATGTTGCAGAGAAATGTCCTTCTCTGCATCTGCAAGGCTAAGAGAAGCCCTGTGTGCTTCCAGGAAAAGAGAGAAGTCAGTGGATCTTTGGCAGTGGTGATCCAAAATCTGTGGCTTTGGAAACCTCACTGGGGCTTAACTGATGGCACAGAAGTTCACCTAGGGCAAGGTTAGATTTTTTTAGCTGGAGACACCTCAGCTGGGCAGATGTGAGGTGATGGGAGAAGGGGAGAATGGGAAAAGGGGGAGAAGGAAGCAATTCATGTGATTGCTGAAGGGATCAATATGATGTAGACGGGAATGGTCTTTTCGCCCTTACTGAGACCCTCATATTTTCCTCATTTCAATCTGCATCTGACTTTAGGCCTGTGTCTGATATCAGTAGCATGTTTCACAAAAGATCATCCTGCTTTGCTTTTCTACTCCTCTGAAAAGGAAGAATTACATGTGAATGCTATTTCCAATGCCACTACCAATTTAGATGCAGTACATTGGCTTTTGTAATTTTTATGCGATGTTATTGATGTGTGGATTTCTGGTTGTAATTTATTTAGTGTAATGAAGGCACATCAGGATAGAAAAGCCCAAACAAATGACTAACAGAAAAATTAGATTCCAATTCTAATGTCTGTATTAATATAAATGCAAATTATTTCACTGCAGCCATTGACTTATATGCCTAAATCTATATATTTACTGTTTGTTAAATAACCAATGATTCAAGTACATTTTGATTTTCTTGTGCTTTTCCTCATCCTCATTAAGCCTTTATAATGCCATTTATGCTTATAACATGTAAGAGAATGTTATTCCACCGAAGAAGATATGTCATTACTACCATTTAGTATTGCAATGGGTGGGATTTTTCCAGTCCAGAAAATTTCATGTTGACATTTTTTCAGGCGGCATATTAATCAGACAAAAGATAGAATGGCATTAAAAAACCCAAAACCAAACATCTGCTAATGTTGTTCTTGTCAGCTTCTAATTCAGCAATTGCAAGTGTGTTTTTCACAGTGGAAGACTTTATTTTTCAGTTACTGGGTGCTCTGAATGAGCTTAGAATGAAAAGTTGAACATGCACTGTTGACATCCATTCTGAGCAATAGAAATGTTAAAACAGTGGTACTTCTACACCTTTAATCTCCAAATCCACCCCATTGCCTGAACATTACTCCGCTGATAAGCTTGCTAATACAAAATGCAGAGAATGATTTTCCTTTTGGTCACAGAGTGACTTGCATTTGAAGTTTTCTAGAGATGTTGTCTGTGCTGTGAAGCAATCCCAAAGAATCACAGGAAAATAAGAGGTTGCTTTGACAAAGTGAAGGGGTTATTTGGTCTACCTGCTCATTTTTCAATTTCTCAAACACATTTGAGAATTAATAGCCTACTTTAAAGCTTGCAGCTTTTTTTTTCCATAGGGATTCTGAAAATGAGCTCTGTTCCTCAGATCTCTGTACAATGACATCAGAGACTGACTTTCTTCTAATGGTTTGAGGATCCTGAGCACACTCTGGTTCTGTCTCTAAGCCTTTTTCCTGCTGCCTGCAAGTACCTCCTCCTTTTTAGAGCCAGTCAGTAAGTACCGGTGTTTTGGTAGAGTTTCAGCTGGCTTCATCGGGTCTCCACTGTCACTGTTGTGCCTGGTGGACTCCACTCTGATTTCACTGTGTGCCGTAGTTTCTGCCAGGAGCACTCCGTGCTGTGTGCTGGAGAAGGGGTGCAGCACATGCAGCTGTACAGAGGAGCTGTGGTGCTGAGCAGGGACAATCTGAGGTGCAAAGGAAAGCCACAATATTGCTCAACATTGGCCTGAGACAATTCATGTTGGATTAGCTGGAGAGGAAGAGAATTGTTCAGCCTAAGTTTATAAGGAGCACAAAATAATAGAACAACTGCAGACACAGGGCATTCTAGATGATAGTGCGATTTTGAACACATGCTACAATTATTTCTGCCTTTTTGAATATACTCATGCAAGCCTCAGAAGGGACATTTTTTAGAAATTCACCTACACTGGAGTGAGGTGATGTTATGACCGTGTCACTCTTCAGCTCCTCCATGGTGCCCCATGTAATCTTCACACAAGTGTTCTGCAGGGACATGGCTGCTGGTGCCAGTGCAGCAGCAGCAGATCTGGTGTCCAAGGACTCAGTGCCCAGCTCTGGAGTAAGGATCTGGTGTCCAAGGACTCAGTGCCCAGCTCTGGAGTGAGTAGCTAGTAAGGCAGCATCGCAATGTCATTTATGGAAAAGTTTTTCTCAACAGACATTTGAGAGCTACCTACAGCATGTTGGACAGTACCACTACATTTACATTTAGGCCTGAAGTTAATGGGTGCTGTCATGGCTCAGCGCCCCTGAAAAGCAGCAGGTCGAGGAAGCTAATGATGGGCTTTGGTACTACCTGGTTTTACAAAGCTAGCCCTGTTTGAAATAGCCTTTGTTACTTACTTGAGTGTTCAGGCAATGTGTACAGGCAATGAAAATACTAGGAAATGCAGCAAATAAAGATAAATGCTGAAAATACTACATTTATTAGTTAATATATTAAGCAAAAATAATAATCATTTAGCATATTAATTAGTTAAAATTTTACATTTATTACTAAATACGATGTATTTTTAGTGTTATTCTAGAAAATACTAAATACCAGTCCTTACACTGCCAGGGTGGTGGGCTGGCAGACCTAGAAGACTGTGGCCAAGCAGCTTGGAAGGGCAGTGGCAAGGCTGGGGCTGCACAGTCCAGAAGCCTCTGGAGGAGAGCAGGATCCTGCACAGTACCACCCCAGGACTCTCTCTGCAGGGAAGGACTTTCCCAGCCTTCATCTCCTGGAATCTGTCACTCCCAGCCATCATCTCCTTAAATCACTGCTCCTCCTGTGTGCCATCTGGTGCCAACTCTGTGCCACCATGGCAAGCCTGCTTCCAGGGCTGGAGGAGTTTTCTTATCCCCAGTCTGTCTCAAGGAACTCTGCCATTTAAAATTATCTTAAGCAGATGACAACCAGATGAAAACCAAGGGTGGGAGGCTTTTAACATTGCATGCTGAAATTGTGCAGCGACTTGTGTGAGCCGGTGCCAGGCCAATCGCCCCACTGGCACTGCCTGAGACTGGCAAGGGGCTGCAGAGACCTCCACAGAGGCCAGGGGCCAGCACCAACTGCAGTAGAGATGGGCTCTCCTCTTGCCCTCAAGCAGAACTGAAATACTGCTTTTTCTCAGAGGATAACACAGCTTCGGTAGTCAGTGTCCAGGGTAAAATGGTAATACAGGACTATTTGGAAAAGTTATGTAAGCAGCATTGCCTGCTTCACGTGTTTAATCTATGAAGAAAGTATCTGTGATTTATTTAAGATTCTGGCCTCTTTTTAATTATGCTTTCAATTAGTTTGTTTCATGAGTACTTATAAATAGATTTTCCCTGAAAAATGTAATGACTTCAAGTGAGTAATAGATAATTCACTGAAAAAAAAAAATGGAGAAGTGCCTTAAAACAACAAATAGGTAATGAAATTCTTCTGTTAAAATCAGATATGAGACACAATTTATATGTATTGCCACCGATGCCAAAAGAATATTCTTTCCCTCTCTCCTGAAAACCTTCAGACTTGTGACATGGTGTCCAAACGCAAACTTTATTGTCATTGCAAAAGGGAATCAATGGTAATTCCAGCCGTTTTGATCTATCCAGATAAAAATCTTCTTTTTTTAAAAAAAAAAAAAGAGACCATAGAGAATCATAGAATAGTTTGAATTGGAAGGGACTTCTAAAAGTCATCTAATTCCAAACCCCATGCAAAGAAATCAAGGTCTGAGTATACTCAGCTGAAATTATACATATATATGCATATGTTTCTTCAGGCAAAATCTACAGCTAAGTTAAAGTTTTTTGGGATGAGAAACATTTTTATCATAGAAAATTGTGAAATAACACTTGTCTTTTTGTAAAAAAAAGGAACACAAAATTGTCACAGCTAAAACTTATTTTCTGTGGCTGGGTAAGTTGTTTATTCATTTCTAAGTGACAGCCTTCAGATAGTTTTAGATTCTTTAGAGAGTCCACCTGGTACTCAAACTCTCTCTTAAGGTAAATTTTTAACCCTTTTTTTCATCAAGGTTCATACATTCTGGCAACTAGAGATAGACATAAAGAGCCAAGTCAAAAACCTCAAGAACATCCAGCAATTGCTAAAAGTTTACTAAATTGCCTAAGTTACACAGATGTTGTGTGACTGAATTCGCTGAACACCACTGAAGTTAAAAACATAGTTTAGCTTAGGAGTTTATTGACAAGATCCTTCTGTGCTACAGAAAACCTTGGAAGTGCTGGAATTGGTTGAATTGTATGAGGTACCTGAGACAGAGCACATCTTAGCAGCAGCTTTTACTTTCAAAACTAATTGAGCAGGGGATACCAAGAGGCTTGTATAAGCCTTCAAATTATCTACTTGTCTTATTCAAACTTATTTCACATGCTAATTTTCTGGCATGGACATGCTTAGACCCATCTGCTAGAGTGCCATTGTGATTCTTCTCATCATAAATTGATGCAGCAGTTGCAGATGAGCAAAGCAGCAAGCCCACTTCAATATATGTTCTGGGATAAATGTGCAAAACATGCATATACAATCCTGCTAGGAACAATGAGCTGCACATTTTGTCTGTGTGCTTCCTAAAAAGGGCCAGAGCAGGAGCATTTGGCCTCATACCATTAGCAAACACTTTTATCCTCAGCTGCCTTTGCTGCACATTTCTGGTTTGGGGTTTTCACAGAAAAGAAGCAGTTCTCTGAATGCACACAGTTATTTGGGAGCTCTCTGCATAGCCACTCTCTGTAACAACTAGAAATAACTGAATTTTCAATGCAGTTTTCAATACAGTCTTTCTTTGTCACTCTGCAGGATCACTTAGAATAGCAAAGTTTTGACATTTTTTGTGAAAATCAGAAAATGTCAAAACATGACTATCACATGTTCGGGATGACGCATGCCCAAATCCATGACTTCCAGTCCCAGCTACAGCAGAAACTTCCTTCTTCTTTATTCTCTCCATCCCGTCCTCCTGGAAAGAAGGCAAATTGTACTATTTTTCCTCTCTTCCTCTCCATCCACCCAATATAAATAACCATTTCACAGATGGACCACATCTGTACCTGATCAATATTTCACCAACACAAAAATAAGACTTGGGGAATTCTGTGTAAACTAGCATAAAGACAAATGAATAAACAAATAAATCTGATTATCCTCAAATGCTCCATGAAAAAATGAAAAAATAAGGAGATGGAAATATAATTCAAACAGCAAGGAGAAATGTCTATCTGCTGACTGGTTCAGAGATTATTTCATCAAACTCCAAATCTATATAAGCAAACCCAGCTCCTAAGATGGACATTTAAGCAAAAAGGCTTTTTGGATAACCCCTTCAAGGAAAACTGCTTTCTGTCTGATTCTAAAGGAAGAGATTGGCATTGGGGCCTGTCACTGCACCCAGGCTGACAGTTAAAAATGTGTGTGAAAAACCCTGTGACAGAAAGGATGGCAGTGCATGGATCAGGGAAAGAGGTTAATGTATTTTTGCCTAAGCAAAAATCATGCTTGGGTGATATAGTCTTGTTTCGTATGCTCAGTTCATTTTGCTTGTCATGAGGGTGATCTGTGGCTTGCTGCAATGAGTGACTTCCAAGAGGAGAGGATTGCCACCCCACCTAGGGACTGTGGCATAGGCTGTGCAGCACATGCTACGGAGTGTCCCCAGGATCAGCAGGTGATGCAGCAATATGGCTCAGAAATTAGTGAGAATAAACAGAATCCAACTCCTAAGGCATCTACAATCCTACTTTTGCAAATTAAAAGAGTATAAAAGGGATAGAAAATGTGATCAGGCTCTAAATACATTTTCTGTGAGGGCCAGTAGGAATGATTCTGATAAGAGGGGTAAATATAAAGGGTGTTTTTCTGAGGTATTTATTATATTGAAATATGCACAGAGAAAACTAGCCCTGAAGAAATAGAGGTTTTTTAAAAAATTGATATCAGCATATTTCACCATCTGACTAAACTCACCAAACTTCCCAAAATACCCTTTCAGACCCATATAATCAGCAGTGGGGTGGCTTCAGATGTACCAATTGAAAGACAGTGAAGTTCAACATTTTCATTAGGAATCATTTGTCTACATGAGAAAAGAAAAGGGACATGGTATTTCACTTCATTCGCCTCTAAGGAAGACGGTCTGAGCCATGCACTGTACTTCAGGCCCTGACGTTATTCACTGTCCATGCCTGCTCCAGTTGTTGGAGTCCCATGGCATGACAAACCAATTACTGTCAGGTTAGTGAAAAAAGAGATGAAGCCGACACAGAATATAGGATTTGATCACCTTTGTGCTTGTGATGTGTGAATACAGTTCATTTTTTGCAGAAGTCATGCAACGTTCGTGCTCGCCCATGGCTGCCACATTCACTTTAAAACACCCGCTCTTTCTAAGGCACGATGCCTAGCGAAGGTTCATTAGCTGAAGATACAGCTAATGACCACAGAAGAAGCTGTTACTGTCTCAGGTTTTAGCCTGGGATGTGCCCCATTGGACTCCAACCTCTTTAGCTCAAAAGGGCCATTTTTGAGGCTCAGGCTGGTTGCGATGCCTCAGTGGGGGGACGAAGGCCCACGGTGAGAGGTTAATAAGCCCAGCATGGAGCATGAGGCCAGTGCTCTTCTCCTCCTGATCCCATCACCACCTCCATGGCCCAGCTGAAGAAGTACAATCTTTATGTAGTATGTGGAAGTTGTGGTTGAAGTGACAACGGCCTCCAAAGCTGGACAATTAGAAAACTTGCACATGACAAGACAGAAAAGTGCCCAGGCTTCTCATAAATTCTGCCAATTGAACAGACTGTCTGTCTGAGGAAGACTTTGAAATCCATGCTAGGTTTTCATCTTGAACAGAACAATACTCCTTTGCAGCATGTTCCTGCTCTGGGGCAAAATACATTTATATTTACTGAACACTAAGAAGCATTCAGCTAGCTTAAATGATATGAAAGATATATTCATGCCCCGAGGTTTTACTTCTCTTAATGTAAGACTTGTATTAAAAACACCCTCCACATTTAGAAACCTGACAGTTGCCTGCATTTTGGCCCAGGGATTCACAGCTTGGGGGTCTGTAATGAGCTGGGGAACAGGAGAAGATATGCAGCAAATTGTGCCTTTCTTTCCTGATGATCAGCACTTGCACAGAGAGCAAGGAAGGCAGTTTGGGGGGTTTTTTTCCACAATTTTATCTCCTTGCAATTTCCCAAGGCCCATAAAAATAATGATGAAGAGATCAGGAATCCAGTTACAATGGACTTAGTTTTTTTCCAGTGAGGGAGCCTCTGGCCCTTTGTATTTTACAAAATAGAAGAGCAAGAATATTAAAAAGGCACAGTTAAAAATGAAAAGATGCAAAATAAAATAGAGCTTGTCATTTAACTCCTGGGGTTTATTATATTTAGAGTGATCTTGAACATACATCTTTTCTTCTCCCTTGGCTCTCACTAGTATCCACATAATGGGGAGAAAAAAATTAATGATTGCTGCAACTTTTAAAGTTCCTCAAATTCGCAATGACTTTTGCAGAAATAAGGAGACTAATAACCATCAAACACCAAGAGATGAGTTATATTACCCCCATTTGTCTACTGTATCTATGTGAAGAAGCTGAGCAGCAGGTGGTAATTTCAGCTAGTGTTTGTTATTCTTGCTTTATTTACATACAAATTAATGGTTTCTTTATTTCTTTGTTATTTTTTTTGTCACCCTCTCTCCTCAGACTTGGCAGGTGGAGAAATACAAATGACACTGCACTACAGATATTTGCTACCATAAATTAAGCCTGCTGTGAACTCCACCTTCTTATTTCAGATGGGACGTGAATTAATTAGATCTCTTCCCCTTTCTCTGAAACAGTGCTTGTCTACCTGTGAAGGATGATGCGTGCCCAGATATTTTAGTGGAACACCTGAAATCAAGAACAGAAATTATTTTAAGAGCAATTATTAAGCAAAGATTATAGTGTAACAAATAATTTCTCTTTAGAGAGACTGCACCTGTCACTTCTGAATGAAAATGTTAACTTGCTGTAGTGATTTGTGCCCTTCTTTTTTGGACTGATGCATGGGCTGCATACTTGTTCAGAGGTTTCTGTATGAGGAAATAAGATCTACTGCTGAGCTGATATAAAAACCTGAACTAATAAGGCACACAATGTGTCTAACCATCCTGTACAGTTACCTGGGGTTTGGTAGCCTTGAAATGCCTCAGAAAGAGAAAAAAATAGTAAATCCAGAGTGGAAGAATTCTTTCCACCATGTACAGCATTGTCCAGAAAGTTTCATTCCAGCCACCTAGTCCAGGTCATCTCAGGTATGGATTTGTCTGATGACTAAAGGGTTATTACCATCATGTTGTCCCAAGGATTGTTCCCGGTTTGGAATTTCAGTATCTTCCTGCATCATCAGATATGACTCTGGATGTGCACCCTCTGTATTTGTATCAAGGCTGCATCCTTTGCCTCTCTGCACCTCTCTGAATGTTTCACCCTCTTTCCTTCTCTGCCATCTATTCTGATTGAAATTTTTAGGACAGCAGCTCTCATTTGAATGTGCATAGATGAAATCCACGAGAAGGTCCTTTTTTTTATAGCAGCAATAGAACAAAAATACAGAAACATGCTCCAGCATGAGATTACTGTTGTTTCATTTCTCACATTCCCATTGAGCCCTCTAACAATTGCCTGGAACAACAATTTGTTTTAATACCTTCCTTGTTGCTGTTTTAACATTTTCACCTCTAATGTTTGGGTATTAAAAATTCTCTCACAACTGCAGTTGATCATGGCTTTTTGAGCTCTCTCTCATCTTGCTATTTTATCTGTTAATTATAGATCTATATTGAAATTATAGGTTTCCATGTCAACAAGGTTTCTCTCTTTCCATCCAGCTAGTGAGCTCTTCTTGAAAGCTGGCCAGCTGGCTTTGGGTTTTTTACCTTGGCCTGAGTTTGTGGTGAAAGTAGAAGGCTTGTATTCCTTTTTAACTGTTTGTGTGGAGATTGGCTGCATTGTAATGAATGTGAGCATATTACCTTGCATTAAATATTTGTAATAAGCCAAGGACAAAGGCAGCATCTTTCAGCCTTGGCTGTCCCTGGCTTCAAGTATGTATTTTGCGTACCACTGTAGTAGAGAAAAGAGGAGCAATCTCACACTCAAGAATGTGTGTGGGGAGCTGTAACTATGCCTAGGTTCATCACAAAAAGTGAGATGCATATAGAGAGAAGGTTCAACAAATCTGTCCTCCCTGGTTTATGTAATTCAAAAATTTTTGAACCATCTGTCCCATAAGAAATGTTCTCCATTTCAGAAACAAACCTTTAAAAATACCAAGAGTGGTGGAATAAAAAGAAAAATACACTTGGAAACAAAAAATACCCTCAGAAACATTTCTTAGCCTATTTTCCTGAGTTTGGCAGCTCTTGAAAGGAACCTGTTTCCAGTCAGTGTCAGATCAGGGACTTCCAATCAGAAAAATATTTGTTCTCTTTGCAACCAAATGGTTTAGTAAGATAGAAAGGTGGCTGGCAAGTTGGAGACCAAGGCTGAGGCCAGTCAGAGCAGGGGCCAAGGCAGTTTGGTGGTGCAGCAGATCATGCTGGGGGTCCTCTTTGGCACCAGAGGTCATCTCCAGCTCCCACTGACCGTGAAGTAGGAAGAGCACCTGGACACCAGAGCCCAGTGGGAAGGGCAGTGGCCTAGGAGGGAAAGTGTGTCGGGTCATCATCTAGCAAGGTGAAGAGTGGCACTCAAGCAAAGAAAAAGAAACTTTTAATCATTCTGCAGTCTTTTGATTTGATTAATGTTATTATATTTATAAAATGCAATCTCTGTGTCTCACACCGCCTACATATATGTAGTTCCTGATACAGGTTTTGCCAAGAATTCAAGTGAAAGGCAGTGAAAGTGTGGGGCTTTCAAAAGTGTGCCTCCTTCTCTGGAGCATGCTCGGGGACAAATGTTTTCACTCCTGCCTAAAGGAATAGAGTTAATAGATTAGCACTCATAAATGCAGGATGAAGCCTATGAATAAACTCTATGCCAATGCATTTGTATGAACAACTAATGTAGTTGCAAGCAAAATACATCACAAATTCGAAGTGCAGGGCTTACAAGGATATTCATAAATGTAAATAGCTGTAGAAAAAAATGAAATCTTTCAGAAACACAACTGAGGAAATGAAAAGATACAAGTAATTCAAACAAGCATCAAAGGCCTGAATTTCTGAGGAGCTGGTGCTAATGAAGAAACAATTGTCTTCACAGAGCAGTCATGCTAATGAACTGTGCTTTACAGATGATAATGAAGTATTTTTTATGAATGCCTAATAAAGACAAAACTGGTGAGACAATGAATAATAATGAAAACTAAAAATCTCTTAGAAATTAAAGGAATTGTGAACAAATATGCTTATGCTGTACTGAGAGCAATAATTACTTATGTTCTCTTTGCATTTTCAAAAGCAGGAAATATAAAGTCCTAATTCTCTAGAGTATTTAAGAACAAATTTAAAGCAGAGCAGCAGATAAAATTTGGTGGTAGCAGGGAGAAGAATGGCTTGGTATCCATGGAGAGTAACATATATCCATAGATAACCAAATGCAAGGTCTGATATGAATAAGCATGATGTATGGTTGCTATGCTGGACCACATGGGAAGCCAGTGGGCAAGTACACTGTGCTGTGTGGCTGGCACTGGGCAGGGTCTGCCCCAAAAGTTTGGTAACTGCAACTGCTGTAGATAGATGCTGCAGACAGGGGTAGGAAATGGTTTGAAAACACCCAAAATACAACATGATGTTTCCAGTCAGGAACAGGATTAAAATACCGTGCTCTGAACACAGAAAAGATCATGCAGACTCCTGCTCACAGACTATAGATTTTATGGTCAAAAGCTGTGGATTTAGGAAATATTAAAACTACATACGTGATATTTTAAAATTTGTTAAGATTAAAGTATTTTGCAGTGCATTTAAAGATATTTTGTCAGCATCTGTAAGCATGGGAGCAGAAACCTGACATGTTTTTCCCAGACTGACATTCAGCTATATACTTAATCTCCTTGCACTATTAAGGCTTCCTACTTTCGAACTTCTAATAAAAATATTGTTCCTTACATCAATGTTGGTTCCAAGCACTCCTCAGAAATAAAATAAAACTTATCAAATCAAAAACTTCACAGAAAATAAGGCCAGAGACTTGCTGAGCTACCGCCAGGTGTCAGAGTCTGCCAGTGCTGGTTTCACAACAGCTGCCACAGCTGGAAATAAGGCATGGGGGGAAAAGGGAGAGAAGTGGGAGTGGTGGAGGGTTCGGGGGTGGAGGAGGCTGATGGATGAGAGGGAGGTTGTTTGCAGTATTTTCTGTAAACCTACTGTTTTCTAGACATAGGTGTAGCATAAATACTGAGCCACTTAATATTCTTTCTTAAACACCGAAACCTCTTACATGGGAATAACCTTATATGAATTATTGTGGCTACCAATGTAGAAACAAAAATGTGCTTACCAGTTAAATGTAAAAAAATGTATCATGCTAATATGGAATTTTAAATGTTTTTACTGGGAAGCCACTAAGCTTTTTTTCTCTTGATACCGAATCATAATTTTTTTTCCTCCAAAAATATCTGTTAGTTTCTGGATTTTTTCCCTGTTGTCTTGCAATATGATTTTTAAAGTTTATTTGCTCACAGATTTTTACTCAAATATTGATACGTTAAAAAAATAAAAAGAATCTTTTACCTCTTCTTCCTATAAACACCTTTTCTGCAGAGGAGAGCAGTGCTCACTCTCTGGGCCCATTTATATTTTCTCCAGCACAGCATTTATCCTGTGCTGAGAAACAGGACTCAGCTTGTGAGCAGAGCTGTTGCAGCAGCAGGGTCCTCGGGCCTCAAGAGGAGATGTAGGTACTTCTGCTGGTTTAGAAGGAGAAATTTGTTCCACCCAAAGGATGTCATGCTCACCTTACAATGGAAAGGTGAGGCACTAGAACAGCACTTCTTTCCAGAACACCTTTGCATGGACTCCTACAGCTGCAGGGATTCCCGCTGGCCACAGGTGATAAACTGCAGGAGCACTTAGAACTCACCAGGCGCAGGCCCATATGTCTTATTAAAGATGAGAAGTTTTAAACTTGACCATCTTCTCAATCAGCGGTTTATGTTCTTTGCTGTCCTGGAGTCTCAGGTTTTGGTGTCTCTGGCAGTGAGCATTTTAACTTTTATTTCTGCATCTGATCCAGGCCATTTTCTGGTGTTATTTAAGTGATCAACAGGGAAATGTTGTCATCTAGGAAATAATGTAAACTTTTTTTCTCCTGTATTTAGGTATAGCTTCTTTATGCAGACAATGAGGGTATCAAATATGTCGACAGCAACTGTTGCTCCAAAATCAATATATACCGTTTGTCACATCACTGAAATATTTGTTTATCCTACATGTTTTCTTCAGTTTATGCTTTAAATTTGTCCAAAAAATATATGAATATAATTCTGAGCTTCTTCTCAGCCTTCCAGCTGGATGAGCAGCCACCCATTGTGTTCTCTGTTAAAATCATAGTGGATTGTGGTGGGGAGCTGGGGAGTGGGTGTTCATTTTAGTCTAATGAAAGTATCCTATTAGATACTCACTTTCCAGTCTGAGGGCAGCCTGGAAATGAATAGATGAGACTAATGGAATTCTAATGGCCTGTAAAAATGAACCTTCTATTGTGGTATTTTAAAGTTCTAAGTGTGTTCTCCTGCTTCTCTTGCTGTCTGAGTGCAGAATATGGGCACAGTGCTTCAACATGTCAAGTGAATTTGTTTCTTGTTTTCTCAGTGTGTATAATGCAGGTGTCTTTAGTCATACTGCATTCATATCAGTTGGTATGCAAATAAATAGAAATATATTTAAGGCATGTATTTGCACTCTGAACAGTTTTTATGGCAGTTGGGTGACTAGTAGAAACCAAGACTATAATTGCTAGTTACCTATGTGTATTCATGCTTAGGATGAGTAGACAGGACTTGGCACACGCTCACTATATGCCCAAAAAAAGAATTCATGTGACATTTTAGATGTCGACAGCTTAAACAATAGAGCAGGGTAGCCAAGAATTATAGTGTGACTTCAGTTATTTAATTTATTGACTGACTTGTCTAATGCCAAACTAAAGTGGCAAAGCACTTAGCTGAAGTAAGACAGATGGTCAGTGAATCAACATTTCTGTGGAGAGTAGTGCTTTTATCCATTTTTTCAGTTCTCTTAGTTTTATTATCACAGTATTGATCCAAACATTGGATTTTGTATCAATTTACATCACCTGATATGTGATTGGGATAAGAACAAATGTAATCTTTCTCCAAGAAAGATGCAATTTTAATAAGCCTTCTGGAGAAAACAGATATGGCAATTTTCATGGAAAAATAGAGGTCAACCCACAGTTTAAATACATATTTAAATCCTTTAAATGCATTATTCTGCATACACATTTCTGTTACATTACCTTTAAAAACATTTTGTTCCTTGTTGCTTAGGAAGGTACCAGTGATCCATAATGCAGCACCTCCTGTTTTGAGTGCCACTGTACTAAATGGTACTAAACAGGCTGCTGCTAGCCCTGTTTTACAATTTTTCGAAAACAAAGGGGTTTAGGGTTTGGAGATCTTTTTCATCATCACAATGAAACGTTCATATTTTTGCGAATCAGCAGCTTTTAAGATGGAAAATGTTACAACTACATTTTTGTGACCAAGTTTACTGCTCGGGTGAGTCGTACTCTCTGCCTTTTCCTACTCTGGTTCTAATGAGTAGATAAGAACAAAGAGGGTTTTTTAAAATTGTCCTCCACATCCTGTATCTGTGCTCTGGGGCTGTACAGACCATTTGTGTAAAATGGGAGATTTGGATGCCTTTGCCAGCTGGTGGGAGTGCACCTGCACCCATGGCTCCCCTCAGCCGTGCCTGAAATGGGCATTCCTCGGCAAGGCAGAGACCCAGTCATGGCCTGTGAGCATGGCCAAGGTACAGCACACCATGATATTTATGCAGTGGGTTTGACTGCAGTTTTTATCTTATCTCTCTCCTCTGTAGGCATGACAGTTCCCAGTGCGGGCTGGTGCATGAGGCAGCCCAGGCAGGGATCTTCAGTGACTTCAGTTTTCTTCCCCAACTTCCATTCTCTCACATAATAAATGCAGCATTCTCTGTTTTTCTTTGTTTTAATTGCTCCATATTTTCTTTTTTGCAAATTATCTTTGGTCAGAAAAGTGAAGAAAGGAATGCCAGAGTACAGCATGGTAATTGCAGTGAACTGCAATTCACCCCTGAGGCTTTCACTGTGATGTAAGGAGAGTGGGACTGAGTTATATGGCACTGCAATGGTTTTATGTCCACACCACCGTGTGCTCAACTGCTTCCATTTGGTATAGTCTCATTTCATAAAAAAAATTTAAATCCCCAACTTTTTTAAGAATAAGGAACTGTGCTTTACTCTGGATTTGTGATCGAGTATCAAAGCTACTGTAGAATACAGGTCTTTTGCTTTCAAGATATCCAAACAGTTGAACCTCTTCACTAAAATACCAAAAGTTGCAGAAAGGCGAGATATTCTTAAAGCATCCTGGAAGCAGATTTTTGTGAGCAGTTCTTGCAGATGATAAGAGTTTATGTGGGTTAAGGGTTGATTTGACAACTTCATGGAAGAGAAATCCTTTGGGGTTTCCTAAATGCACACAAATCACAAGTCTTGTGATGTTCATGAGCTGCAAATGACTGGAGAAGACCTATAAGTCTTGTTCTTGTACTTTTGCCTAGACAGCCATTTCTGTCTTTAGATTGATTCAGTATGTTTGCTCTTATGTTCTAGCTCTAACAGCTATCTGTAGAGCCATGCCAAGATGGAGGAAGGACTTTAGCCTGGAGCATGAAGCACAGTGTCCTAAACCATCCAAAGGGAGTGTGGTAGGAAATAGTTTCATAGACTCAGAATTTATTTGTGTTGGAAGGGATTTTAAAGGTCATCTAATTCCAAGCAGGGCCACCTTCCCTGAGATCAGATTGCTCAAAGCCCCATCCAGCCTGGCCTTGAACATGTCCAGAGATGGGGCATCTACAACTTCTCTGCGCAACCTGGTCCAGTGCTTCACCACACTCACAGTAGAGAATTTCTTTGTTATACCTAAACCTGCTCTTTTTCTATTTAAAATCATTATCCCTGGATCATCACTACACTCCCTGAGGACGAGTCGATCCCAATCTTTCCCATAGGCTCCCTTTAAGTACTGAAAGGCTGTTTTAAGGTTTTCCCGGAGCCATTTCTTCTCCAGGCTGAACAACCCCAGTCTCTCAGCCCGTCCTCACAGGAGAGGTGCTTCACCCTCTGATCATCTTTGTGACCCTCCTCTGGACTTCCTCCAGCAAGACCACATCCTAGTGCTGAGGACCCCATATTGGACACAGAACTCCAGATGGGGTCGCAGAAGAGCAGAGTAAAGGGACAGAATCCCCTCCTCGACCTCCTGCCGACACTGCTTTTGATGCAGCCCAGGACATGATTAGCTTTCTGGGCTGCAGCACACATTGATGGGTCATGCTGAGCTTCACAACAATCGACACTCCTAGGACTTTCTCCTCAGGGCTGCTCCCAGCCGAGTCCCTTAGTTTGTACTGATGTTAGGAACTGCTGCCACCAAGGTGCCAGACCTTGCCCTTGGCCTTGTTGGACTTTATGAGGTTCACCCAGGTCCACCTCCGAAGCCTGTCAAGGTCCCTCTGGATGGCATCCACACCTCTCAGTTTGGTGTCTAGCATGTCCATGTCCCTGACAAAGAGGTTCAATAATACTGGTTCCAATAACAACCCCTGAGGGACCCCACTCATCACTGGTCTCCACACAGACAGTGAGCCATTGACTGGCACTCTATGAGTGGGATCTCCCACCAATTCCTTATCCACTGGCTGGTCCACCTGTCAAATCTATCTCCATTTTAGAGACTTTGCAGGACAGTATCAAATGCTTTGCACAAATCCAGGTT
This sequence comes from Callaeas wilsoni, assembly GCA_013398955.1. Taxonomy (NCBI): domain Eukaryota; kingdom Metazoa; phylum Chordata; class Aves; order Passeriformes; family Callaeidae; genus Callaeas; species Callaeas wilsoni. The sequence continues at coordinate 20,067 of VWPU01005262.1, read as the reverse complement.
TCCAGGCACTGTGTGGTTTGGCTCAGAATTAAGAAGTTGCTGTATTGTGTGGTGGTGGTGGTGTTCAACACACACAATAAAAAGAAAAAGCACCCCTGAAACTTCTTGCTCAAGTCCAAACCTAGCAGTGGTCTGCTTAAGAAAAATGATTTTACACATTCCCAAAATAAGGCATTTTCATGTACAACTAACATTTGTATCTGTGCTAAACTTCAGAAAGTATGGACTAACAGGTTTTGGTTGTGTAACTGAACAAGCTATTGAAAGCAATCTCTCCTAAGTGTAAGAGTGATGAGATGGTTCTAGAACTGTTTTTACAACAGACCATGTCTCTGCTTTGACTAAAGTTTCCTGAATTGAAACTCAAGGATTTACTTAAAAATGACTGTACTCTAGAAAGAGTTTCCTGAGAAACAATCCCAACTGCATGTACAAAGTAATGACAACAAAAATTCCCTCCTCCTTATCCTAAATAATAAGTTGTTTTCCTTTTCTTTCCTCTCTAAAAGAAGAAAAGGAATTCTAAAAGTATTTCTTTTTTGCCTTCTCTAATATCCACTATTAGTATTCAGATGATCAATTTTTCCTGGTAATTTTTCTTTGGTTATAATTTTTCATAGTAGGAAATTTTGGAGATTCAGAAAGCATTTGGTTATCATGTTCCTCCTCTGGCCAATAGATGGGACTCTTACCTCTGATATTCCTTCTCTCTTTGATCTTATTGCATGGATAATAATGCCAAAACCATTCTCGAAATCTGAAACATAAGGGATATGTTTCATCTCTGAAAAATGTATCAACAAGGGACCTCTGCAGCCGTTGACATCTCAAATAAGCCAGATATGTAGGAGATTGGAGATAGTAGAACTTAAGGTTAGAGCAGCTTTATCTTTCAGACAAAATGTTTCATTTACAAATTAAAACATTTATTGTCTGGAGATTTTTTCCTCCGAGGAAGGATGCATATTGTAAAAGCCAGGTAACATAACAAATAAAAACCAAACCACCAAACAGGTCAAGTTAATTAGGGGAGTTAGTCATGACTGTGTTCCTGTTGGCTTTTACTCTCAGACAGGAGACCAACACACCAATTGCTAAAGCATATTAGGAGCTGGCCTGCATTGGAATAGCAAAACTGGATTTTGTTGGAAAGCACTGCTTTGGGTGATAGATAGTTCCAAGGTGAAATGGTTCACGGAAATAGCTCTTTCCTCTTATTTCTGATGAAATGTAGGTGGGTTTCAGCCTAATTGGAAATGCACCAGCTCCCGTGGTAGACCTGAGGACTCTTGTGTTCCAGCTTTCCTGCTGAGAAGTTATTGGTAGAAATACTGGAATATTACCAGTGACATTTGGAGTCAGTGTCCTAAACTCGACAGCAGGGACCTCTTTGTGCCTCTTGTGGTGTGGGATAGTTCTTTTGCAGTCAGGGAGCTGAATGCCTGGAAGACCTACTGCAGTTAACACGGTGTTCAGAGATTGGCCCTCCAGGTTTAATTTCCATGTCTTTTCCTTTTTCCAGTGAAATGCTTTGATTACTTTAACTTGTCTTTCTAGGTTTTGGAATAGAAAGGAGAAGATTAAGTCCTAAAGCAGAACTGCAGTGTCCCACAGTGGAATGCATTTTATTTTCTAGCCCTCAAGATGGCTGTGAAATGGTGAGAAGTTTTGTCTTCGAGGGTGTGTTGCTCTCTGCTGCTCTTGTTGCAGCATTATCCCTGCACATTTCCTGTTACAGTGTTCCTGTGTTTGGTTCCCCTGTGTATTGTGCCTTGTGCCTATTGCCTGAGCACCTTGAAGGATGCTCAGCAATGGCCTGGAAAACACCACACATTAGGACAAAAATGTGAGCATATGCAGCGTGTTCGTGCAACAAATACACAGCACTCCCTCGAGGGCATTTGCCCAAAATTGATGACATGAAAGGGGATGATGCCATCAAGCCTCATCTGATGGTGTTGAAGTGTGAGATGGCCATCAGTCAGATTAAGCAGCAACCAGGGCATTGTGCATGACTTTTGACACAAAGGAGTCACACAGAAAAGAAGTATGAAAGGCATGTTAAAAAGTTGCGACAGAGCTGGGTTTGACACAGCCAGAAGCTGCCCCACCAACATCACCACCTCTGCCCAGGCCAAACAGAGCTTCATTCCTGATGGTACTGGGGGATGCCTCTGTCCAGCCGGCAAGAGAGAGGACAGCAGCACTCTGGACAATGCATACCTGCAGCATGCAAGCCTGAAAACACAGGCTGCTGACATTTACATATTTATTAGCAGTTCATTAAGTACCTAGAATGGTGGATATTACTGACATCATCCTAATTTTACAGGAGACTGTCAGGAGGCTTTGCCTCAGTGTGTACCTGGCTGGACCTTGTGCTTCGAACGCCCACAGGCAGCTGGAGAGCAGTACCTGCACTCCCGGCGTGTGTCTCAGCTTTCATTTCATCTAGATGGAATCAGTTTCACACAGAAAGAGCTCAGCACTCCAAAACCATTCCCAAAGCATGGAAAACAGGGGCAAATGGAAGTGTTGCTGACTCACCCAGCAGAGTGGCTAGTGCAGTGTGCCCTCAGCTGAGCGGGATATGTTCCCATCACGTGGATGTCTCACCACCAGGTCAGAGGCATGAATGACCTACAGCAGAGGGGCACTGAAAACCCCAGTGCTGAGCTGCCTGAAACCAGCACATCTTTGCAGGTGGTGTGTCTGACCCTCATACCCATGTTTTGCTAGCAAAATGAAAAATGATGTCATGTTTTCATTCTGTTCTTTAATAAAAATCACAAATAAGCTAGATTGATATTCTAATTTATTAAAATTTTATCTATTGTTTATTAAGCTAAAAGCAGTCCTATTTTTAATTACAGATAATTCAAGTCCCAAAGGGCAGGGAGGAGAATGTGTTGGCTACAAATCATGCCAATCCCTTACTGAGCCGTTGTCACTACTGTAGCCTCCGAAAAATCTTTTTTTTTTTTTTTTGTAATAATAAGGTATGTCAACTTATCCTATCTTTGTGCAATAAATGAGCTATTGCAGTTCTACACTACAGGCAAACCTGTCAGCTGGTAAAATGAATTTTTTTTGTTGTTGTTGTGTTACAGTCTCAAGTGACTTTCCTTTGAAGCAAGCAAACTCCACCACCTGCAAGGTAACTGTCAGGTGTGCCTTTAGTCAAAGGGCTTTTGGCAAGTTGTGCAGCATCCCTCTCAAAGCACATGAAAAGGAGTGGAGGTTGATCGTCTATTGGTTAAAAAGGGGAAATAGGGGGAGGGAGAAGGCAATTTCTTGATGGTGTTGAAGTTCTGCAAACAAAATGTTTCATTCTCTTCAACAAGGACTTTTGTTTGTCCCCAGGCTGTCAGCAGGCTGGCCAGACTGCTGAGTCAGATCAAATGTCATCTCAAATGATCAAAAGTTGTGTTCGTTCACGCTCTCCGCTCTCGGTTTCCCCTTGCAAAGCTCTCTAACTGTTGTTTGCACAAAGGCTTTTCTTGGGACTTGCTTTAGTAAGCAAATGTGAAAGGGTAAGTTCTTTTCAGGGCAGCTCAATGCCCAGCACGTAAGTACTGCACAGCATGTTTAGGTAGCATACATGTCTCTGTTGTCCTTGTTAGGTAGCATACATATCTCTGTTGCAGGGGAAATGTGCTTCCAGCTCACAGAAACACCTCCTTCTTGCCACATTTTGTCTAAATTATTTCACTCATTTTTTGAACCAAGCCAACAAGGTTACAGAATACTGAGTTTTCCTGAATCTTTAAGTTGTTGTTAAATATTTCTCTTGTGTCCTAAATGATGGATTTGTTTCTCACCTCCTACTTGCCTCCCCTGCATTCCCCAAAACATGATGAAATTGATGACCTGAACATTTAGAGAGATGAAGGGGAATATCTCCTTCTGTTGGACATGATTAACCTCTATCTTCAGCAGTGGAAGAGAACATTACTTCAAACACTACAGGTGTACTTTGAAAAGAGCCGAACAATTTAAATGCCTAGTAGCTTCACAGACAAATTCAATTTGTTGAGAGTAGTCTGTCATTATCCTCTTAAATTCTGCATGGCTGTATTGGAAGACAAGAAGTGATAGAGTTTCCTCCAGAGAGAGAACTATCCAACATATCAGTGATTTTTCCATTATACTTTCTCCAAAGTATAATTGTCAGTGTTGATAGCTTGAAGTTCAGTTTATTGAAAGAATAATCTGAAATGTAAGGAAAAACAGTTCTGCTTTTCATGGCAACTTGAAACTATAATGAGATGCTTCTGACCTATGATGCACCTGCATGTGCTTTTCTGGCCTCCACACCTGAGAATGATGAGTAAGAGCCTCATTAAACTGCTTGGAGTCTGTGGCTGTTTGCGTGAGGGGTTGCTTCTGTACTGCAGCTGTGATGGGGGCTGGAGTCTGGCAGCCCAGAATTCAGCAGGCTGCACTGCTTATCATCTCCTTGATTCTCTGTGCCCTTTGCCTCCCTCCAAGGGCTCCACAATAATCCTTAGTGTGCAGAATGTGAGGACATTTTACAGTGTTTTGTATTCCTGGGGAAATGTGAGTGCTAGGTCAAATGATGCTTTCAGCTCCCTCTGGCTAGATATATCGATTTAAGTGTAGTCCATTAATGTAATAATTATGAATTCATGACCTAGTGTTTTGCTCTCCTGTACAGAACAGTAACTGTTTCATAATGGCTTTCGTTGTTTTCCAAGTACACTTAAAACCCTTTGCACTATCTACTAGAATGGATGACCTTCTTTGGCTCTGAGTTCAGGTAAATTATATAACTAAACATTTCTACTCCAATTCCCAAAAAATGATAAGAGCTGGATCAACCAAGCAATGACAACAGAAATGCCAAATAAACTAAGGACCCAGGATGACCTTACACAAAACTGAAGCTGATCCGTTTAATCCAGGATCGCAAAAAGCTCTGTCAACTTTATTTTACCAGTATTTAAAAATGAGTGCATTAATGAAACTTAGTATAATTTCAATTAATTTGTGTGGTTTTTTTCTTTTACTATTGGGAAACTGAGAGACAAGGGAACGAATACGTGACTACACCAGCAATTTGTAAAGGCATCTGTTTCGTATGGATTCCTGGTTCCCTACATCCTGCATGTTCATGTTTGACTCCTCCTCTGCTTTGTTCCTTGCAGTGTAAGAAGACCATCCGTCACAGACATAAACATGTCACAGCTCAGAGCACAGCCATGTCACTTTTGGGCATTTGCTGTACTTTGCAGTTCGTTATCTCCTACTTCAATATTTTACTATTTCTTTCCTTTTGATGGTTGTAGTTATCCATAATTTTATCTTACTCCTTACCCTCAGGAAAAAGGAGTTTCCCTATCTTCACTTTCAGTCTTGGTTGAGGGGACATTTGGGAGCTAGAAGAGACTGCTGTTTCACCATGCTCTGGTGGTGAGGTATGCAAGAATGTGCTTCCAAGAAAATGACCACATTTGGTAGGAAAAGAGGGCTGAATTGCCCACCTCTGCCAGCCACAATAGCTGGTGATAACATATCCAAGAAAAGGGAAACTGGAAAGGATGAAAGCTGCTTTTCTGAAGACTAAGACCCACTGGTCAGGGCAGACTGTTAAATATGTCTGTAGGGATTTGATCTTCACCAAGAGAAGGCCACCCACTCTCCCAGGTTTCTTCATCTTTAGCAATCTAGAGTGAAGGAGGAGCAGATGGAGTTCTGCTTGCCCTGGCAGCCAGCAGGGAGGAGCACCAGCGGGTGGAAGCCACCTTGTATGGCTGAGCCTCCTCTGCAGCTGGTGGATCCAGCACCGGGAGGCACTTTGTGGAGCAGGATGGCAGCTCAGCACTTTGCTTGCCACACTCTTGCAGCCCAAGAGGGAAAGGTATGATGAAGAGTACAGAGTGGGAATCAGACTTGGTGTTCTTCTCCATGCAGAAGAACAGTAGGGAAAGTGGTTTCCAAAACCAGCCAGCTAGCTTCTCTCCTGACAGTGGAAATAGGAGATCGCTTAAGCTGCAGCCTACTGTGCTTGATGCGTGCCCAGTGTGCACCACACCTGCATGGTTTGCTGCACCCTGAGAGGTCACTGGAATGAAGGTGAGACTCAGAAACACCAATAATTTTTGCGGACAAATGAACTCACAAGCAATTGCTCCATCTGCAATGCAGAAATGTTTTTCTCCTTTTTTTTTCACTTGCTAAACAAGCCAGCAGTATAAAATTATTTTGGAAGAACATGTTGTTATCAGTTCCACACAGCTGTAGCTTAAAGGAGAGAAAACTCCCTGAAGCTTTCAAAACTGGCAGTGCAATGATATGGTGGAGGAGCCTATTGCAGAAGGTGCACATCCTGGCATGGGTCTCTATCTTGACCTCATGAAAAATCCTTTCATTGCAAGTGAATCCAAGAACTGGCAACAGTTTTGCTGAGATGGAATGGAAAGGACTGTCTGTATCACAATAGCTGCTATGCAAATTTCTTACATTAATAAGTGTCAGGTGTTTGGAATGAAAAGAATTGATTGCTTTTTCAAGAGAGTGGAACAGAACAACTTCACATTTTCACATTTTTAAGACAGAGAAAAAGATGTGGTCCTTTCCACTTTCCAAAACATAATTAGTTTAATTAGCGAATTTCTTGCACTTTTTGTCTTCTATTCGTTAGACTAACTCTTAGAGCAACCCCTCTTAGTTCTCGGTGCTATAAAAACATGCAGTAAGGGTGAATACCTGCCACACAGGGTATATCTCTAAAGAGACAACAGAGACAAAAAGTAGGACATAATATCCCAAGTTATAGCTGGGTACCAAGGCACAAAACAGCTGAGTCATTTACTCACGTCATGATGGGTGTGGATTAATGTTTCTTGATCTGGTTCAACTCTTAGTCCAGCACTTTATACATTGGTGTTATGTACAAATTGACAAAAATGCTCTTTTTAGATTAATTTAGTATGATGAACAAGTGAGATTTAATTATAAGATTTAGGACCAGAAGTATCATTATTACTAGATCATTCTTTTTCTATTGGCATGTTTTAATGGGACATAGTCCTAAGCAGTCATACATTTGTCAGATATTATCATGAAAACTTCTTTAGTTATTAGCATCATTCTCCTTAAAGCAAGGAAAAGTATTTCAGCCATAGCTATTCTTTTCTAGGAAGCAGAACATTATAATGAATGTATCTGTCTTATCCTCCTGTGAAAAATCAGTATTATATAAAACAGGGACATATAGTATCTATTAAAAAAAAAAAAAAAGTAGTGCTTTTTAGAAAAAAAAAATATTACTTAGGTGGGTTTTCCAAAGTATCTTACTAAGACAAAAGAAAATTAAAATAGCCAAAGCTATTTAAATATTCAAAACCAGTGTTCACAGTCTCTTCTGAGTTATATAAGAGAGCACACTAAGAGAAGGAAAGCACAATTTATTTGAGAAAAAAAATTCTTCTCTTTGCCATTTTTTCTCCCACTTTTTTCTTCTTTCCAATGTCTTTTTTAGTACTTCCTCTGATACCGAGTTGAATGCTGATGAGTCAATACTTGAAATAAATATATATGACCAAAATGAAGTACTTGAAATTTGTCACCACCTCTGACTTTCCTGGCTGGAAGCTGAAAAGTTTAGCAAGGTCTGTGTTTTTTTGATGAATTATAAAAAATCAAGATCTCACTGAATGGCAGCACAGCCTTCAGGTGTATCAGCCCCAGTTTCATAAGATCAGCAAACTTGCTGAGGGTACATTCTATTTGTTTGGCTCTCTTGTGTATTCACAAGTTAAAAATAAAACCACTAAATCAGAAAAAAATGTGTCTCTAAAATCATGACATTGGCAGTGGAGCCAGAAGCAGGTGAAATACCTTAAATGAATTCCAACTTATTTCATATCTCATTTTTTCTTTACTTCTATGGTAGACAATTAAATAAATTATGAATACGTGGGTGCAGACACAAACTTGTTTTCATGCATGGGTCATTAAATAATTGAGGTCTGCCACAAGAAAGAGAAAAAGAATTATGTGTTCTTTCAGGCTCTTTTCAATTATGAACGTTATCAAGTTAGCAGGAAGGGAATCCAAATTTGAAGGCTCTGAACTGGCTACTCGTATTCATGAGGCAGATTTGGGAAGTATAATAGATCATTTTATGTTTTGTTTCAGTGGTCAGGAAGAGTTAACCAGATGAAAGAAGGATGTAAGGTACAGCGAGACAGTAAATACACTAATATATTTCAACAACTAAAAAAGCAGTTGAAGTGGGATGCTAAAAGTCTGTCAGATGACTAACAGAAGGAAAGCGAAAAAGGAATAGTTGTTCAGTGCCTCTCCTGCAAAGAGAAGAAGATCAGATGAAGCAAGAAGCTGGAAAATTAAAAACAACCATGTGGACATATTTCTTTTCATTATGGTCTGATCTAGTATGGCTGTCTTATATTATAACCTATTTCAACATAAAACATCCAAGCCCAATTTCAACTTTTAAAGTGTATCAGGAGGAAACATTTTCCAATAAGGAAAAGATGCTGTAAATCAAACAGAAAGCCAACGGTGTCCTGGGCTGCGTCCAAAGCAGCGTGGGCAGCAGGGAGAGGGAGAGTGTTCTGCCCCTCTGCTCTGGTATGACCCCAGCTGGAGCTCTGTGTCAGCTCTGGGGTCCTCAGCATAAGAAGGACATGGACCTGTTGGAGCGAGTCCAGAGGAGGGACATGAAGATGGTCAGAGGGCTGGAGCATCTCTGCTGTGAGGAAAGGCTGAGAGCTGGTGTTGCTCAGCCTGGAGAAGGCTCCAAGCACGACTTGTTGTGGCCTTCCAGTATTTAAAGGGGGCCTACAAGAAAGACAGAGACAGACTTTTTAACAGCGTCTTCAGAGATAAAGGGTAATGATTTTAAACTGAAAAGAGGGTACGTTTAGACTAGATATAATGAAGAATTTATTTTGAAAGTGGTGAGACACTGGAACAGGTTGCCCAGAGAGGTGGTGGATGCCCCATCCCTGGAAACATTCAGGGTCAGGTAGGACAGGGTTCTGAGCAGCCTGATCTAGTTGAAGATATCCCTGCTCACTGCAGGGAAGTTGGACTAGATGACCTTTAAAGGTCCCTTCCAACACAAACTATTCTGTTGGAGGCTTGTTTTATAATTCATGAAGAAAATCATGTAGGTAGGAAAGGAGGAAGAATCAAACAAATGATTGTATTAAAAAAAAATTTAAAAAAAACAAAACCAGAACAACAAAAAACCCACCCTAAAACCAGTTTTCATTTTCATGAAATACATTGATTTGTACTAATATTTCTGGGAAACTATGAAGTTACAAGGCAACAATGTGTTTACAACCACAAAGGCTGTATCCCTGTGCCAATTTCTGGTCATACAGCATGAGTGATTTCCCTTGTTACAGGAACTGTTGCAAAAGGAACTATCCTTCCATTTCTTTCAAATCCATCTTATAAATGATCTTTTAAAAAGCTGTTTCATTTAAAAATAAATACTGTAGTTCTGTTTTCTAAAAAATAAAAGAAAATAGCAACAAAAAAAAAAAATCCCACCACAAGAGAGGTCTAGTTCACAATATTTGAGTAAATTTCAAATCTTCCACAAGATATTTCCTCCACGAAGGAAATCAGAATGCAGAACCTACATGCAAAACTGTTTTGTTTTGGGCAAAGGGTTGAGAAAGTCATTGCTTGCTTTCATCAAACTGACTCACCACATGGAAAATTATCAACATTAGCTTAAAATCATGTGTTATTCCTTATTCTCCTTTGATGATTTTGTGCCATTCACATTTTTCTTTGAGAGATATTTTACTTATTTGAGGTTTTTGGATGCATAAACATCAAGTCTGATATTATTGCACTTTTAGCCCAAAAGACCTCTATTCTGTTTTAGGAAAATAACAAACTAAGAACTGTCAGCACTGACTTTACTTAAAGGTCTCCTGATCCTTACAAGATGAGGATCAATGGATTTCATCAGTAGTTGATGACAGCTGAATACCATTAGATTTGGATATAGAAATTAAAGCTTCCACTACAGCAAGAAGCAGCTATTTGCCTTGGTTAAGGGGTAATACGTAATAGAACTGCACAAAAAATATTGTTTAACTCCAGTTAAAAATTTAGAGATTCCTCTTGCTACTTCCATTTTGCCTCATAAGTAGACTGCTGACAGCAAAACCCACTTCTCCTCAAAGTCAAGTGGAGGAGGAACTAAAATCTTTGGATTTTAGAGAAAAGGCAGGACCTAGTGTTACAGTTAGTGAGTTAAGAAGAGGCAGTAAGCAGAAAACAGGTGGGTCTGTCTCCCTGGGGCTGTTTTTTACTATGAACTTCTGCAGCCCACATAAATAGAAGGAGAAATGCACATGGAGAAATTCAAATCTCTGTGAGGAGGCTCAGTCCATCTCTCCAACATGACCCCTGACCACACTCTTCCAGCACATTTTCACATTATTTTTTGTTTAGAATAAATAAGCATTTTTTGACTGACCGATGTGTCATTGAAGTGTTTCCAAACTCTTTAATACACAGCAAAAAGAGTCACAACAACTACTGCTTGCATTTTAACAGGTTTCTTATTTTTCCAGCAGGCTGTGCTTCTCCCGTAAAAGAAGAGGTGTTTTAGAAGGACATCTCTTCATTTGTGACTCATTCTACACAGTAGCATCTTCATTGACTTGAGGCTGATAAAATATTCTGTTTCCCGTTCGTGGCTCCAGGGCTTTTTCCTTTTCAGAACTGGTTTGGGTTTGTTTGTTTGTTTGTTTGTTTGTTTTTTTCTATAATACCATGAACCTTTGTTTTGTTGTTCAGGTGAGGTTTTTTGCCTTGATGTGGGAACTGCTGTCTGTTCAACCACTCTGCCTCTTTCCCCTCCTGCATTTTTGGGCTGAAATCTTCAGCACAATGCCATGGAGGATGTCTGCTGTAGAACCTTACTTTGCCTTTTTGTTTTTCCTTATTTGCTTTGAGAGAATCAGAAGTATCTGCATTTCCTAGGTATGACACGTTGATGCAGACTGATGAGAGCAAATGTACAAATTATATTCTGGAGACTTCTCTGGAGTTACTGTCAATTGATTCTGATGCCTCCTTTTTGTACTCAAACAAAGCACTCTCCTAATCCACTTATTTTTTCATGATAAGCAGCATGAAATAGACTTTGCTGAGGATTTTTAGTAGCCATTTAAATTCCTCTGAAACTATTTTATCACTTCGGTCTGAAATTACCCTCCTCAGATCATTTATTCTGTGAAAGTAATGGTATGTTTACCATAACTGGCTTGCTAAATAAGTTTTGAGTCCCCTATGATTAATGTGTGTATTCTTGTCAGCAGAATGAAGCTGTAGCCTATGCAAATATGTCAGACATGCCATGGAGCAATTTCTAGAGCCTTCTGGAAATCCCTTTGGTGCAGCCATGACCTACTCAGAGAACTTCATCTAGGTTTATCCTTTTTCCCATGCAAGCGATGATATTTGCAGTTCTGAGTTAGTGAATGTTATGATTTAGGAATGGTGTTTAGTTTAGTACTCTTGCTAAAAACACACTGCCACTCACAGCCCCCCTCCAATGGGAGGCACAAAAGGCAGCGATCAGGGGTTGATCTACGAACAATTTACTGGAAACAGCAATGAGAAAAGAAAACAAACAGTAACAGCAACAATATTAATAACAAAAGTATACAAAAGAGAGCCTGATCCCCATGCAAAAATGCTCACCGTGAACCCCGAGACAATGGTGAACAGCTTCCCCCCCTCCCACCACCCTTTTCTCCATTGAAAGACACACCTTTCTTCTCAGAAGACAGACAGTCCCTTAACTCCTGCCCTGGAAATGATGTGAAAGGTATAGAATAACCTCCTGCCATGCACACACGGGTCTGCGCTCCACCCCCTCATGACTACTACAGAATAAATACCTCTGTGCTGGATGGAACCAGGACAGAGTATTGACTTTGTGAGGCAGTATTTTGGTAATGGGGGGCTTTTTAGAAATGGAGGGGGCTACAAGAAAGGCTTCTGTGGGAGGTGGTGAAAGCTTCTCCCATGTCTGACAGAGCCAATGCCAGCCGGCTCCAAGACGGAGCCGCTGCTGGCTGAGCCCATGGGTGTTAGTGGTAGCACCTCTGGGGTAACGTATTTAATGGGGGAAAAAAAGTGGTGCAACCGCAGCTGAAAGAGAGGAGTGAGAATATGTGAGAGAAACCTGTGGACATCTGATTCAGGGAAGAAGAAGGTGGAGGAGGGACTCCAGGCACCAGAGCAGAGATTCCCCTGCAGCCTGTGGTGCAGACCATGGTGAGGCAGCTGTGCCCCTGCAGCCCATGGAGGCGCACACTAGAGCAGATATCCACCTGTGGTCCATGGAGGACCCCATGCTGGAGCAGGTGGAGGCCTGAGGGAGACTGTCACCCTATGAGAAGATTATGCTGGAGCAGGCTCCTGGAAGCACCTGTGGCCCCATGGAGAGAGAAGCCCAGGCTGGAGCAGGTTTGCTGGCAGGACTTGTGATGCCGTGGGTGACACATGCGGGAGCAGCCTGTTCCTGAAGGACTGCGCCCCGTGGAAAAGAACCATGCTGGAGCAGTTTGTGAAGAACTGCAGTCTGTGGGAAGGATTCATGTTGGAGAAGCTTGTGGTGGACCATTTCCTGTTGGAGGAACTTCATGCTGGAGCAGGGGAAGAGAGTGAGTAGGCCTGTGCCAGGATCAATGGTCTCCTCAGGTTTCTCGTCTCTGTTACTGAGATTGGTCTTGGGGTGTTCACCAAGGTTTTGGCACAAGAACTTTTGGAGGAGTATGTTTGCTGAAAGGGACCAGCACACACACTACTTGCTAGAGCCTTCACGATGTCAGCTTCCCTGTTCACCACAAGCTCATCATATACTGGGCCACCCTTGAGTGGAGATGTGACAAGGGAAAAAAGCCCAAGAGCTTTGCTTACTTCATCACTACAGACTCCCAGAAAAGGTAAAGATTTGCAGAAATTCAGATGTAGGAAGGTTGCTGGCTCTGCTCCAGCTCTGAACAACTTCCAAAGAGTCATGCCACAGCAGCACTGCCCAGTTACACATCCACACAGAGTTCATCTTTATTTTGAATCCTTTTGGTAGCTCCCATGGATTTTAGCTACTGTTTGTCTGGTGTTCAAACAATGATTAAATAAGAATGCCTCCAGTTCTTTCTATAACTTCAATCATAATAAAATCTTGGTGTAAAGAAAAACGGCTGTTTCTTTTGTCTGGGGGCTCAGAAAACTGAATGACACTTCCTGAAAGAGAAAATGCCTTTTTCAAACAGACTGATTCATTGTGAATGGGGAGAGCTTCCCAGCTCTGCAGGGCCAAGTAGGATGTCCTTGATCTGGATCACCATCAGAACAGAGAGGGAAGTCTGACAGATAGCTGCTGCACTTTTATTTTTGAAAGATAAGAGATGTGATGCCTAAAACTATTTTATCTCTGTTCACATCCAGTTCTGTCTCAACCTTGAATATGCTGCTTCAAAGCCCCTGGATTTTTTGGTTCTGCTGTTGTGAAAATGCCTTGTGAAGCAAGATTAAAGCTTCTGGAACCTGCTGTTTTCAGCCTATACAAATTGCAGAGGATGCAGGTTTCAGGGTATTACAGGTTCTTAGAAAATCCACACAGCCTCCATGTGCCTTAGCTGTATGTATTTCACTATTTAACATAATTTCAGCTGTGATAAAATGATCTGGCCACTAATGCTATGTTGTCAAGGAGATTATTTGACCTCTCTCGGAGTTCACTGTGTGGAAAGCAAAAAGCTCAGCATAAACAATTCATTTTTAAAAAGCATCCATGCATAATCATTGACACTGTACAAAAAGCAGTACACATTAATTCCTTCTTTCTATCTTCATGAAAATCAATTATCTTAGTTGGAGTTTTACAGTGCCCAAACTGGATGGGGTTTGACCTCTGAGAGAAGATATCTCACCAAGTATTCTAGGTTTTTTATGGCTGTCAGGTAGCAAAAGATGGGAAACAAATTGTGACTGCAAATTACTGCAGTAGCAACATAAGAGAATTTATGAGAATGATGTGTTATAAGAGCAGTACAAATAGAAAGAAAATATTTCTGGTACCTAAGAATGACAGGATAGAAAGTCTTTCTTTGTCTCTTTGCACAGTCAGGATTTGATTTTATGTCTGCTTGAATCAATGAGGAAAGCTACCTCATTTTTGGTCCACTCTGTGTAGAAACAGGATCATGATCAAAAAGAATAATAAAGAAGACCCATACATGAAGAAATGTCTTTAAAATCTGTAAAAAGAACAAGCTGTACATGCTCTCAGCATAACTTGTCCATTTTGAAGCTTTATAACAAATCGTGGAAAGGACAGGTAAAGTGAGGCTGGAAGTATCCCAGCTCTGCCCAGCAGTAGCCACTGTTCTGACATGGTTAGCCACTCTATGCTTCTCCTGATGTTAAAGGAAATGCAAAACCAGTTTGAGACACTGGTTTTCCCACAGAAACTGTGGACTGACATATCCAGATTGCAAACAGTTGTTGCAGACAGGTGAAACAGGAAAACAAGGCTTAGAGAAATAAGCCACAATCTCTGAAGCAGAGCCAGGCCTTCATTTTGAAAGAAAGAAGTTCCCCTGGCATGACATAAAACTAATTGAAATAACTAGCAACCATATTAGAGCTCTCCAACCAACTGATACCATCCAGCAGTGCCACTTTTCAAAAAAGTCCCTATTTTGTTACTTTATCAAGATTAAACATCACCAACTGGATTGGACTTTATGGGCACTTGTCAAAACAATGGGCTGTGGCTGCATGTGCCCTTCCTGTGTAAAGAAGCTGTGACAGGACATGCAATTCAAAATGTATTTCCCCAATTACTCAGCATAAAAATTGCCATCCTATAAAAGATCAGGACTTAAAACTGTAGTGTCAGAGCTGGAATGCTCAACTAGAAATGTACCTGTACAACCTGCTGCATTGGATATACATGCTGAGATCAGCTGTCATCTTTGTTATGTGCTTTCCATCCACAGAGCATAGCCAGGGTTCAAGCATCCGGCTGAATCACTGAATTAGTTTTCCACCCTTCTTTCAGCAAGGCAGTAGAAAAAAAGCTTTTTCTAAAATATTTGGCTTCATTTTAAAGTGTTAATATTCTAGAATATTTGCAGTTAATAATTTCCAATGCTAGTTTTTTCAACTAAAAATCCTTTGCACAGGATTTGGGCTAACTGTAATTGCCCCAGGAAAATGTGAGCAGTAAATGGATGCAAAATGAGATCGATTTGGTCTGATTTAGTCTGTTTTATATTTTGCTTTTATGCAGTTTGCACATCTATTTGTAATGAGAAGACATCAAATAACAGTGAATCCCAAATGACACCCAGCATGTGTTCACACAGACATGGAGACATGAAAAACACTTTGTTCAATGTGTATTATGAATGCCCATTCTTCTTTCCTGAATTCCTCATGTTCCCAGACATGTTTGGATACATATGTACCAGACAAATAGCTTGTTTGCTTTGAAACAGTTCATAAAGTGCTTGTTGCTAGGCTAGCTGTACCTTTTTCAGATATATTTGTAAGGATGGAAGCTTCCTCCCTCTTTGGTTTTTCAAAAGCAGTTAAAAAATGAGGACTCTTGTCCTCAGCGCACAAAGGGATGTGCACAGCACTGAATTAAAAATCACAGGCCTTAGAATGTTAAGTCTGACTTGGTGTATCTTCATTGCAACATGCAGCAAAGTACTGATCCAGCTGAATGCATGTATTCAACCATCCTAATTTTTAAACTTAATTTTAAATATTTGGGGCTTCAGGACCTTAGGTATTGATTTGATACTGCTTTTACATTCATTCTCTGTTTTACATTGTTGGGATCCATGTGCTGTGGTGCTGTTCCCTCCAAAGAGCTGTATGACCCATCCCCTGGACACCATTTTAACCAAAGGTTACCACCTCTCCTCAAACTCATGTGCAATGCTAGGCCTTGTGCAGCCATTCCAAGGTTTCCTACCACCTTTACGAGTTGATTCGATCAAAATGTATTACAGGGAATTAAAGGACTATATATTTCCTTAATAACCCTTGCAATGGTGTGAAATGCAAAGGATGACCGACAACTTCTATCACTGCAAATGGCCATGGCAACTAACAAGCTGGTTGAAAAACGGAATATGTAGCAACTTGAAAAAAGATGATATTTTAGACCACGCTAAAGAAAAAATCACCTGGTTTAGGGCTCGTGTCTTTGTGTTGTCCAGTTTTGTGAGTGTGAAGAGACAATAAGGTTCACAAGAGCTGTTTGAAACAGGCTAAAAGAGCTTTATTTCTTGGGATGTTAAATGAAGACATAAATATATACAACTCACATTCCACCTCAACATTCTTGCTGCTGCTTCATCTCAGGGTTAGCTGTGCAAGCAACAACTGCTGAGGCCAAGAGTCACAAATTCTCACATTCTCTTAGCAGTGCTTATTCTGGCACATATTTTCTCCTTGTTTAGTTTAAGTTCTGGGCTTCTGAACCGCTTGTTTATATGAACTATATTTCACATTTTGTGGTCTGTGTTAGGTAAAGGTAGTTTTTCTTGTTGAATGTAATTTTCCATGGTCCTTGCATCTTCTGCGTGTGTGTCACTTAACTGACCTGCTAAGGTAGCATGTGTTTTTAAAAAATGACCAAGCCTTGTCACCAAGCTATGACTTAACTGTTCCTTGGCAATTACATGAAAAGTCATGAAACTGACAAAACCCCAGAATTTTATCCATCCAGATTTATAAAAAACCTAACCTTACTACTCTGCTTGTGCTGCTCTACTATGTGAGATGTCCCACTATATATGTAATGGAATCAGGTTCTTCCCTGCTCCAACCTGCTCTGCAGCCAAACATAGGTCCTGGCACAGCCTCCCAGTCCCTGGGTGCCAGGAATACACCAGGCTCTTTTACAGCATCTCCCTTTCAGAGCCATGGAAACAGGCAGGTGGGAAGCCACCTCTGGAGATCATCTAGTCCAACCTCCTGAGCAAAGCATTCACAGGTGGATCAGGCTGCTCAGAGTCTTGCCTAGTCTTGCCTGAAAACCTCCAGCTGTGGAGTCTCCGAATCAGTAATCTAAGCAGTTTTCCATGAAACCTGCAGTGCAGTGTTACTGTGCCTAAACAGCCCAACCTCACCCAGTAGCACTGACTCACTATTGGTTTTGAGGAGCAGAACTTCCATCCCTTCATTTCAGGTGGAATGCTGAGGACTGACCCCCATATGGCAGTGGGCTGTGTTTCTCAAGGCTGATCAGCCTTCCAGGTCTTTCTCCATTATCCTCTGTGATGGGGCTGGGCCTGCAAATGTGGATGGGGTGAGCAGAGGGAAGGAAATATTCCCTAGCCCCTGGAAGACCCATGGGAGGTCTTGCTGGCTTTGTCCTGTACAACAAATCATTGAGAAGGTGCTCTCTTCTTCAGTTCACCCACAGCTTGGTCTCCTTCCAGTGCTGCTGTCAAGACCCAGTCCCAAGCCAAGTTAGCCTGTTGTCCTTTTCTTGGTGTTTTTGGGGTTTTTTTGTTTTTTTTTGTTTTTTTTTGTTTTGTTTTTGTTTTTGTTTTGTTTTGTTTTGTTTTGGGGTTTTGTTTTGTTTTGTTTTTGTTTGCTTGTTTTGGGTTTGTTGGTTTGTTTGTTTGTTTGTTTTGGGATTTTTGGTTGGGGTTTTTTGTGTTTTTATGTATGTGTGGCAGGGGTGGTGGTAGTTTTGTTTCGGTTTTTTCTTTTCCCAGTTTCTTTATTTTTTGAGTTGTGCAGCTTTCTTAACCTTCCTATATCTCTTAAAAAATAGCCTACAGCTATATTTCCTTCCCTGCTGGTTATCCCTCACATCTTTTCCTCTCAGCTTTCCTTAGCATCCCCTTTCTTTATTTAGCATCCCCTTCTGCTGCTGCTTCAAAGCCTTCTGCAGAAGGCGGTGAGGATCCCCCCGAACAGCCAGGCTGTTTCTTAAAGTTGCTTTAGTATCTGATGTCAGACTGACAGTGTCCGTGGCGGGAGCCAGGTGGGGGGTGGACACTTCTGGGCTGCACCCGTGGGACAGCTGCGCTATGTCCCTCGCTGTGCCCCGCGCTGTGCCCCGCGCTGTGCCCCTCGTTCTGCCCCTCGCTCTGCCCTTCGCTCTGCCCCGCGCTGCCGGCGTGCAGCCCGGAGCAGGCAGGTATGACCAGGGTACGGAGCAAAGCACCTCCTCCTGCAGTCCTTTCCCATCTGTAAAACATTTCCAGATTTCCTCTAGGGCCAGCGAGAGGAAAAGCAGGAGGAGGTGGAGTGCTGGATTATATATTTAAGCACAAGAGAACAGGACTCTGGCATGATGGGGAGATCAGGATCCTTCCCAGCCCTACTCCAAGGGCTTCTGCTGGGCTTCACACAGGGCTCTACAATAAAATCTTGTGCTGGTGCTCTGCCAGCAATTTAGATGATAATGATCAGCCAGGCACAGGATTAACATTTCTTTCAGACTGTTAATCCATGATCACTGCTACTTGCATCCTCACTCGCTGTTTCTTGTGTCCTCCTTCCTTGTTTTATTCCACTCCCATTTTTCTCCCTGTCTCCAGGAACAGTATTAACCCTTTTAGACTCCACACGTGATGTAACAATCTTCAGTGTGAAGCATCCCTTCTGTGATATGTCATACATTCTGAACCTGTTCTTGATGGTTGCTTTTTCTCAGTAAAGCCATTAATTCTCCCAAGATACTGGCAAATAGCAGGAACTGCCGTTTACATGCTCTCATGACCTCATTCACCAAATGTGCACACTGTGCAAGTACAAAGCAGCATCAGGGAGGAGTCTGTGGTTCCCTATTTCCACCCTGGTTGTATTTATGGAGAGTTGATTTTAGTCTGGTTCTAACATAAATTTTTCTGGTAACAGCTCGTTACTAACACATGACAGCTGAGTCTGGCAGTTCACCTTGAAGATAAAACCAAAAGATAACAAGAAACAAATGAGGAGCAGCTCCACTGAACACTTAAATCTCCGTACATTATAAAATTACTGGAATGGCTGCTAGGGATTGCAGTGATGCTTATTCATTTCAGTGACTGAGCTCTGGATCAGCCCTTGTGCACTTTCTGTCCCATTTGAAATGTTTTGCTGCCTTGTATTTACTTTCTCTGTTGATGGGTTTAAGCTACACCTGAGCCACCAACACCCCACTGTGCAACTGATCACTTTGGAAACAAAAGGTAGAGCACTGTAGTCGGCTAAACCTCCACAGGAGGTGATACCAGGCTGAAGTCCACTCAGCAGGTATTTTTGCCCACTGTTTTCACTGTCTTCAGCTTTGCAGCCGAATAGGTGAGAACCCCACGTGCCTGTTACAGCTTCGACCATGTCACATCGGCGGCGTTGATGGGGTGGGTGTGGGGTGAAACCATGACAGACTTCTCCCTTCCTGCTCCAACCTGCTGAGCTGAGAGCAGCTGGAAGAGAGGTACAGGTCTGCAGCTGTGAACTTCTCTGACAGTGCAGCCTCCGATCCTCCCTGCTAAGGGGATTATGAAAAATATTCACAAAATGTAACAGACCTATAGAGATAAGGGCAAGGGGCAAAACCTCACGGAATTGTGTGTTGTACCACACACAGTCATAATGGGGTTTATGGAGAAAGAAGGATGGGGGGGGAGAAGCAGAGGGAAGGACATGTGTGTGCTATGAAATTGTCTTTAAACTATGCTATCCATTAACAAAAGCATGTTTTCACAGTCTGGTAAATTAATGCATCAGCTCTTAATTATTAATTCCATAATAATGTGTATAAATATATCCAATACATCCAAAAACTGTGATCTTGCATTCTCCTAAAGAAGATATTTACTTTGCATATAAAGGACATTATTATATTAGTGGTGTAATACCATGAATTAAAGCTATTTTCATATGTTAGCTACATGTTCACCACTCATTCCCAATACAACTACAGCAGAAATGAACAAAGTCCAAAAGGACAAAACTTGCCACTTTTTGCACTGCTGCATTCTGAGCAATATGTCTCGGTTTGGACAGGTG